>SJOL01002831.1:22062-129957 GCA_004794785.1 Opisthorchis felineus | reverse complement strand
GTCTGCCGTGACAGTGTCGCGGAGGGCCTACAATGAAGTGGTCTAAGTAAACAGCCACATGTTTACATCCTTTGAGAACGTGCAGTCAACGGTTAAGTGGCCAGTATGAATATTTGGCGAGGAGCTTACAGAAGACAATATCGACAATCCACTGAAAAGTCAAGAATTTAACACAGTGTGAGGAGGATTTACAACTACTCCAGCCACTGCGAGTAACGCTATGTGTACTCTAGATGTAACCCGCTGAGGGTAGTGGGGAATTCACAATGGCGGCTTTGCTTTTTGTGGTGGGTGTTAGGATTACTACCAATAGCCATTTAACGACAATGGGGTTTTTGTTTTACCGGTGAATCAACAGTTCATTCTCCCAGTGGTTCCTCGTCCACGGGCCTGTTCTTAGTGGTACGGATGGCACTGTCCCACCTTTTTACTGGTTTCGCTGCCTTCGATTTTCGTACATCATCGCACACGTGTGCAGAATAGCCATACTAGTGGGACGAATTCGACAGGGGCGGGATGGGTTGGCACTGCATCGCTGTCTCCGGTGTCCCACTGAGACTCGGAACTCAAGAATATTGGCTGATTCTCGGTACCAGGGAAGATCAATAAGACCGTGGCAAATTATGCCGAGAAACTGTATAGACAAAGGGTAAGCTTTACCACTGTCATGCGGCTAATCTGTGGCCAGTCTAAGCTCAATGCACTTTACAAATGTGTGATGTGACATATAACTTTCTGTGCACGCTTCGGTATGTATCTCTCAATTATTTTGGAATTCGTCAAAGACATTCTTGGTTGGCTTCTGCCGAAATTTATCTGTACCACTGACATATTTCGACACATTCTTCCGAAAAACGTCGCGGTTATGGGTGGTGATTTCCAGATCCCCATGAATCAATCAGTACTGGGATTTTCACTATATGCTTCTGTTTAACACTCTTAGAACGCTCTTGCTACAGTATCACTGGCTCCGAGAATCGGTTCTAATTTACTTCGTTTGCATGAATCCGCTGCGGTCATATCGCTTTTCCCGGATTGCCTGAATCCGCCACAGCTACATTAACAGATGAAACTCAACGCATACGTTGAGGGTAGGGTTGAGGACTGTTGAGCACCTTAGATGCACTAAGGGATGCCACCGTATTCTTTATCTAACAACAAGTTCGGTCGTCAATCCGCAGCGTGATTTTCGGTAGTGCACTAAAGTACTTTGGTTCTAAAAGTGTCACGAACCATAATCCTCATTTAGAAAATACCGATGGGTATTTACGCAAATCCATATTCCTGTTTTTCCGTTTTCCCCAAACGGAGCATAGTGGCAATGTGTAATGACATTACTGACAAATCAGGCTTAAAAAGCATGCGGTATAGCCACATATTTCTGTTTGGTTAAACGACGACGACGACAGTGCTTCAGAGACTCCTTCATATTCCGTACGCTGAAACAGGACTCAGTATCTTTGCCACAGTTGCAGTGTGCATGTACGTCTTGCTGCAGTCGACTTGACAAGAACGTACAGTTACCAAGACCTGTTATGTTAGATCAACACTCCAAGAATTGATGTCTTTCCCACTAAACAGAATGGGAATTAGTGCGCCCAGTTCACAATCAAACCTATTGTTTTTGACCTATGTTATTGATGATGATGCAGTGGGCCCTTATTAGATGCGGAAGGGACGAACATTTAGTGAAAGACCTTGGTCTTGTTAAACTCTTTTCAGTAATTTTCATTGCAAAGATTGTTCAGTAGTTTTGTGGTAGAGATCGAAAACTCGTCCAAGTTTGGTCAAAAAATGCTGGTACTAACTGTTCTCAACTAAAATCACTAATAAATCTGCTGCTAAAGGAAAGCTCCATAGGATTTTTCAAAAGTGCCTAAAGCTTTCCTGGAACCGGTGCTGCTTATTACCTCTGAGTACGTTACTAAGGGGCATTCTGATCCAAACTGTTGCATTTGTGTGAGGTTAAAAAATTCAATTTATATGAATGCAGGTTGCGGTTAAAAATCACTACACGCGCTTCGCCAAAAAATGTAATCATCAGGATGCACGTAGAGATAGGTCGTACAGTTGTACGAGGATTTGAACCGTCGTGGCCCTGCAAATTACCCCACACATCCAATGAATATTGTCGTGAATTACGGGCCCTGGGGTATTATGATGGGTACATTCCATTCTTCATTTGGTCCTGCCGACTCCGGTTACCAGTCTCTTTCGAGTCGTACGGCTCTACTGTAATACACCATAGCCGGGCGCTCGGAGTGACACAAGATACGCCCGGAGGTAGACGCTTGTGTTGCAAACTTGATTTCAATATCACCTGATCGTCCAAGAGATGACACGAACCGACATGGATGGCTCCACTGTTAAACTTCGTCGATGAAGGCACCGTGCCCGTATTAAATTTCCGGGCTCAGAATTGCCTTTTCTCGGTGATCGGTTCCCAGTTTTTTCCCACGATCATTCGTTTACTGAAGTGTATAGCTTTCAGTATTCTGGCGCTCTTGATGCTTTCAATCTATAACGAACTATCGCACATCAGTTTCTGGAATGAGGCAGTGAACCAAACCGGCAATCCGGTGTGTGGTCTGCAGGCCCGACAGCAAACAGTGTATGTCTGAACAGGCCGGCTAGGCAAGACTGATTTAGCAGTTAATTCTGTCGCGCATGGGTTTTCGCCTATTTTGAAGGGCGTTGAGTATTTGTTATATAAGGCCAAGCTTTTCAGGAATAAGTACGGTGGCGAAATTGGCCATTCTTTAATACAGTCTTTTACAATGGCGTTTCGGTAAGTTCACTCTATTCATAGTGCATTCTATGCTAGACTAGCTAGTCGACGACCCCACTGCTTTCTGCTTTAGCAGATGATCAATAACAATTTGAAACGTCTCAAGTAGAATATAAGGTTGACGAAAACTCGGGGACTGCGCCTACCTGATGAGCCCCAAGAAGGGCGAAATCGGTCGTGGTCTGTCGAAGGATTTTCAGCAACCTTATGAGTTGTGCATTACGAATGGAGCGTTTCTTATTTTTACTCACGGGACTTCCGTTGTAGCCTTGTTGAATTTACTCACACACAGGGATTAAAACCCAGGAAGGGCGAAACCGGTCGTGGGCTGTCAAAGAGTTTTCAGCAACCTTATGAGTAGTGATTGCGTCTATACAATATATAGCGATATCTTGAATATCGTGCCAACTGAAAAATGAGGCGGCTTGGTGCAGCACATTCAGCTGCTTAAAAGCAACGAGAGATTCAGATGGGTTCTAGGTGAGTCTCCCGTCAAAAATAAATTGGTGTGCGAATGAGTATATTTCGCCGGTTAACACCCTAATTTCACGACAACGCTTATCGATATTTAGAATCCTTATGGCGTACACCCATTAGCATTTCGAGTCATGTGATAAGTACACAGTCATTTGCTGGATTTTCGTCTGACCGGTTGCTGAGTGTATCGATTTCTCTGCTTCATCTAAGTCAATCGTACGCCATATAAGTCTTATTGTGGACAACACACTAAATATCATACCGCAGTGGTCCGTAGTCGGTTAGTCGTTCCAAACCAGGTCGACATGAGATTTAGCGCCTTGCCGCCCAGCCACACTTCCATTTGAGATCATGTTGCGGCAAGACGTTTACAGATTCCGCCTGAGGTAAAATGCACCCAGCTGTGTTGCAGGGCGTAAAAATTCATACTTATCAGTCCTGCAATGGATTGTTGGAGCTGATCTCGGACATCATTTTGCTCTGAATAGCTCCGCCGTTTGATCTATCCGATGGAGTTTGGGTACCAAGTCAAATATTCAGCAACTTGACCAGGCTTTTCAGTGACCAGTGCCACCAGTTTATATTCTGTGAGGATTTGTTTATTAGAAAATGCGTAGCAACCAACCCAGTACTGCTGACAGATGCACTGCATTCAATGTTCATGAAATTAGCTCAGTGGCAGTCCAGCAATTACACACAGGATGGTGTAATACGGTTTTCGGGAACGACAACGCAGTCGGTCGCGTTTTTCTTCACAGCATATCCTTTGACCATAAACGGTGACGTGTAGTTAGACGGCACGGAGAGAAAGTAGCCTGGGTTGGAATTATCGTTCGAAATATAATATGGCTGCACTGTAGTGTATATCAAGTATTGCGGTTTAAAATTACAAGCCGTTTTGCGTGACATTGTTGCAGGAGTAAACGACCAGATAACTTTCCAGATCGTTGAGTAGTGCAGGTATTTTCCCCGAGGAAGTGGTTGTCTTTCCGCGTGCATTTTTGACAACTTTCGACATCTCTGCTTCGCTCAGTCGTGGACGCAAATCTTGCGACATTTGAAAAACAGACTTACAGCGACAAACGTCAAAAGAAAGTGACACCTTTTTACAGGTAGGTAGGGGGCGGATAAAGTTAGTAGCAGTACACGTACTACTTTTTTTTACCAGTACTTACAGACGAAAGCTAGAGATTGATGTCGTTTTACTTTAAGCTACTAATTAGTAGGCAAGTGATACAACAGTTGCATTGGCTTTGCATGGGAATTGACCCAACTCAATATGAAGGGGCTACGGTTCACATAAAAACCTTTTACTTCGAATGTGTAGTCTCACTTAGACGTAATAAAACCTTGCCCGTATAGCACAAATAACTTAAATTGTTTGTTCCATTCTTCATTTGCTCCGTCATGACTTATCCGGCTATTGCATTTCGAAGGAGTAGCTTTGGCTTCGGGGCCATCAGTAGTGGGTCTGCGCTATGCTAAAATCAACCCACCCAATACACTTATTTGCAAACTTTATTTGGTTTTAACAAGAGACTCAGCTTCACCATGGTATTCTTCAACTGCATATGTTGCATGAAGACCATCTAATGTCTCAGTTTGCATGATATCCGACGTATCGCAGGATAGTTTCTTGATGAACACTACCCATAGGTTTGCTGAAAACCCCTCGACAGTCCACGATCGGTTTTTTCTTCTTGAGGTTCATCAGGTAGGTGCGGTCCTTGAATTTATGTTAACCTTATGTTCCACGTGAACCCAGATTGCAATACAATTCATTGGGTACACAAACTTTCAAACTAGCCTTGTTTTAACGGGTGACATATGAATTCCAGTTGGATCTGTCGTTCATGATAGTTGGGTTCAAACAGAAGGTAAGTCTGACGGATGGCTGAACTAGTTGTCGGTTGTCGAATGGCATTTAGCAGCCTTACGAGTAGTGCTCCCTCGGTAAAATCAGTTCATCTGAAGTGCTATTGAAGCACATCTGAGCTTCATCAACGGACACTCCGATCTGGAGCTTCTTGAACATGCGAGCTTACTCACACTGAAATGGATCAATGAACTTACGCGTCGAACGGCCATCCTACAATTGTCCTGGCTGATCCAATAGACAAATTAGCGGATTAGACTTGTCAGTGGTTTATTGGGATCCTACCCAACCCCTAGATTGAGGACCCATGTGTTTTTTGTTTTCCAGTTTGTCTTATAGTGAGTCCCATGTCTCATTGACAAGGTGGCTTGAAGCTTACGGTGTCCGTGTTTCCATACGTGCAATATAGTTTGAACTCCTAGCTCGATATCTCTTAGCAAAATTTTATATGGTGATGTTTTCGTTTTGAATGCTGTTTTTAACCCCAGTTGGTGTTTTATTTGTCCTGGCTTATCATTATTTTCAGGACCAAATCGCAATAACACTTCGTAATGAATAGAATATGGTTTGATTTTCGTATTCTCAGTTTCACCTCCTTACTATAAAATCGAATCACCTAAGTATTGTATCACTGCTTGTTGCGTGATCTTCGCCGGAGCTGATTGGTTCCTAATTTGCTGGTAAACATGAGAATCGACCCGGTTCGATCTATGTTAGCACAAAGATGCTATCAACTCGTTTCAGGCGGGTGGAGTTCTCGGTGTTTGTAATTAGCTCGGTCGCATTGTTCACCTAATAATTTGCCGGATCCATTTATTCATCAGACAGTGACGAAGATACTGGCTGTCTGCCTTGGGGTCAGTATACAGAGAGGTTGTCGTACTGATGGAACAACATTTCCTTCCTCCTCCCCTCCCTCCGAGTCAGCAATACTAAGCTCATACCTGCCGGAAAGGATGTTCAACTACGGCGGCGGATGTTTAGATCTTGAAAGCCATACACCTGTTTACTCTTCTAAATTACCTTTGAATGGCGCAATTTTGTGTGTAGGAGTAGCTGCTCCGTTTGTGTGAGATCAAAATTTATAGTTTCTCCGTTGTGCTTGTGGAAACATGTTACCTGCTGACATTCTCTGGACACTCATATTCAACTTAAGCAAACTTTCCATTGTGTAAGATTTTATGAAAGTGTATTGGACAAACCGTGAACCAAGTCATTTTACCACGGATGTCGTTTGACAGTCTATCAGGTGATTTCATTTTATGCACTAATTTGACTAGCTTTGCTGAGCAACTGGTGAGACAAAGTGAAGTGCTGACAATCCACGATCTTTTCCCTCCGGTTGCAATGGTCAAACAGACTTAGGACATGTCCGTTTTAAATCTATTAAGCAAAGAGTCTCTTCCAATATTACGCTGGTGCGAAATGACTGAATTGCCCCTCATAGCCTTTTGCCAGAAGTGTATCCATTCAGACCGGGTTTCCACGCGGTTTTTTCATACGTTAAACGGAAATGAACTCTTCCTAAAAACCACAGTTTATGGGAACACGGTGACATTCTCTACTCACTTTACTTCATCCAAAACCCAACGTCCGGGAACTTTTCTCACAAACTTAGGCATGGTATATTACACTCAAGTACTTGGGAATTCATCATTTCAGTCCAGAAATGTCCTCCTCGTCCAGTTTTCGGACTGTCAGCAACCTCGTTTACGGGGGCACAACGTGAAATTTCATTTTAGATTGAAATTCACGATTTCCTCCAAAAAATTCCTGATGGACTCCAGGCTCAACTTCAGTTGGAAAACATATTAGAAACCTAATTGAAAACCCACTAATCCCCAATAGGACTAGAGGCAGCCACAAACACGGTCGTTTCGATGGTGATCCAGATTGATTGCATATGCTAAACTCTAGACAAATAGCACTGTTTCTACGATCCACTTGTAGATGTTGTTCGGGCAGGTCTTGCTACGACATTTAGTGAGGTATGTTCTAAACCTTGTCAAAACAGTGTCAAGCAAATACAATGGTGGGGTTCTAGCGGTTTTTGGAAACAAAGATTATGAGGTTTTTTTGACCTGATTCAAAGAGTGCTAATTAGGAAAGCAGGGGAGAGATGCAACACCACATAAACTTTCAACCCGTCACACTTCTAAATTTTTCCGTGAAGATTGGCCTTTACGTGATCCATTAAATGGTGAAATGGATTCAAACTGAAATTCACTATTTTAATTGCATTCTTCCAATTTGCTCGTTTTTTCAATAAAAAACGAGCCTTGTGTGGAAAAGTGGAAAGTTTTACGAGTAAGTCAAGTGTTCGGTTGGTTTTCAGCGGTTAACTGGAGCAATTTGACCAGAGCTAGATTGTATCAGTTTGTTCCAATGCACTGTTTTCGACTAAGCAGTTAAACAAATTGAGGGAAAGAAGCATGGAGTCCGATGGGAACGTCTAGGCTATCTTGTGTTTGATGATCTGGCTATGCGCATGGCTATAGCGTTGCTGAACACCAATAAGCACCACAGGTTCTTCCAAACCGAATGACTTCGTTGAGCTGTCGTTGTGAGCATGTTGGGATATTCGCCTGGATAAAATCTAAATTGAGATTTCGTCCTGTATGGAACGTCAGTTTCACTTTGATTTGAGGATGACTGCACGTTTGTCTGGAGTGCCGTCCACAGCCTTTTAGTAAGTATTTTATGGGCAGAATGTGGAGGCACTGCGAAGGAGGAACACGTGACGTCAAACAAAATGCATTAATAATGGCAGATATCTGATTATTGCAGGATAGCACCGAGTACAGAAGACTTAATTATACCCTCATCTTTCCACATCAATGAACATTCTTATTCATGATCATTTCGGCGTGATCATTTGTACTGATCCACTCCGGTGCATGTGCTGTACTTGGGTTATTCCTTTAGCAGAACTCATAAGCGCACCCTTGATTGCACTGAGATTTGAACGTCAGTTATCTGACATGCGAGAAAAGCGCGTTGTAGTTGCTCCACCGCTGTACGCTGAAGGCATGTCCGTTTAGGAAAATTTGTTCTTTCTTTAGCGGTGTAGGCGGCTAATCCGGCGTCTTCCTGGAAACCCCAACACAACCGAGGATATGCGCTGCTGCTGATCGGCAGAAACTAGTCACAGCTATGGTGGTTAGACGGCTGCCAAAAAGGCGTTGATATGACTGAAGTTCCGAGAAATCCCCCAAATAACTATGGGTGATTCTGTTTTGTTACGAAAATTGTTTTTGAAAGTAATCTTCAAATTCTTACCGAACAGCTTCCTCAATGAGCTACTGTAGTACAGTTTCAATGAATCACTCGGTGACCGTCTCCTTGAGCAAGCGAGAATCTTTTCCGAAGAATAATTTTTACGCGGCGCAAAAGTATCCCATCAGATTGCTAGTCTTGCAGTAAAAAAATGGGGAAACCTATTTGTATGATCGGTAGCTGTCCTATTTTTTCCAAATTCCAGCGTCAATAAGAGACGTGATCCAAAATCTGGATATATGATCCTGATGTTCATTTACGCGGAATTTGAGCTGATATGTTTCTCTACACGACAACTCATTAGAACCACTGCCTGCTCTCACGTCCTTCCCCGATGGAATCATATCTACCGTGTGCGATACAAACATCTACCTGCTGGTCACGCAAATCCACGGATGGTCGGAGAAGAACTATCCGAAGTTACTGAAAATTAAAATAAACTTCTTGTCTCCGGTATGCTCTCATTTATTTGTGCGCATCTCCCTGCATGATGTACAGCATGAGTGAGGAGTTTGTAATTACAGATTGGCATTACATGCCTAATTGGATATTCCGGTATTTCCAGGTTCTATAGTTGTTTTGTTGTATCTGTTAAATATGCATGCGCTTCTTATTTAATCCATAAGAAATTTCGTCTTCTCTACATACAAAACTCTCAAAAGTTTTTATAATCCTGAAAAATCTGAAGCTGGGTTTCGTTCTCGCATGGATGAAGCCGTTGCTGAAAAGCAACTGGATCTTCTGCTGAATTCGAGTGATGCCTAATGAATAGCACTCTATCAACCTTTCATTGACACTTGGAGATATGCTGGCTTTTAAGGCGCACGTCAGTTAATTTCATGGGGCTTTCTGCACTTTGGATTCTTATTGGAGGACGTGGTGGGATACCCGGTTTCAGCCAATTACTACTCGAGATGTGATACTCTCGATCGATTCTGCACTTTTGACAATCTTATGCGATTTATCGAACAAAGTCTGTGCTAGCCAGGGTGAGAAATTCTTGAAGTAACTTGTACACCCAGGAGTAGTAGGCCGATTGTCCGTTTAATAAAGCTACCTCGAGAAAATGGATACTGATCTGCTGCACACTATCTATAGCGCAAGTGGGTACTACTGCGAGACTAGTGGATATCCTGTAATTGACTGTGGTCTGAACAATATTGTAGACGTAACACACTAATCATAAGGTCACTGAAAACCGTTCGACAACCCACGACCGGTTTCGCCTTACTTGGGGCTCACCAGGCAGGCTCATTCCCCGATTCTCCGCCAACCTTATGTTCTGCTTGAACTAAATTTGTACGAAATTCGACAGACATTCATTTTCACACCAGTTTGGTTTTCGTAGGAGACTCAAATTAATCCCAGCATAATCTCTTGTTTATGGTGTTCTTGCTTAACTGACTGTGCTGTACCAGGCTGCCTCATGTTTCTAGATATCGCAATACGCTTTTGTCTGGACGTAACACACTACTCAAAATGTTGCCGGAAATTCCTCGATAGCCCAAGACCATTTTCACACATGAAAAACAAAACGGTATGCAATTGGGTGCATTCATCGAACCTCTTTATACTGTTGGTAGACCATAGTTTTCCAAATCCACGCTGACAGCCGCTATTCTACGTGGCTAATATAAGATCAGACCTGACTGTGCAACCTATCTCAACGTCATCCCACTGTTGCCTGAACGTGTCATTTATTAGAAATCAGATTGTACTTTTACAAGCCTATAAAGCTGGGTGTAAACTGTCCAATAGGGTCACACCGGCGGACTGTTCTATCTAACGGAATCACAAGTGTTATTATTCATTTCTTTGGGAGGAACTTCGGTAAGCTCTACTTTAACAGTAAATGAAGACATTACCCAGTCTTATGCACCTACATTCTACCTACAATTCATCTCCGTCCCACATTTTCAAACGTGTACTGGAGCCTGAAGGTACCCATTTTGAATCGGCCAGGCTTTAGAAGCTTGCCATTTCCAGTTTACACTGTTTTTATTTGATTCTATCCAATACATTTATGTGATACTGGTTTGTTCCCATAAAGAACACATGCCCCTTGTTCACACCTAAGACCGCGAACAATCGTCTTGTGACTTTTCTTACGTACTGTTTACGTCAAGGAGCTGTCTGCAAATGACAGGCATTGCTGAACATTTGATACCCTGTTTTTCTTACATAGTATCTGTACCTAAGACCAGGGGAGTAACCCCTGGGCTGTGATCGAAATTGCTTGCACAAGACACCTGATAAAACAACTTCTCACTTTTTAGAAAAAAGCTGAATTTTCGTATACAAGTAACTGTAGATTATGAACTTCGAAAATCGCTCATCCCCGACTACGAAATGCAAGGTCTTGAAGGGCGCTTGGACAAATAGCTTAGTATCAAAATTAAGTTGGGCAGTAAGGGTATGCTTGTACTGCAAACCAGTTTGTCTATCCTCTGGACATCTTCCCGTTAAGTCTGGTCCCAAATGTGCCAGTGAGTACGATCAAAGGCTGTTATTTCTGCTTCAGTCGTTTTTGGTTGCTGTTTTGATGCAAGATGTAGATTTCGTCCAAGATGCCTTAATGGTTTCCCAGTCTTGGAACAGCCATTGTAATTCCGGTCAACAATAACCCACAGTCATTTGTTGATGTTAATTCGGGCCGTTTGCGAGACTGGGCGACCCTAGTGTCAAGCCAGAGAACGAAGCACCAACCACCCATGAAACCTGAGCTACCTAAATTCCAAACTTGGTGCGGGCAGTATATCACTCCGTATTGTGCATCCGGATGGTGCACTTTCTTGCGTTGCCTAGTTTCAAGTTGGGTGCAGACATGCAGGTCGGTGAGACGTGTTTCACCTGACCAAAGAAGCCATCCTGATCTGCAATAACAAACAGTCACAGAACTTGTTTTCCAGTTTTTGCAAACACACAAAGGAACCTCAGTGCGGAACATCAGTGCCTCATTGTCTTAAAGTTGTGCGAAACTACTTGATTGAAACTTCTGAGTATGAGGGAGAATGAAATTGAAAACTGTTCTCAGTTCAACCTTAAGCAATCGTTCCATTTGCTTGAATTTTCAAACCCCAATTGAAATTACTTGAAAAGAAACCAACAGTAAAAAAAGTCGTGGGCAATAATATTTCGCGGAGTTTTATACCAAACGCAGCGAGTTTCAGCTTTATATGTATAACACTCTTAAGTGGGACTTACATAATTCACAGCTTTACAACTCTTCCTACAGTATCTTACGTTCTTCAGAATTATTCTTTGCCCTCCATTTGATACACGCTATTTTGATGCTTGTAAGTGACCCGCCGCTGTCTTCAATACAACTTGCGTCACTTACGGCTCATACTGTGGGAAATATTTGCACAGTAGTCTCTCTATCACCAGAACACCAGTTGCCCAATCAACTCAGTGTGAATTCAGTGGTATCGGTCTTTTGATCTATGGATGATGAAAGACTTGGCAATGTATGGAAGTTTGGGGTGATGAATGAAAATTTAGTCCGGTAAGTGAGGCTGGTTCATACAAGATGCCCAGAAGCATGGCAAAGTCGTGTTACCTTTATTGAAAGTCATCAGCAGTGCGTCTCTCACGAAACTCCAGAGAGTCTAGAACCCGTGACTGAAGAATGAGCGGTGCTATATCCTGTCTAAGTGCGAGTTAGTCACAACGCTGATCATCCGCCTGTGGTCAAGCGGTGAAGTGTTCAAGCTACTAGCCGGAAGATCGCGGGTTCGAAACTCTCTGAGTTTCGTGATATACACACTGCTGATGATCCCCAATGAGAATGAAGCAGCTGTACAGCGCTTCATAGTTCAGCATAGAATGACAAGACGGAAATTTCCATCAAAATCCTGCTTTGCCTAAACGTTCCAAGTCTCACAACGATGAAACATATACTGCACTGTAGACTGACACTGAGTACTAAAAAACGATCAAAAAGTCATAAATGGATGGACCTGTTTCATGACAGCTCAACTGAAGAACAAACATATTCTCAGACTTGTGCGGAACGGCCTCGGGAATTGGGAATTTAACTACCTTGGCAAGGAAGTCATGTTTGAACAAATATTATAAAGTCACGTAAATTGAACAGGTATGCTTTACGCACATTCACAGGAAAGAAGTTGCAGTAGGTTCCGAAGGTCATTTGCGTGTGTGCACTGAATGACCACATATGGTTTACTGCATACTACTGCTACCAACAATAATGGAAGGAAATACAGAAATTACGAGTATCATCTGCAAAGCTACTGACAACATAGCTTTTTCGATTACCCCAAGGATATGTTTGGCATGAAGAAGTGGATGAGTGTTTATATTTGATATATTTTTGCCCAACAGCGGCTTAAGCTTTCACGTAACGAGTTGGATTCCTCCGCTGTGCGCTGATGAAGCCGTGCAGCACACTGGCCCAGTATGTCAAAAGTCCGGAGTTTAAACCTGGCATGGCCTTGCAGTCGTATTGCTGGTGAGCCCTTACCAGAGTAGAAAGTGCTCCGTTCTTCGGACTAGACAGGCAGAGTCAACGGGCTTGGATAGGAGGAACTGTGTAAAGGAAAGTTGGGACGTCACTGATTCCTATCCTAGTCGCTGATTTGTACCCGGAGCCAGTCAAGTGGATTGTGAAGGTTTCGCGATCAGTCTAGAAGATATCATCCACAAGTGGTTGAGGATGTATTCCGTCATTATCTGCCTATTTTGATTTGGCCTAATATGTTATATATCGCACTCGGTTCCGCATTACGCGATGCGTCATTTTTTATTTGAGCTATTTTGATTGGCTCGTTGGATATAACTTTTTAGACACTTCCTTTGTTTTGTTCTAATCGGTAAATTTGCCGTTTGCATTGGGTTTTATTGATTAGTTGTACTCTAGCGGTTTCTAGTGATTTCCTTCTTTCATTCAAAATATCCGCTTGCGTTTGTCGTTCCGTTCTGTTATAGTTTTCTTGCATTTGATTGGCTGGCTTAATCTTCCTTTTGGAAGATTTCCTTCCGCGTCCCTTTGTGTGCTGTAGGCAATTCGTGTTACGACTGATCGGTTAGCCGGATGCTTTTCGTGCCTCAGTGGTTTTGTCCTGTTCTACTTTGTAACTTTGGAGTGTTTGTGTGCGTTATTTTTAGATGTATATTCCAGTCAAATTATTTCATCAGTTGATTTAGGTTCCCTCTGTATGTTAGTTTTCCTCGGGAGCTGTCTCATATTTCCTACTCAGTGGTTCCGTCGTCTCTTTGTAATTGGATAAATCGGGTTAACTGCGTCAAAGCCAATGTGTTTGTCGAGAAATTGTTCGATGAGTTACCGCGTCCCCAAAAATTCATGTTTCTTTTCTATTACTACTTAGTTGGTGCTTGAACGTTGCCCCGGTTACCCTCGTATTCGCCGTGAACTTCGTGAGTGGAGGCGAGAGACCACTGTTCATATCCGTTGGCAGCAAGTTTGTTTTCGTGTAATCTGGTGAACAGCCGCCATTCCGTGTGTCCAATGTGTCCAAAGTGTTTCCGGATGGGCTATAACTTTTTCCTCAGCCGCAGGCAGTTGCATAAATATAGGACGTAGTGGACAGTCCTATTCGATTTAAGCTGATATTTTTAGAGGTGAAAATGAACAGCAGATTTAGCAACCACTGACCAAGAACACATTAAAATATTCCTCAGTAATGTAGAAAGTCGAAATGCGAATCACCTCCAGTCGCTTCACGAACTTCGTTGCAGTGTTGAGGAGACACAGATATCTACATTCAATTGGTTGGCAAAGACTTGAGCTTTACGAGCATCCGAAGCCTCGGATGTTTGTTTCGCTATTTCAAACTCTTCACAGAAAAATGGCTGTTTGATACTTTGGAAGGTTACCCCGTTCAGTGATAAAAGCTTGATGGTCATTGCTGACGAGTTAGAAAGTCCTGAACTAAAAAATGAACGCATGCTTAGTGAATTTGCAGTCACTTTTCATCAATGTCTCATTACTACCACCATGGATCCTCTGTGTACGTGATGAAGTCTGAGAATTTTCTTTTCGTTTCGGAAATGACAGTTTAAGTTCTCGAATTTGTCACACCGACTAGTCAACGGTATGACGGTGAACTGTTTACTAAATTCAGTTTCAGCATACATTTTCAGAATTAAATCAGGGAAAAGTTAGGGGTTGGTTCACTAGTGCGCTTAACAGATGATATTTTGGTGGTGCCCAAAGACAGTTACAATTGTCGGGAGTCGATTCGCAATGTGAACAACAGTCGACTCAAATTTTGCTGCAACCCACTGACTCATTGCTGCGGTTGGACTCTTTCGTTACACATAGGATTGATGGATCTGTTAAAATCTGTTCACGAAAAATCTAGTCCTTATGTGTAGTTTTCCATTTTCAGCTTGTTGAAGCACAAAAGAAAGTGGTAAAAAATCGTTCACAAGAGCAGCTGAAGTCCTAGATAGTGTGCTTTTGCTTGAAAGAAATCTGGCATTCCTGACAAACGCGACGGGAAAACCAAACTACGCAAGGCTTCTTCTCAGAGGATAAAAAAGAGTGACAATACTGACACAAAGCCTGGTATGTTTTCTAATAAGGGCGTACGGTGTTCTCAACCAGACTTAGGGATCATCTCTACCTAAAACAAGGGAGACCAACTTATTGGGGCCAAAGAACACAATACATACCGAAGTAAATTTAAGTGAGGAAAAATTTGTGTTGATGGAAATGACAGGTTCATTACCACGAGAATATAAGAGGACGTGCTCTTTTGGGCTTGGAGTTGTGCTGGTGATAATTCCACTATGCTCCCATTGGTATTTGGAATCCCGTTAGTTCGACTGCTTTTTGATAAGTCGTCTCAGTGTTTTCGAATGTGTGAATTCACGAATTTTTCCAAAATGGCAGTGTGGAGCTTGCAACACGCGGAACTAATCATGCTATGTGCTTTTGTTTACCTGAGAAAATGAAACGAACTGCGCGGTTCCAAGGGAATATTTTGCGGCATACTTCAATGCAACTTAGAGTTTTGGTATCTTGCGCACTTCCACCATACAATGATAACTCGTCAAACAAATGCGGCATTCATCGTTATATTGTTTTTATCAGGGAAAAGTTCTTTCATTGCTTCATGATTTCTGCCTACAAGGGGGTTGTGGAACATTTTCAGACGAATTCCTCCACAACTAAGCTGGCATAGGGTGGCCTTAAATCGGCAGAAAATGCTAGCGATCTTTCCAGTTTTTGCGGAGTGTTAAACTTCCAAGTAAGAACAAAGAAGTATGTGGATTAAAATACTTTTCATGCCTATCTCTTGAGGCTTTTGACCACCCAGTTAGTGGGCGAAATAATTACTAAGTCCCTATGCCACGAAAGGGTGAGTCCATTGTGCGTATGGAAAAATGGCTTGTGACTTTTCCGTTTAGCAGACCCACTTCCCTGTCGCTTCCTGTTAGCTCCAACTCTACTTAACTCAGCCAGTTCTGAGTGACACCGCGTTACAGACACGCGTATTTCTCAGGCTGGAAGACGAACAGTCAGGTAAGATTGCACAGAACGCATCATTTGCAGTTCATTCTGTGGGACTATTCCATT
Source organism: Opisthorchis felineus (assembly GCA_004794785.1). Taxonomy (NCBI): domain Eukaryota; kingdom Metazoa; phylum Platyhelminthes; class Trematoda; order Opisthorchiida; family Opisthorchiidae; genus Opisthorchis; species Opisthorchis felineus. Next base: position 113,976 of record SJOL01002831.1, on the reverse strand, counting down.
ATGCGGTAGCTCTATAGGAGAATAATTAACTCCAATGTAACGTCGTTTTATACCTAGCGCTGCATTACCCAGGCTTAATTTTGTCTTCCTCTCTACTCCATTGATTGTTATTTGTAATCTTATTACTTTCCGCTGCTAACGATGCTAGGAACTAACTATACACCTTTAGCTTCTGGGTCATATCCATCATACTGCGAAATGAAACATGATCTCACACTGGTATAGTAAATGAGATACTTGCCAAACGTTCCAAATATAATGATGAAAAATATATAAACTGTGTTCGTTATTTTCAGTAAATTTACGTATCTCAGCGAGATCGTTTTCATCAGCATGCCCCTGTAAAACTAGTGTGTACTGTTTACATTCCCCTTGAGGTCTGAGGCCTTTGAGAAGGATTAGAGGCATCACATTTAAGGGCGTATCTACTTAAAATTATTTTCTCCACTCATCATTGTCTTTAACATTGTCAGTGGTAGCTATAAGGCTCTTGCACACTGGTTAAGCGTTCCACACGGAGACTTTTGTGAATCCATTTGAAACGCCTCAAAATTCTGGATAATTCCAGTAAATTATTGGCTATTCCAATCACTCTCTTCCTTGTACAGAGTTTGCAAACTTATTCTTGAGAGTTATTACCATTCTGGATTTGTGCAGATTGGTCCATTTTGGTGCTATGTGTTATGACTGCTGGAATCCATTTGTCGGTGGTGGGCATCACATTTTCGCCTTGGGTTCTCTAACCGGAGTAGCCTATTGTCAATTTCCGGCCGTGGTACATTGTTTGAATCACAGTTGGCTTTTTGACAGTCTCATTTAAAAAGCATTGTCCATTTTTCACTCATATTCTTCCGCAGCAGTGACTGTGGCCTACGCAGGCAAATTTTTCCCGTTAGACCTTTACCTTCAGTCGAAACGCGCAGAACTTTTGCATTCTTCCCGATTCTTTGACATCGTAGAGCACAACAAATCGCGTAATATAATATAATCCCCGGCGCTTGACAGCTTTGATAACTTTCGGTTTAAATGTTGTCCACTCCATTCTTGTGTCTTTCTTTCTTTTAGCCTTTGCCTCCCACTCCGGTACCATTGGTCAAGTTAGTCGACAGCAAAGCCGGTAAGCACCGAGCTGGAGTTTCGTTCCAATTAGCGTTCATTGGCAGTGGATACCTATTGCCACATAAAGATTTATCTGGTTGACGTGCCTTTCAGACAACTTAAGCAGGAGTGCTAGTGGGTTGCCGTTTGAGGCACCGAGCACACGCAGTCATTCCATCGCGCCAGTGTATATATATTTGCCTGATTCCGGTTCACTTGGCATGTGATAGAGTGGTACTCGTAGTAACATTCTTGTCTCGCCTGTCGGGCGTCTGGAGTTGCAATGCGAGAATTTGCGCTATAGGACTGAGATATATAATCGAAAGGTAAGCGTAATACTTAAGATGAAATCTGTGGACCTATTAGTTAAATTTTGGTAGTAGGTATTAGGTATCTTGGTAGGGCCAAACAACACATCCAGTAGATTTCTTCTGGTGCACCTGCCAGAAAGATTTTGTTTTGGTTGCGTGGCATACTTCTTGTCCGACCCAAGACTGCTAGTTTGTCATGGTAGCCGTGTATCAATGTTGTAATAATTCTGTCGGTTACACAGCCTACTGTTACTTTAAGGCTCAGCGATACCAGAAAGATCGATGAGTAGCTGTCCAAAGAAGAGTAGCGATTGATTACACTATGCGAAATCGTATTACGAAGCGGCGTAGGGGTTAGGCCATGCTGTTCACTGAGACAGGATTGTAAGAATATGGAGGTATTTCTTCCAAGCGACCGGCCTATCCATTTTTATGGAAGAGCTGTGCTGCCTCTTCCTGAAGAAAGGTGGGCTAGAAGCGATCGGTCCTAAAAACCGCACACTCCGATCACTCAGATGGTGACCGTGATCCCCGGGGAATTTTTCAGTATGGTCGAAGTACTTTTAAAAACCAAGAGCCAGGGTTCTCAAAAGCACCTGCTGTGCACAGTGGCATTAACAGACGGACTTGCATTTCGTTCTCCCTTCACCCACGGGCTAGGTCAGCCACCCAGTGGCTTATGGGTTAGACCTTAACGTCAAAGGCTCGAGCTAGAGTACACAAAATAAGCCCCTGTTTCCAGGCCAAGCTTTCAGAAGAGCATCACATCTTCGCAGATGATGCGGACTGTGGAGAGATGGAAGACGTTCCTACGATCTGAGACCTGGAGAGTGGGGACTGTTGGCTTGAAAGGCGAACTGCTGCTGTTTCAAAAGTACCCAAACACTACAAGATTGATCTCGTCGCAATAAGTGAGACCATACTGGTTGATTAAGGAAAGCTAAGGGAGGCTGGCAGCTGATGGAAACAGGGTATCGGATTAGCAGTTGAAAAACACGTGAATCAGAGGATAATGAATCAGTCGTACTGCAACAATTCGAGAATGATGGCACTCCGATTCTGACCATCAACGGCAAGTTTTGCCACATTTATCAGTGCCTGTGCCCTCGCAGTGTTGCACTCAGGCGAAGAAAAGAACAAATTCTACGATCAGCTGCTGGCTTTTTACAAATCGGCACTTTTATGACACTTCTTTCTGTTGAGCGGTTTCAATGCGTGGGTTAGAAAAGACTGGGAAACCTAGAAGAAGATATTGGGTCTGTTTGAAAACTGTTTCATGTGGATAAACAATGACAGTTCTACTACTAAAAGGAGTGTGTGAAGCACTCGAACTTTCAATAAAACACTCGGTTTACTGTCCTTCGGACATCGCTTGTCACGTGGACTCATTCAAGAAGTGGATAAAGGCGCCTAAATAAATGCCAGTGGGCAGTAACAAGATGGACGCAATACGACTCACTCCTTGGTGTGTGCTAAAGTACGCATCGCTCTCGGAAAGTAGTGAGAATAAGTCATTCAAATTGGATATAAGAAAGCTGAAGAACGAGTAAACTGCATTGAAATTTTGTAAAGCTATAGCTCAGAGCTCTGCGGACGACCCATTTCCAAACACACTCAAAAGCCGGTGGGCCTAAATACGAACACATGTCCAAGCTGTACACCATCAAGAGACCTGACAGGTAGCAATGAAATAAACGCATAATTTGTAAAAGAAAGCACTACTTTGGTCACTTTGAGGGAGTCGCCTTAAGTAAGCATAAGTCGCTTATAGGCATCAAGATTGCTGTGTACCGTACTATCTTCACTACTGCAGGTCAGCGAAACCTGGACTCAGTCTAGGTGCCATTTTCGAAAATTGGACCGATTTCACTTACACTGTGTGCACAAGATTCAAAGGACAAAGCGAATCCAAAACACCGAAGTCTTTCCAAGTACGGACTTAGTTGAAGCTGAATGCAGTCTACTAGGCAAAAAACTGCGATGAGTAGATTACTTGAAGCGAGTTTCCGAAACCCACATGGTCTACTGAAGAATGGAATTCGGAATTCCTTCAGATGACTTCCAATTCAGTTCATCGTAAAACCCGGCATTCGGCAGAACGGCATGAATGCTGACTATCCAAGGGGATCAGTAAAGCTTTGAGAATCAATGCACTACGTCATCCGAAAAGAAGCAAGCGATTTGGAAGTGGCTGAATCTCCTTAGTGCAGCATTAACCATGTGGACTTGTGCACAATATAGACGTAAGTGACTTAGTAGGGTCGGCCTTCACTATCTCCAGAGTACTCACCTGAAAAATCTGGCCTTATGGAACCCAAGAAAAATCTGTTTTCCGTTTTTCGATGGCTATCTGCCGGATGTTTTCATCTGGCAAAAAGGGCAGACAGCATCATTGATCGCAGGGTTAATGGAATACGACTACGTTTTCAATTACCACCTTAGCAGTATGCTAATGGTGGCTCTTCGCATTTGCACAGTGCTGTGCTGGGGAATGTGCATTATAAAGCTGAAACTTAAGGGACTTGACGAATGACTTCGGCAACTCAATGACAAGCAGTTAACCGGTGTCTGTGTCCACCATATGCCACGATTTGCGACAGGCCTGTGCACCTTCGCCCGCTGATTTTCTTCCTCGGGTGTACATGGGTGTCAAGGACGTGCGCGCAGCACCACATTTGGCTCTGCGCAGATCGCCTGCGTCTGCTGACAATGTACAAGCGTTCACTGTTTAACTACAAGCCGATCGGGCTCAGGCGCCAGCGATTTATTCAATTTTCTCGAAACTAAAGACTAGGAAATATTTATTGAGCAAATCTGATGACCCCGAAGCATAAGTTATGATTCAGTCCTGCTTAGCATAAAGAAGTATGCTGAAAAACCGAGGAACGACCTACGGCGATTCTGTCATCAGCTGAAAATTTCCACTGGGGTTTTTAGCCAGCAAGCATTTAGGTAATAGTTCACTCTTTATTCTACTACCTTTCAGCTAGTAGCTGGGGAGCATTATGGCTTAGTTGCACTTGAAAAGACGTTCTTCCATTAGGGCTTCAGTTCGTTGAAAACGAAATCATAAAACGTAGACAATTAGGCGTGTTGTGAGTAGCTTTTTGAAACTCTCACGACCCAAACTCATTCTAACGAAGCATACATTGCTGAACCAGAACCAGTAAACAAAATAATTTACATAATCCGTGAAAACACACAGAACCGAAAATCAGCGCTCTTGATTCATCTTCCAACTAAAATACCCAAATGTGCTAAGCAATGAATTCAACAAGTGATCTCAATTGCATATAAATTTGTTTTTGATGGGAGACTCAACTGAATCCAGTTAAACCTCCCTTTTATGATGGCCCGCTTCAACTAAAAGACGAGGTGGCCTGGTGCAGCACATTCAGTAGAACATAAAATTGACGAAAATTTGGGGATTGCGTCTAGCTGATGAGCTCCAAGAAGGGCGGAACCGGTTGTGGGTTTTCGATGAGTTTTCAGCAATCTCATGAGTAGTGTGTTAAGTCTAAACAAGTGACGATGAAAATCTTTAGAAAGACAAGCTATTATTGCTTTTGATTGATTTTTTGGGATACAGCCGCTCTTTGGACAGTCTAGAAAGCCAATGGACGACCTAGTAGTCTGACCAAGGCTGCCTTGTGCAATATGCTCAGTCTAAACGCAGACACGTGTATTGATCGGTCATTCTGTTTTAGAGTTATAGAAATGTAGTAAGCGGCATGGTATTACTTATCTCCCACTTTGCTGCGGAAAAAGAGTGTAGAGAAGCAGTTTATCCTGCAAATCCGGTGTTCTCACTGTCTTATTGTGAAACGTTTCATGATCACATGGTGTTTCAACTTTTTCGTGGTGGATGCGTGGGGGAAAATTAGATCACCTGGATCAGGGAAGTTTCTCCAGCCCTTTCCTTCTGATTCCGACTTGAATCACTTTTCGCATCTATTGCCCGAATGTCGATGTATGTTGGTGGAAAAAACTCCCATTCGTGTATTTTTACGAGGCACTGATTAAAACGAATGTGACAAGCAAAAGTATGATAAAAAATGCTATAAGGATCCCACTGAGTGAACGAAGATTTTTATTCTTACGTTCCCTATATGAAGTGTTAGTTAGCCTGACTTAGTAACAGACTTGATGAGTTTGAAAGGGATGCCTCTCTAACTATTAGTTTGTTTGAGGAATTCTCTGAGGAAGTGAGGGGAAAATTCTTGATTTGCCTTTGAATCACGGATAATTTTAAATCAGTCTACGCAAGATTTCGTTGCCGCGCGAAATGGGTGACAGGGTAAGTGCTTCTGACTTGATGAAAATTCCCAGTCGACGAGGACGTTTTTGGTTTCAGGGAAGAAGCTAAGGGAGAAAAATTCGCTCCTACTGAGGAGATCATAAAGGATCTGCTTTGGAGCGTAATATATCTCGTTCACAAATACCTCAATTCCACCTCAACACTTAATTTCAACGTAAGCGGCCAAGCGGCCTTAAAAAAGCCGGATGTATTCACAAAGCTTCACGAGGTCATGTTGCATGTGAGGATTGGCATGAGTGGTCAGGTCATCCAAGAAGAGCAAGTAACTTCAGCTTGAAGAATAAAATCGAGTAGTTACGTGTAGACAAAAAAGCCAACCGCGTCAGTTTCGCCATCTCCGTGATAAAATGGAAAAAGCTCGCTGCCATGGCTGAATGTGACTGTCCCACAGAGTTACATGATAGGATGGAATGGATTACCAGGTGAAGATGTATTAGTTACCAGTTGCTTTGTGCTTACGAAAGAGTATTAAAATGTTGTGTCGCAGCTGTCTCAGCGATGTTCAATTTTTTTCTGTGATTAATCATAACGATCACTTCGAAACTCGCCTTTGGGTCTACAATGTGATCACTGTCTTAAAGATGTCTAGTACTGGCGAGACAGTGTTGTGACAAACGACTTCAATATCTGCTCTTCTATCTGTGTTCCGAAGTGCCTCGTGGTTCTGCCGATGTACCTTGCCCTGAAGATGAGGTCAATTAGAGGACGATTGAAGTAACACGAAGAATGAGTTTTCAATTTACAGCAGGCATTTTGAGTACTTCATGAACAGCCTATCTTGCCAAGGTCGGTTGGGAGAATGGTTGTCGTCTAATCAATAAATTTTCGGATTCCATTGCTTACAAAGAATGATGAGCTTTCGACAAATACACTCATTTGCAAATCAATTTGGTTTTCACGGGAGACTCAAGTGAGTCTCTCGTTTATGATGTTCTTCAACTGATGAGCTTTCTCAAAGAGTTAGTGATTCAGAACGCGCTTAATAATGTCCAGAGTGAGTGAGGACAATAGTGTTTTGTGTGGCTGCACTCCATGAAATTCCGCTCTATTGCACATTAGACACCGGGTGTTTTCTACCTCGAGGGACAGCTTAGAAACAAATAATCATAGAAAATCTTACTGAAACTTTGCGAAGACTCAAAGTTAGGGGAGTAGACAAACCATAATGATTTTGGAGGAAGGATAAAATAGGCCATGGAAAACAATAGAAGGGATCGGATTGGCCCGAAGTGGAACGCTGGGACTGCAAAAATAGTTTGGCATCCATCATGTCTGAGTACACTGTCTGCAGATATCTTACAACTTACCGGCTTGTTTTATACTTGATTGGAGCGAATTAAACAACTTATAACATATTAAGGTTCCATTTTGCTTCTTTCCTTGCTCTTGAGCTGTAGAATATGGAGATGTATGATGGCATTATAACTACACAAATCTAAATCTAGGGATGTATGAGTTAATCAGGATTAACGAATGGATACTCATAACGGCAAATTTGAATCAACGCGCCACATGGACTAGTAATTCTAAATTGTTCAAACCTATTCTGAACAAAAACGCTGAAACCCGTAAATTCTCAGTTCTGCTGATGTGGCTGCATTTACCTCAGATTTTCAATTCGCCATATAAGTCGGTTACTTGGAGAGCAAGTCGAAACACAGCTATCGTTAGGTTGTTAATCCGTCTCGTGGTATCTCCGCACAACTCTAAAACTGCCTCGTGGAATTCCTTATGAGGTACTTCAAACAAGACTTTGTCCAACAAAACGAACAAAACTGACGAATGTCTAATTAATCAATTGCGAACTTTGAGGATGGCGTTCTTGGGACAATTGTGGATCAGTGAATCAAAATTGGTTACTGCGTCTAGCAAGCTAGACTTTTGCGAGGTACACCAACAGAGAACAATCGGACATTCAAAGTCAAGTGCTTCTCCGGGTGAATTTGCTGAAAAATTTCGGAGGTAGCAAAGAGTTTTAGGGCACTTTTGGTGAACGTGCTAAGTGGGGATAAGCAGAAGAGGTTTTCTCAAGTGGCTTCAGTGCAGCCTCGAAATAAATATAGATTTGAAATGCTCGAAATTGGAATTTTTGGCCTAAATTTGCGTCCTATATGCTGTGGTTTGCATTGGTACAGGGCATTATTTCAAGGAACCACCCAATAAAGTTATACAAATGCACATTCTCCCTGCGCAAGCAATTTGAATACGCGAATACCTGTGTTTACGTACCGTGTGGTTAACTGTCCTTCTCATATTGGACATTCGATCTGACTGAAGTATACCCGTTGATGGATTGAGAGCACCATCTGAGTGGAGAATTTTTTTGCATCTCGTCTACAGGCTCCTACGTATACATAGGTAAAGCTCAGCCAAACAACATAAAAGTTTGCATACTCAATAAGTTAGAAGACTGAGAGTTATATGAACAAAGGCTGGGTAGATAACTGGATTATCTGCGGTCAGGTTACGAATAATGATTATGAAGGTTGATCATTTGGCCTTGGGATGTCCTTTGAACAGTGACAACAGGGTTGAACTAGTTGAGCTATGGTAGGGAAGGGGCTTGGATCCGTTGTTTGTGAACGCAAAACTCAAGCCTGTGAATTCTGAAAGCAACGACTTCTGTGATGACTCGGACCAGCCTGGTAAAAACTTCACTTTACGGGAAGAAATCTAGAAGGAGGCCCTTAACTGGTTTACGTCCAGTACTGCTCAGTGCCATAATTACCCTCAGTCTTCTATTAATTTTAAACTTGAGTTACCTGCCTCAAATTATTATTGCGACCAATTTCTACAACGTACAAAAGCTGGCAGAAATTGCCTCAAAACTGATCCACCAATCATTTCTACCACAGGAGTCAGGAGTACAGGTTCATCTTTTCATTGCTTAATCATGGAAGCTTCACCGATTCGTATACTGAATCAGTTTTTCGGTATTAGAGTTATTCCTAATGTTGCGGTGGCGTATTCTTTTGCTTGCGCCGGACACTGAATCCTGATAGCACTGTTCCACCCCCAGGTCGTTCGGCTCAGAGGAACTGCAATAAATCTATAGACTTTAGACTGTCACGACCAACGCTAATTGCGGCACGGTCTACACGTCGCCGCATACCTACACAAATTGTCCATTTAATCAATTGTCGGGAAAGTTGTAGACGAGTCTTGCTTGTCTCTTTGGATGTGTATTCCATCAACGCACATTACAATTTTCCCGGACTTTCTACAAAATGCACTCTGCAGGCACAAAAATGGTTTATACGATTTTTAAAAACTGATTTTTTAAAGGAGAAATGGTTTCAGATGTCAGTAAATTTAAACGAGCAACACAGTAGACTTTGTCAGGTTTTTACATTTTTTTGTTATTTTGGGGCAACCTGCTGCAAATCACATGGATCCAGGTGCGTGTCTAAACGTGGTGAAACAAATTAACGTCACTAATTCCAACGGCTCTCCGTACGTCGAATTTCGTAGGCAACGTTAGTTCTAGAACAGACAGAAGACGGGCGAGATTTACGGGAAAATGCTATTGAAAGCGTGCAATCAACTTCCAAACTCCAGTACAAAACGATCGGTTTCCTTTTTAACTGGAAATCTTCTAATATACAAGAAATGGACCGGTCTGTGTTTAACGCCAGTGGACCAAATAATTCATTATGAAAGCCTGCTTGTATGAAATACTAAGATTAAAACTGAAATACACTGGTAGCATTTTTCTGACTTCAGGAAGCTGCCCCTATGTTGATCGTAGATGGAGCAACTCAACAACACATACGAGCCCACGGAGAAACTTCAGGTCAAACCTAGCGACTATGGGAATAGATTACACTCGCGACTCTAACGGACTACAGATTGACAATTCTGGTTAATTATTCGTGTTACCAAATATCCGTCTGTTGACACAGTCACTGCCTTTGATTGAATATTGCTGTGGTGTGCAAAACAATGCCAGAATCACCCTGTTTTTGCTTTCCCGAATGGTCATGTAGGCATGCTATATAAATTCGATGTGACGATGAATGAGACTGTGATTAAGAATACCTCGAAAAAGAACGAACTGGTTGCAAAGGACTCTGTTCTCTGTGGAAATAGTTTACTCCAGTAGAGCTTCTGAATGAGGAAATCTTTGTATTATCAGCTATGGACGCCTCATAGGTGTCAACTAACCTCACATAAAGGATAAGAAGAATACGATCCCTAATGCGTTGGAAAAGAAGAAAAGAACATTTTTCTGAATGAGTCCAGATTGTCAACTAATGAATGGTACGTCAATCTGTGTCATGTATCCCGTTGACGTTACATCCTAACTTAACTAGCCCAATTCATCCTCAGTGACGTTGGTGCCGCACACACTAGCAACTAGGACGTCAGAGTGCCCCTGTGGACTCAGGGTTGCTAACTTGCAGAACCTTATTGTGAACAGACATATAAATGAGCAGTGTCGTCGGATCAGGCTGGCGTGTTTATCCAGCGCAGCAATGCTGCGCTCCTTCGGCATGTGCTTTGCGCCGACAAAGTGCAAAGTCAAGCTGCTGGAGATACAGCCTTTGAATTTGCCTGTGAGCACTCACGAAGTGACGGTAGAGGTTGTGGAATACTATACGTAGTTTGAAATTCGCATAAGCACTGACGGTAATGCGACAGACGCGATCATCTTAAAAATCCCAAAAGCTTAACTTAGCTTTGCTAACTTGTGCTACTTCAACGTGACACCGCTTGAGAGCGCATCAGAAATGCGCATTACTGGATCTCAAATGGCGCGTGTATCTGACCACAATGCGGACTGTATTGTTCTACGGATGCGAGACTTGACAACTTCGGGAGCAGGATTTGAGACACGTTCAGGTTTTCGATCACCGACTTCTCAAAAGTATAACTGGAATCGGCTGCAACCAACAAATTCTCAATGCGATGATCAGTAGACGGGTTTTTGCTGAAGCATAGGGTGCAAAGAATGCATTCAGTACTGCAGGCCAATTTGGATGGGCTATGTGTTATAGATGCCAAATTACCGCCTATTAAAACAAGGGCTGTATTCCGCGTCCATTCCGGGGGGGGGGGAGGCGGAAACCTAGATATGGACGAAACTTGGCATCACAGAGGGAAATGAAAGAGATCAAAAAAGGTTGGGTGCCGTTGGTGCTATCTGCCTCCCTTTATGGGGTCGACGCCACCCTCACATTAAGCTAGGTGGCGGCTAACCGGTCTCAGTAACGTTCATGCTGTCGGTTAATATCTAGTTTATCTGACTGAATGTTGGACGTATAAGCGCCTCAGATGTTTGTGCTAGCCTAACTCTAGGTCCATCTTCATTTTTCACGTTTGCTTCGTTCCATAACAAGGTTTTGTTCAAATAAATTAACACATCCGTTTGGTAGTGACACGTCAGTGTTCCCCTCTGGTACTTCCATCATTGATAGTGTGATGAGGATAAATGGCGTCTGTAATAAGAGGACTGGATAACTATCAAATACGACGTTTAAACTGACTAACAAAATAACAGCTTTAAGCTACTTGCGGGCTAGAAATGCGGACAATACGTTCTATTTATGAATCAAAAGAACAGATGTATTTGTTAACTGGGTGGCTGTTCCGATTATTTGATTAGAATGCTTCTAATAGCGTTTTACACCCCAGCAGTCTCACGAGTTTCGGTATGTCGGTTTAGCTGAGTTCAAGTTTAAAACCAAGTATTTATCTAAATTATTCAATGGCTAGTCAACGAATCACAGGATATTGTCATACGTTTAGGACGTGAGAGGACAACAATACGTCTCTAAGGGTATCTCTTGTCCTCATTACACCTCACCAGCAGTGAATATCTTTGGGTATGAAGGGAGGTGACTGATTGATCAGTCAGCCAACATGGGAAAGACACTTACAGAATCATCTTTCGGCACTTTGGGCAAGGCACTCCCGTCACTCAAGTATGAATGTACGTACCTGGTCCGATCCGACAGTTCAGATTTATTCGGCGTGGAATAAAGGAAACCTGCTTTCCTTAAGTGCTAGGTGTACCATATTTAAACCTCAGGTTGGCAAAGAATATTAAAATACAAATTGATAGCTACAAGTAATGCAGGTGGGTGATAATAAAGCCAAAATTTATAAATGTCTTAGTGAAGGTGGTAAAATGCAGTTTTCTGGTGGATTCCAAAGGCAGGCGTTAAAATCCACGCAGAAGTGTTTTAATTAAGAAATGCTGTGAACAGCTAACTGCCAAAAAATCCACATTAACCCACTGGCTTTGATGTTGTGGTCCGGTTCACTGAACACCAGGTTGAAAATACCTGTTAAACGATAGTGACGAGTTTGAAGCTTTGGCAATGAGCAACACGGTCCCAGAGCCTAACCCGTAAACACTCAGATAAACACTAAAGTCTTGAGTGTTGATTGCTGACAAACAATCCTGATTTATAATTGTGCGGAATTTGTGCAACTATTCTTCCTTACAGCTTATTCATCAGACCTGTTCAATTATACATTAGCATGACACTGTTCTGATATGCGTTGCTGATTTAGAACCGGTGAACTGAAAAAAATTTGTAGTTTTCTAAAAGACAGCACCTAAAAACAAGCACTTTTGCCCTTATTAGAATGGGAAAAGAATAAAACTTGAATAAATGTTATGGAACTTTTCCTTCGCCTGCGAGCAAATCTTAAAAGAAACACCAACTACTAATTCTTTTGGAACAGGTTCGGTTCTCAATGCACACTCTGATGGTGAGGCTGTAATTAATTCTTCCATGGTACGGGCAGACCAAGCTAGACGTGCATATCCACAAAGCAACTCGACTTTTTGTCGTGGCTGAAATTTGATGTTGTGTATAGGCGAACAAAAACTTCACTAGAAAAATCGAAAAATCCGTTATTCTTTGAATTCCACATTTGTTAGTCTCACGCACTTATTCTACGTTAGCAGGGTGCGTGCTTGTAGCAAACAAGAAGTCTTAACCAGACCATTGTATGAGTCATTGTTGACGACCAGTTAGCAGCCCGTGAATAATTTAAGAAAGCTAATGAACGAGGGCCAATATCGCTATGTAGCTTTCGAAAATGTACACCGCATTCTTAATTGGCTTGGCTTGACGGCCAAGATTTTCGCTTTAAGAAAAACATGAACTCCACTACTTACAGGCATGCTTTTGATTGTTTTTCATTCAGAAATTCCTCAAAGAAGCGAAATTGGAATGGATAAGGTATCTTAGATCAGCGCACAATTAAAAAATCGACTTTTGAGAAATGTTGATGCAACAAATGGTCTGCTGGAGCATTTCTTGCCACTTTTGGGAAAATTTCTTCTTTGTAAGGAATTCTGTGGTCTCAGGAATGAAACCAATTGACACCAATAAATAAAGTTTTTTCCAGTTCTATATCATGTATACTGGCATTTCACAAACAGCTTGTTTCTTAAATGATAACATTTACCTGAAACGGTGTATTGTGTTTTGCACCTGGCTAGTTGGGAGTGTCGGAAAGTGTGACCGAAGGTACCAAAATCGGCCAAGAGGTAAGTTTTCTACATGGATAAAAAAGAGTAAAAATGCCAGCATTTAATTTTTTCTTATTCTTTTCCAATTATTAGGAGTGTTTAAACAACTGAGCGATAGAAGCAAATTAGTCAGTCATTCTCTCAAAGAATTGGTAGAACAAAACACATTTGCAAACGTTCCAACAAATAGAAAAAGACGAATATGTTCTCTATGGCTTCACTTTGGACGGTTACAGTGCATGAGAAATTTGATACCAAATGTGCTCAAAATAGGCAACTTGGTACACAAATGGCCTGAGTAAAACATGATTAAATTTTCCAAGGAAGACAGAATTAGGGAACGCAGATCTGTTACAATAACATGGTTGGGGGGAAAGACAAAGTCCTTCGTTTCAACATGGATTTTATTACAGGGAAGACATTGTTCCACCTAAAATCATGAGGTTGGTCTGGAGAAAACCGCTTGGGAATTTTTTCAATGAATCATATTTATAAATGTCCTAAGTCCACTGGGATATTGCATAAATTTGATAACATGAACGGAGCAAACAATACTGCGTGTATAACATTTCGGGTTTATTTTGCTTTTTCTAGCAGTCTGAAGCTAGGGGACATGGAGATGAAAACTTGGTGTCAAACGCGAATTTCAAACTTCATCAGACTAAGATGAATTCGGGGCGTGAAACAGACTACTGACTGCAAGTTTTACTCGCTGGTTCAAAAGCAACTGACAGCGTCTTCATGATAAATTTTCCAATGTTGGGCAGGTAGCCTAGAGGTGTTTCTTCCTCAAAGATTGTCAAGTGACTATGATTACTCATCCAGTCTATAGCGCTTACTTGTTTTTAGTTTATATAACCATTATATGGCATACTGTCAAAATCATGACATAAGCGCCATACCATGGGGTTCTCTGATAGCAACTTTAGGTGATGTTTTATTAGGCTGGACAGGAAAACAAATTTGAACGTTGATGGAGGGGGTACTTGGGGAGAACTGGAATGATACCAAAACGACTCTTACGTAACAGAGGGTTTTGGGTAGGTTTCCTAAAATGCAAACTGCAAAAGGAAGTATAAAGCTCAAAGTTAGCTGGAATCTGGACAGTCCAAAGGGAAATTTGAAGGAAACACAGAGCACTTTTACAGGGTTGGTGGACATGGCGAACAGGGATTAGTAACAGGTTTTCCTCAAGTAAAGTTAATTTAAGCTTAAAATTTAGTTTTTTCACTTAATCTCCCACTTTTATACTGCTGTCTACGTTGGTTTGAAGGATGCTTACAATGATGTTGGCAAGTAATTTGGTTTCCTGCACGTTCCACTGTTTTAAGTTGCCCTATTAGCTAGAGACTCAAATAGGAGTAACCGTCGTTTGCTGAATATTGGTCGTTCCCATACAGAGTGTCCAGTAATAGCTGGTATAAAACCTGAGCTGAGAATGAAGAAAAGTCGAATAATTACCGTCATTAGTCATTAGTCGCCCGGTTGTGATTTGTTTTGTCATAAAAGATTCAAAAACTGCAGAAACTATTGCAGTTGCCTAGATAACGTCGTATTTTCTAACTAACCGATGAAAAATAGATTAGTACCTTAAAAAATTACAAATGTAATTGCTGCATATTCACCAGGTGCATTCTTCTGGCATGGTAATGACTATGCAGTCACCTAAGCATAAGTAACTTGACTGCTTATTGTCCGGTTCATCGCTATCCCAGTTTATCATCAGCTCTTATACTGTAGAGAACCAAGAACATGGGTTTGATCGATATTCCCAATAGTGCTTTATGTGACATGATCGTAGTATCAATTACGGAAAACGTTTGACGGCCCAGTACCCTACCTTTCTTTTTGAGGCTTATCATGTAGATGTGGTCGACTGCTCTATTTATGGACTACTCTATCTAACATGCGTCCACAGCCAATCTTAAACGTAAGAAAACAATTATAACTCACGATTATTAAATGAAGGATGATAGTTAGATTAGGTGTTTTATTTGGAAATACGTTAAGGATGTCTACTTAATGGGAAAATCCACTGTCCGGCGTTCATCCATTCACTTTCTCCCTCCCTCTCTCTGTATATACACATATAATCCGTATGTTAGGACGTCACGTGTTTTTATACAAGCTGTATCAATAACATTGATACGATGGCTCCACAGAAACCTCGATGGAAAACTAGCCTTGAACGGAAGTTAAGCTGTTTCGGTTTACTTTATTTAAGGCAATTCATGAGGTGTACCATGCATAAAGTTAGAACGGACAAGGATGCGTTAATCAACAACAGGTACTGCTCAAACTCAAGATTAAAGTAACCATTGTCTATTAATTTTGGCCGAAGTATGAGTGATTAGTTAGAAGCAGGTGGATTTCACCATGGCGAGTTTCACACTGACAGAAAGTGTGCCGAAAGTTATAAAACAGTGTCTGGAAATAAGTTTTCTCTTCTCATGCAAATGTATTGAAGTGCAACATAAATAATATGATAACGAACTGCCAATATCCCTGACAGTCCTACAGGGTAATAATTCATTGAGCAACAGCGCCGTGGTTGAAACAGATTAAAGAACTTTTTAATAAGCTGGGCATCAAGAGCGACAACGTGTGATCCATGCAGACTGTTGCAATATCAAAGGGCAAAAAACCGAGCAGCTGCAGCTTATTACTCCAGATTTGTGATACAACAGTCACTTGCACATATTAGCGAGTTAAACAGGTGGTAGTTGGCTCATTCGCGTGTTTCAGACTCATTCGTGTTTCAGAATTTCGCTGCTGAGAGAACAAGTAGTTATTCTCAGTGTCCTCAGGTTGTCATTATAGAGAGTCCAGTGCGATAAACATAGGGAAATGGTATGATGGTTGACGCTCTGGTGCGACGGGCCCTTAAGTGTGACTCTGACCAATGAATTGCATATTATGATGGCAGCATACTGAGTTGAGAAGGATTCTAGAATCACTATACATAACTACATCGCACTGGCATACCCAGGTGTGACAGTACATCTCAGGTTATGCAGCATGATGTCTGCCATGACTCCGGAAACCGATCAAAAAGGATTGCTGGTAGAGTGATATCTGAGAACTTTCATTGGGGATTTCATCCTATAAGTAAAGCCACTGTATGCTGAAAAGCTGAGAAGCGCTGTACAACTCTTTTATCCTTATTAGAAATCATCAGCAGTGTGCATCTCACAAAGCCGCCGTGCTCGAAAGGTTAAGTGTTCAGACTACTCACCGGGAGGTCGGAGCTTCGAGACTTTCTGCTGGTGATTCCCAATAAGGAGGAAACAACTGTGCAGTGTTTCTAGGCTTTTCAGCAAAGAAGAAAGAAATCTCCCATCAAGAAAAAGCTTTGTTTTGTCCTGTAAACTTCCATTTCGCTTAGCTGCTTTTTTATTAGTTTGAAACGAATCTTCCTGAACGTTGTTCTGAATTATGCATTTGCAGTTCAACTCTGCCTGATTGTGATAGGATCCACTCTTAATTGGTCGGTTATTGGCTTGTATCAGGGGACGGACTTTGTTCGCCTTACCCCTAATTATTTATCTGCATTGCTGACTAAAACGAATGAAACTTGGTGACTGGATGGCTTAATCTTGCGTTGACCTTCAAGTCTACGCCGCGAAATAGTGAGATGGTTGTCCGGCACGCTTTGAATCGGATTCGGAGAGGTAGTGAGCGATCTTGTTACCCCGATACCCTTAAAATATCAGGCGAAGCTACAGATGAGTGCTAGGATCTACATATGTTTACTTTGCTAAGAACCAAGGTACCAGACTCATCGTACGAAACCGAAGGGAAAAATTAGCGTTAGGCTCCTTTATCTTTTTTAACCGAGAACATGAGTTGTACTGCATCCTGAAAAAATAGGCGTTGTTGGTTTGCTTTTAACGAAAGTCTGACGTCATGGAGAACTATTCACCATAACATTTGCTGGGACAAAGTTGGTAACTCTTTTTGTTCATAAGTGTATGATAAGACCTAATTCAACTACGGCTGATTTTTCCTGAAGCAATTCACTGAAATACACATACGGGTGCCAAATTTGGACATGGAGTTAGGTGCATTTGGCCGAAAATGCCGAACAGCATCGTTTATCCGAATTAGCTGTGTGGTGCACACCTTAGAGCTCTATTTAGCGGTAGTTTGAAGTTGCATCTCAAAACCAGTTCGAAGGTGGCAGTACACGCAACTATGCCTGAGACTATTCCAGAAAATTTGTATTGCCAAAAAAACAAGTATTTTTTCTGTCTAGCTACTAGTCCTACACAACTATATCTAAAGCCAGTCCACAGTCAAAATGGAATCTAGAGGTCAACGAAGCAAATGCCAGCGCTGTCAGTATACATATTTGCCTCAGACGGTTGGTAGTTGTAACATCATTTATAATACTGTACCTCACGTTATCGTTTGTAAATATTTACATGTAATAGATGTTAAAAAAAGGGCAAACTTCCAACATTAATCAGTGGTTATAACCTACCAACATATTGGCTGAAAGCATCAAACGGAACCAAGTATAAGTGCACGTGTGGCTTTTTCAGTTGATATTTTGTAGAGGTTTCTGTCAAATGTGGCATCCTTCATTACTGCAATCAGATTTACCAAATTAATACTTTTCCATATTCAGTGGCACAATCCGTAATAAGATATGGCAGTATGTGGATAAGTTGAATAAGCTAGATTCTGAGGTCAGTAAGATGAATGCAGACAGCGTTAGTTGATTGCCCAAATTTTCTACGCCAGTAGAATCAATATTATTTTGGGATGTATTCTGATGAGAACAACTCAAACTTTGCGTGATTACAGTCGAGTGGTTTCTAAATTGGCATTAGAGCTGACAAGAGAAGTAGTATATGAGTTTTCCGCCTGTTTTTTCATCGTAGCCTGCGTTTTTACTCGCAATGCTATTCGTTTTGTTCTGCTTCTGATTATCAATAAAAGTTCTTTAGATTCTGACGCTGCATTTGTGACCTTGTGGTGCGCTTATATTTTGCGTCTACTGTGAATGTGCTAAAGCAAATACTGATAGTTTGTGATGCTCACAAAGATATCGATCGAATAACTTTTAATCGTTACACATTTAAAACTAGCAGTCAGACACTTCGTTACATTCTGTTCAGCATCCCGTATTAACCGGCTAGGATGTGTAATAACGTAGTTTCCAAACAATAATCACAACAGACAATAATCAATCCAACAATAATCCAACAAGCTGAAACAAAAGACATTAAACTAAATCGATGAGAATTGTACAGAAATTCGTTTGAGGAGCGTTGAATGTGCGTCTTGGCACTAGCTCACACGGAGCATGCTACTCATTTGCTTGCTGAAAACTCTTCGACAACTTACAACAGTAGGCACAGTTCCCGGGCTTTCGTCAACCTTATGTTTTACTTGGTATCAAATTTTGTCAAGATATATCCATCTGCAACTCAAGTTGTTGTTACTGGAGACCCAACTTAACCCCGATTGAATCTCTTGTTTATGGTATTCTTCAACTGAATGTGTTGCATGAAGGAGGCCCCTTGTTTCAGATGGCACAAAACCCGAGATATCACAATGCACTCTGTTCACGAAACACACTACTATCAGGGTTGATGAACATTCTTTGATAGTCTACGACCTGTTTTGCAGTCCACTGTGCTCATCAGGCAGGCGCAGTCAACGAGCTCCCGTCAACATTATGTTCCACGTGAATCCGAAAGGCATACAGTCTGCCAAACCTACTCAGAGTCAAAATGATTTGGTTTTTATGGGCGGCTGATCTAAATCTCAAGTCAATCCTTTGTCTTGAAGCGGACTGGTTAGTTTAAACTTTATGATATAAGACGGAGCTGAGCTGTGTTTTGGAGCCACCTGTGAGTAACAATGCGAATGTCCAAAGGGCGGCGCATTCTGCTCCCTTGAGATTACTGAGATATACACCGCTAATACCCCTCAAAATTAAAGTACAAATTTTATATATTTTTTTAGTACAGCATCAAATCTCCCGGAGGGTGAAAGTAAGATTCGAAACTCAATCGAGACGTATCAAACTCACTAGGGCGGGCCATTTCAGCTGATGCTGAGATTGTAGAAACTGTGAATAAATAACAATGTTCTTTGCAAGCCGTTCTTCATAAATTTTCCTCATTATATAGGTAATGCACCACAACCTCTCCTGTCTTAAATCACCCCCCCCCATTTCCTACTATGTTTTTGGAATGTGTCACCCCGATTCCACTCACAAGCTGTTTTCGTTGCTTAATTTTGCCCTGCCTCTAGTCAACAAGCTAGATTACACGGTCAACCACAGGCCGACAACTAAATAATTAATTTTTTATGTGGTGGTTCTAGCTACGTTGTTTGGTTGGGATTACTTGTACTTATAATATTTTTGTTTCTTTTGCCTGACAATTCCTAATGCGTTTTTGTTGCTTAGCACCTCGTACATCAAGGGCATATTACTTTATTCGTGTTTTCTCTAAACTGACGAGTGGGTCCAAAGCAAATGTAAGAGTTTTGTGATGTACCGTATGTTTGCCGGTTACAGCACATATCACGTGTTAGGTGTCTGAGCTAAGTCAGCCCTGGTGTTATGAAAAAATTACACCTAGATTGGTCAGCATTTTTCTTCTACGGGCACTGCAGCATTACTGTAAGACAGACGACTAATGTAAACTAGCGCGATTGTTTTCTAGTTCTGGGCACACAGCTTTTATCAAAACTTGCCTCAGCTGCATTTGTATTACTTGGTTAGAAATCAGACGACATGGAGAGAAACACATACGATTCGTTTATCACATTTAGCAAAGTAAAAACAGAAAGAATTGAATAGATATCATTGCATATAGAGTGCCTCTGAAATAAAGCGGTAGGAGGTAACAAAGTGTAGCCTTCAAACAAGCTGGAGTATTCCATTACATTTTTCGCATTTTAATTCGCTTTACATCTAGATGTTAGCCTAAATCACTCGCAACACAATTAATTGAAAAATATAGGGGATGTCAGTGAAACTGAGTACAGCAGTGAACGTACAGGAAGACCACAAAAACACTAGCCCAAACCATGGCATAAAGTTTTTTTCAGCAGACTTTTAGTAGAAACAATAAGGTAGAAATAATAAGCGAAGTATTTGTGTGCTCATAGTTTAGGTTAAAGCAGAAGGGGACTGTTAGTCAGTTACATGTACGTCTAAGGGAGCACTCGGACCCATAACCAAACTCACGTTCAATAAGTTGTCGGCAGGATACGTAGCTGCGACGTTGAGCTAAATTGAAAAGTCTGAACAGAAGTCTTTTCCTTGCTTAGGAGAAAGAGTTTTCCATGGACAATTAATTATCGACTGGTACATCATGATAGTAGGGACCAATTTGAGAGAACTGAAGGCTGCGGCTTAAATTAAATTTGGATCCTTGTAGCTAGAATCATATTACCGGCAAGTCAGTTTGTTTAGCCACAGGATACATGTTGATCATACCAGAAGAATATCTATACTAGTACATTCCTCTTGCGCTTGCTTCTAGCGAAGTTTCCACTTGCAGAATGATAGTTCTGGCAACAAAATATGCTCTCCTGGTTTGTAAGGTTATCACAATTTTTTAACGCTACCTAATTAAAACACAGTCTTGTTCATTGTGCGCTTGGTTTTCCTCCGTCAAAGTTTGAATTCATTCCAACTTGTGATGACGTTACCCGAACAGTTGAAGGCGAAAGCACACAAACAATGCGTCACATTGTTCAGTTTTCAGTTCGACAAACGTATCCAATTGAATTCAGTATGTGGACACTATTGTACTTAACAAGAACGAGGCTTGCAATGGTACACTTAACTTTATGGTGGAACACAAAATTTAAATCTCTTGTAACCTCAAAAACGATATGAGGTATCTGTAAACGTGCTAACAAACCGTTTTTATCAACAGAACGTTAAATTTGGAGGGACCGATTAGGAGTGAGTTAATGTTTTTCAATTAGTGGTCACCAGTAAAAGATAAATTTTTTTGCGGGTATCATTTACGTACCTTTTGATCAGGGGAAATTCAAAATTGCAGCTTCCCAAGAAAACTAGGTAAAAGTAGAACATCAATTTAGTGGACGAGGAGAGTAAAGAAGGCGAACAGCTAAACAAGAAAAATTAATAATGAAATGCACGGAACAAATTTAATTTCACTTTTGCAGTGCGAGCAAATTAACGCATGCTCAATGCTGGCAGACGTGATTTCCTGTAACAACTAGTAAACTCCCCAAAAAATAAACAATCATTGAGGTGATACAAAGCCCATTAATAAATGCGCAAAACACAATAAAAAAACCAAAATGGTTTTTCAAATAAGAAAGCAAAGCATGCAAATAGAATGCTGACGTAACTTTTATCTTTTTCATATCATTGGTAATCGTTGCCTATGAACCATATTCCCTCCTCAAGGCCGACGTACTTTAGAGTAGGTTATTTGAAGTTTCGTCTTTTATTTATAGCTTGTCTTGTGTAACCTGTCTCTTTGGTGTAATTGGCTTTTATAATACTGTTTATTTACTAGTTTTGCAGACTGCAGTATCACTGCTTATAAAAATTACGGAAGTGCACTCTCACTCAATTAGTATACCATCAGTTTTGAGCCGAATTGAACTCGCTAGCAGTGAACATATTAACAGCTATTTTACCCTGTTAAGGCCGTCAAAGCTCACAAGCGCTGCATATGTTGAGCCTTAAAGCGTGAAAAAATACAATATAAACGTAAGCTTTACATAAAATTAGACTTTTTATGCCAGAAAACGAGACACTGCGCCCATATCTCTAACAAGCACTGATGAAGGAAATCAAAGCCGCAAGTAGTGTTGGAACAGTTTTGCTATAAACTTGCACTTGGCCAGTGATTGACCACAATAAACCTAGACAACTAATAAAATAAGGTGTTTGGTCTTTCTAAGACGCAGTCTCAGAAAAACTGGCTTGCGAGGTAATGATCTCGGGGGTGTATTTGGACCGATAATTCCCCACTTACAGAATGGTCAGTCTAATGTACCAGTAAACAAGGATGCTGGCACAATGGGCATTTGAACATGACATGTGACGATTGTTGGCAAACTTAGCATGACCTTTTATGGCTTCCACAATGGACCGGTCCAACAACTTCTAAGTCTCTTAGATTGACTCTTGTAAAGTAATATAAAATATCAAGTTCTAGCAGTTTATAAACAGAATTACGGTTACACATGACAAACGCCTGGGAGTGAGCTTGGTTCCGATGGTTTAGAGTCTAACAATAAGGTAAGCACTTCTATGCGTGCAATTTGGGCTTAAACGTTTAATTTTTGAGAAAGCAGGCAACCGTTTTTTGGCTTCTCAGTACACGTTGGCAGAAACCTACGAAACAGAGCTAACTTGAAATTTCCGGGAAATTTAATTGCAACGCTTGATTTAGTAGTCTCTTACTTCTTACGAGAGCTTTCGTTGAAAAAATGAGAATTGCACGATTGTCCACCGAAACGGTTTAGTTTTACTGTTTGTAGATGCATTAAAAAGGCACGAAAATACAAGAAGGTTAAAACCACGTCGGACAGAACGTAAATACGTGCCGAATCGTCTTGGTAGTATCAAACCATCGTTGGGCTAGTTCCTCGTGATTGGTTCAGCAGCCAAATCGAGCAGCCCATTCAGATTCTATGAGCTATTGAAAGCAAATAACATGTAATTTCTGTCACAGCCGTTCGTGTAGCACAGAGTATAACCCACGCAATTTTGGAAGAGGCCCTAAAACTATTTCAAAGGAACTTAATCAGGCAACTTGTGAGGGCTTACAAATTGTTCCACCGGTCGATTAGTTACTTCTTAATTGAGATTGACGAAACTTTTGTTAGCCCTGACACTGATTCTTCGTAAATCGGCTTGCCTATTACTGGCAGCTCAAACTGGCCTATAAATGGGTTGAGGCAGGAACTTAATGTTAGCAACCGCACATGTATTTATATGCACGAGAGTTTTAAATGACTAGAGATAGTCTAAGTTCCGTTGAATTTACGTGCAAATGCTCAACTAGTGGTAGACCGCTGGGCCTTCAAAGAACGCCGTAATTTCCTCCATTTTAGTAAACTCATTTTACTCTCATCGTCCATCCACCATCACTGAGTGGATGATGCTGATATGTATATTAGAAAGAAAAAGGTGTTTAGCTTATTATATGGTTCTTTTCGACTCGCAGTGGGGCATGCAAATGATTGCAAAACAAGGCACTTACTTGGAAATCATAGCAAATCTACTTAGTCGAATTACAACTAAACTTCTGGGTTGCCCGTTCATTACACAGGAAGCATACGTGGCTACTGAGCGCAATAGCGGCACATCATCATTGAAACAGTTCTGGGAACTACTGGTTGCCCTTAGGGCCTGTCGATTGTACGCTAATTTCTATGCCCGGAATAAACAGCCAAATATATTCGTTGCATTTCTCCCATTCTTAAAATTTGACTGACGTTCTAGACTGACAACACCACTGACTCGGCTGGCTTGATTTAGGGACTCAACCCGAGAACCAAGCTGGCTAGTCTGCAGGATTGGCTTTGTAAACCATTATTTCACTTAAATTAAGCAAACGACAGAAAGTCCAAGGCCCTCTCGCGCTGCTTTTGGGAACTCCATCAAATTTAACGAACCAGAACAGAATCAGCCAGTCTTGCACTGTATGAATGAGTTAATGAGCATTTTATCAGTTTATTATTTTGGGCTACAAATCTTGATGATCATGCGTGACATATCATCGCATTTGACTGGACTTCGTCGGGCTGACAGCCATCTTATCGTTTGTCCCACTACACAAAGGCAACATCAAGCCTACATTATAAAACACGCACCACCTCGCAATTTGATTCGCGTCAAGCAGAACTTGCTCAAGTTCGTACAAGCGTTCTCTGTTTAGGTTATATATACTCCTTGGCTACCATTCATCAAAATTTTATCACTAGGTGTAAAAGGTCGTAGGTATTTCGTCAAATCAAATAGTTTTGTAACACTGAGACGCTGAGACACCTTTGTCGGAACTATTTTGTCTCCTTTGGTCAATTTTCGGGACTGGTTATTGCAATCCTCACTGAATTCGGAGCTTACAACTTAGGCATCAGAAATAAGATGCTAAAAATTGTGAGCCCTTCCTACTTACGGGTTTTGTCCGAAACTTCCTCTGCAGCTGCCTGCAGGCAGTCACTTGTGGCTACACAAATGCTCGTGCAAGTGCGTTCGTACCTCTTTGCTGTAAATCGAGTCAAATTTAAGCGCAGCGCACGCTTGATGATAGCACCTGATTTTGCATAAATTTCTTTTGCCCGTTAGACCGTTCTTACAGTGTGGAAAGAATGCGAGCGGAACGCACAGAGAGGAAACGCCCAGGTTTGATGATCCGGTCCTTGCTGTCATCTCGACTGTATGGTTGTTTTTCTACTTTTACGTATGAGTGACAGGTTACAGAATCACCGTGTAGAATGTAGAGAGCTTCCTCACAAAAAGTCTTCCTAACTTAAGTGACACTTGAAGCTTGAATTTCTTCTTGAGGGCAGTTTTGGATTAATTAGTATCCGAGCATAAAAATGACAGATCGGAACTCCACTTCATCTGCAAAAAACTATCAGTCAAAAGAAGTATGTGGATAATGGATGGATGGATGAAAATTTTGGTCAAGTCATTATGGCGTACAGTGAAGTTTTTCCAAGGTGCAATTAACCATAGTCCCGGGTTTGGTAAGTCCCACCATCATTTATTTGGAAATCACAAGGAATTACCTTTTTGTGAACAAATAATTAGAAACCGGCGTTTTGTGGCTTGCAACACTGCTTTACTGTTATGAATGTGTTAGAAACACGAACGGCATAATGTACATTCTCATTACGGGAAGGACTTTGCTACCACGACTCTTGCCGCCTGGAGTCAGCCTTCGGGAGCAATCCTGTTAGCATTCACTGCAAAAGTAGTTTGTAGGAAAACCTGTAGAAGTATAGTTTAAGTCGCCTTACAGCTACCACGGATAGATAAACACAACAAAACGGTGTCACCCCACAAAGGAGTAAATCGGCAATGAATAAAAAGGTAGTTTTTTCCACCAAAAAGAACTTTGCGATCCTACCAGCTGGCCATCAAGTAACCGGTTGGGGTTCATTCTGAATGCAACTAAAAATGATTGAGATAAAAAGAAAACAGCTGATAAAATTTCTATTCTAAAGTTACGCTTGAGTACTGCTCTATAAGCAGGCAAGCTCAAGCAATTAGGCATTGGGCTGTTCAGTTGCTCGCTCGACACAAAAACTTACATCATTTGTTGAGTGTTTCCTTTGAACGGTTGTCGATAAGATCTGTATACCGTAGCTATAAAATTACGGTAGAATCGGAAAAATAGACCATGAGACGGGACCTATGCAGCCTACCAGAGCAACTATGCTTATTGTTTAGCTTGAGTTAACGACTAATAAGGAATTGTTTAAGTAGCTTACACAACACACATTAGCAGAGGTGATTTTCACCTACCCTCAACAGACCTCGTGTCACCACAAGTGGACTTGTTAAACATCGAGTTCTAGGAGGCACGCTCAGTGACACAAACAGATATGAAACACCCTGTTATTGCGATCATTTTTAAATAATGATTCACGCTCACAATTGGACAAATCTTTAAAGGTGTCTTCGAAGGTAAATATTTTCGGAATCAGAGGCTCTGAACAGCGTTCACAGGTTCAACAAGCGGAGTTTATTGGTGTGTAGTTCACTGGAATGTAGTTGCTGAACTTTTTTTGCGATCAGGCCGGTCCATTATACAATTGCCTTTATAAACACAAAGTAGTGGCTGTTTCACCGTAACTGGGTGAGGAACAATCATAGAAAGAGTGATTACAGTAATTATATCAAGGGTTAAAATTAACAAACGGGTACGTAGTCCTTTTGCAAGCTGAAAACTGGCTCATATTATTCACCGGAATCTTATTTAAATTTGCTTGAGAAACCTCAGGAGTTTTCTGTGCACAGGAACGCCATCTGTGATGGTAGTGTGGAAAACGTAGCATTTTTGCGTTCATCCTGCCTTTTAAAAATTTAAAATAACCTTTTACTGCAAACCTTATTTTCTACGATGGTGATCTTGTTGCGTGATTCGGGGTTGTAAAACTTTCTGGTAATTCTTACTTAATTTTCTGTGTTAAACTATCGTGTCCGAAGTAACGGATGGCCAATAGCATTTTTTTACAGTAAATCTGAGATTTTTTGTCTGTAACCTCTCTGTTTCAAGTTCTTCCATAAACGAACAAGCACTCGAGCATCTGCACGTAATTATAGTTTTGGCGCTAATGACTGAACGCCGAAACTTAGATTTTAATCCAGAAGACAAACAAAAAAAAATGGAAAGCGGTAAGCAAATTTTCTGGATTACGCAAAGTGGGATTAATCATACATGTTTTTCGCACTGTTTAACAGTAGCACCTGTTGCGTAGATGTGGTAAGTTTATGTGAATATTGTCCAACTGGACGTCGATGGAGTTCGTTGAACAAGAAGTCCCAAATGAAGGTCGTCTGGCTGAGGTGAGAAGTGATACTCTTTCCTGAGACATGTAATCTAGGTTGAGTAAATTTCTGGCCCAAAAGATAAATATACCCAGCCACTTACAACGGCGCTTTTTGCTAACATATTTCGAGAGCTGTCTGGACACGTGCGTCAGTGATCAGTGACAGATAGAAGTGCAGAGAACCACCATACGATTTTCATAAAGATGTATCGTAAAACACTTACATCGCTGGTAGATCATCATTTAATGGTCGCAAGGGAAACCGGCTGAGTGGAAGGGCCCCTACGCTTTTGGTGATTCAAAGAAGCATACGCGATTCCCAGGACTTAGTTAAAAGGTCATTCAGTTCGTTTTGTTGATCTTTATGCAGATGCATGTGTCAATTATCCTCACGGAAAACAAAAACCCAAAGGGTGAATCCTTCTTTCGATATGATCAGGATACAAGTTTATTTAGAGTCCAGGTTAACGACTATTTTCGCCTAATCAAGCGGCGTTGCTTTTGGAACACTAACCAAGTGTATCCAGTATGGCTATACAAGCCGCTTTGAGCAACAAACAAACATCCTTGGGTTCAAACACGTGAATTATCTATAACCGCAGCCAAAGACACTGATCTAGCCGGCAAAATTTATCCGAATATTTAACGGTAAGCTTTTTGCTCACACTCGATTTCGAATTCAGTTTTCGACAGGTAGCTCTTTACTTTAACCTAGGCTTACGAATTCAGGACCATATGGTCTGTTGGGCAGTAAGCTAAACTGCAGCAAGAGCACTTTCTTTTGGGTGAGTAAAACTCACCAGCATACTCTCCCGAGATATTGTAAACGTAGGTATTCGATGGACTGTCTCCTATTACTGGTCTGTGCACAGCTTTTGCAAGACCAGTGACAACAGCTCATCCGGAACAATGCTCATTCCGTGAGGGAAACAGCTCATAAGGTTATAAAAAATTATCGACAGCCCAAGGCTGGTTTCGCTGTTCTTGAAGCTCATCGGGCGGGCGTGGTTTATGAGTTGCTGTATGCTGTACTTGAAAGGTAATTTTAAGAACTTCGCGATATACACTCGTTTATACACCATTTGGTTTTTAGTGGGTGAGTCAACTGAAGCCCAGCTGAATATCATAAACGAAGAATTTATTTGTTTCCCTGTGAAAGCAATTTGGTTTAAAATGAGTGTATTTTGTGAAATACTCACTCTTTTAATTATCTGGCTACAAATGCCAGCTACTATTTTGTATGAATACGCGCAGGCAATCTTCTAAGCACATGTCATCGGAGTGATTCAGGATTCAAGCTAGCAAAATTCGGTTGCATAACTAGGCTGATACCCGTGTAAGGAGGGAGACCCTTCGCTGCGGAGTTGTTTATTAGAAAACGCCAACTAAACAGTTACAGACTATTGGACAGGAAGGTTAAACTCTCATTTGCATGTTGTTTTTAAAAACGGAATATCCATCTTCTTCTCGAACGCGTCTTCTTGAACTCTCCTGGATATTCATTGACTATCGCACAATTGCAAGCAAAAACTGTAAAGTAGTTCCACAAATTCCGTAATAAATCCCACCTTCCATTAGATCAAGGCGAAGTTACGAGAACACACATACTACTCGCATGCGTCATCAGTAGTACCCACCGTTACACCGGTATATTTATTCAAAAGAACTTAATGACAGTAGCACGAAGGGCACGGAACAAAATACAGTGATTAAATCCGAGCCAAATGACCAATGCTTCTTCTATACATTTTGAGCTTCAGTAACGGGCACGGGC
Source organism: Opisthorchis felineus (assembly GCA_004794785.1). Classification (NCBI taxonomy): domain Eukaryota; kingdom Metazoa; phylum Platyhelminthes; class Trematoda; order Opisthorchiida; family Opisthorchiidae; genus Opisthorchis; species Opisthorchis felineus. Next base: position 85,465 of record SJOL01002831.1, on the reverse strand, counting down.
TTTGACTACCAAGCATTTGATGATTAAGGACCGATCCACACCAAATCCTTGGAATGGACAATCGAATGAACTACTGACGCTGGTTCATAGCTCTTAATGCAATAGCTGATCTTTATTTCAAAATATAAAGTTGCAAATCTGACAATTTTTGCTTAGCAGAGGAGAGCGGTTTCTGTAGTTTAGGTATTTTTCTTTTTCCCAAGGCAACATTGATAACGGTGAGAAATTTGTGAAATCGGTCGAAGCTGTTAAGCCACCCTGTCACTTTTAAATGTCTCTGCTTCCCATTGAAGCCGAAGTTCTCGAACTAGAAATAAATTACCCTGAGCATAGGTGGACAGTGAGTATATGTGAACTATTGAGACTAAACGCACAAACATTCATAAATGCCACCTGTGATTATGCTATGATTACGCAAAACACTATCATTACCAGAAATATTTGGTGACCTTATGCACGCAAGTTTAGATGTATAATTAACAATAAGTTTAAAGTTTCGAATTCATAGTTGTTGTCTTGCCAAATGTGAGTAAAATCCACTGGCGAGATATGATGACAGATTAGCTAGGCGCTAACGTATATGATGACAGCGGCTCAAAAAAAATGCAAAATTTTAATGTCCAGAGGCACCACAAAAAGAAACAGACGACCTCAAACCAAAGTGAAGTGGAATACTGTGGGTAGTAAGTCTTCAGCCTAAATATTCAAGCATTGCTTTAAAGCATCAAGGAAATTTTAGGCAGATGCATCCTGGGTAATTACCAAACTTCTGTTTATGGTCACATCCAAGCGGGTAACGTGTGAACTGCAGTTGAGAAATATTAAACCCAGTATCATGGTCGTCAAAAAACCGTATAATTATGTATAATCTCCTAGAGAACACGAAAGCGGGAGGTTCGCTTTCGAATGTTGTCCATCTGGTCAACGGAAGAAAAGTAATCAGGAGATTATGTCAACTGGGGAAATTCGACAATGTCCCATATGGCAGTTCAGATGGCTCAGCGTGCAGCTGGTGTAACACAAGGAAAGAAGAGGGATTCTCTCCTGATCAAAGTCATCAGGGTGGCTTTTCTAATTAATTCAGAACAGCTTCTATGATTCAGACTTTTTTCTGATATCACTGGATAAAAAGTGGGTGTCAGAAGCATACCACCATATAATCTACGGCTCAAAAAGCTATTAGTTTTTAGTGAGATAATCTATGCATATGCACCATTTGACCCGCCAAATTATGGTTGTTTGGCAGAAATAGTTATTCAGTTTATTGACCATCATCTATTTCAGAATGGAAGTTCATAAAAATGTCATGAAAATCGTAGAAAGACGGGTGTGTGAAGTTATTTGCATCTTTCATGTGATGCACGAATCAAAAGTGGAGGTCACAAGGGAGTGACAAATCAAAAGAAGACGTCCTGTAAATTGGTACGCTGTGACGTCTAATCAAGACTTAGACAAACCCTGCGACGCTTGCTCAACCAGATGTTGAGTGCCCAGAACAAAGATTGGCCTAATGTGGAGTGGTGGATTTTACCTTTGTACTTTGCACAACACATTGGTATGTGTTATGGATTTTCTGTTTCCTTGGTCAGCAACCGTTACGGCAATACTTGGACACACAAGCAAAAGGTGGCATTGAGACTGTGACTTTGTGATGTTATCTTCATCTGATTTCGTCAGGTTAAAGTGGGTGCGACTCGCAGAACCGACTTATTCTAAGAAAATGTGTTCACAAAAGACCATTTTTATCGCATCTTTACTATAGAAAGACGGCAAAAAAACGGCAAACCATGTTGTAATACCATCTGTGCTTTGCTACTGGTACGCAAGCGTAATCACTCTCTCAGTTTTGGTGTGATTGGTAGGCCAAAGAGATGTAAGGGCTTTTACGTATCTTTGTTTTTGACATGCGAAAAAGATTTTTTCGGTTGCCAATCGCTTCAGCTCTTTCAGACCTTCGTTGCCGAAAAGCGTTTGGGTTATTTGGTAGCTGATACGAAATACGCGGCCACTAATTCACAAGAGTTTTAGCCCCAGTCTGATTGTGAGGTTCCTCTTGGAGGACAAATGACCAAGCTCTATTACCAGACTTTTATGCTCGTGCTCAGCATTAAATTTTGGTCTTAGAATAAGGTGTTTTCTCTAGAGAATATCAAGCCACAATCCTATTTCTAGGTGGTTCGAAAGAACCCGATCTCAAGTGCAGTTTGGTTACATTTACGTCAAAAACAACGATCACTCCTGGGAAGTCATATACCGGGTACCTCTGAATCGATCATGACTGGCAACATCCATTCTGTTATCTGCCACCCCTTGGTGTGAGCACACCAGAGTAATTGCGCCAGGACAGCAGGATGACTGTTCAAACGAGAGTGATGTGAATATAAACAATACTTACCCCGCAAATCCCACAACAGAAATCAAACACAAGCTTTGTTTGCTATCTTCGTTCTTCCCATGAATTGCACGCGTGTCTTAAAGCGCTATTTGGTGCTGCTTCATAGGTCACACTAGATAAATTAACCCGGTTTACTTGGTGGTCTGGAACAACCTGGTGACTGGGGACAGGGCTTGCCACGTATGTGGCTGTTTCACCTTTTTGGTAAATCAACGAATGCTTTTTGATGCTCTAAAACGAACCCAGAATTTTCAAACTCAGATAGCTTTCGGACCACTCATTATGATGGTCTGATTAAAAAAGTGTGCAACTGCCTCATTTTAATCGGTTGAATAGTGTTGAGATCCGTAGAGTGAACTTGTACACTCAATAGCATCTTCTGGAGGTAAGTTATCTGGTAGTTCCAGGATTTCGAACAACTGCTTCCTGAGGTATCATCTGAGAATTTTTCTGGGATTTTACCAAAGAGGTTTGTTTCGCAGGAAATATCGACAGACATCGGTACTTATGTCTATGACTGTGTAAGTAGGTCATTGGTTGTCCATTGCTTTTAAATCTACGCAAACTACAGTTTTACTGTTCTATATTCCCTTACGTTCACACAAGGTACCGGGCGTCAGTAAACCACAATAAAATATAGCATGTATAGCTGCACGGCAGCACACCTGAAGAACAGCCTGAAGAACAACAACAGAAATACACACCCAGTGTTTTGAACAACACGAATTGCAATAATACGTCAACGTGTTTTCACAACAGTGTTTTGACATAGGTCTTGCAGCGCAACTGTAATTAGTCTGATAATCATTGTTCCCTGCAGTTTATGTATGCAACCTTTTTGGGGACTTATCGGTGGGTTTACACGCTTTCTAAAGGGCAGCAGGTTGCAACTGGTGTCCACAAAACAAAGGCCCCATCCATACTGCCTGTGCATTTGTCCCAGGGTGGCGGGTGTCTGCATATTTACGAGGCCTAAAAACATTTTCGAGTCCTGAATGACGGATCAAAACAACTTAAAAGGGTGCAACATTCCCCCAGTTATTGTAGGTTGTCTGCCGTGCAACAAAATCACTTTTGTCATAGTGACCAGTGTAATGATAAATGGCGGTCGAGCCACCCATACGGTTGAAAAACTCTCAAAATGTCACCCGCTTGAACTTACAAAATAGACTGATAACCAGCGTTATGCACGGAAGCTACAAATTTGTAGGATTACAAGGCGTAAAATTCATCGCGATAAAAGTGCGTCACGTGATGTGTAAACGGTGGTATGCTGTGAGTTTTGGATAGTTTTGTGAGGACAAGTTGTAAAGTTCAGGAAGCAGAATAAATGTAGGCGAAATGGATCTTAAACAGGATCTCATCTGACAAATAGATTTAAGGTTGAGTGCAGAAGAAGTGTCCTTTATTAGCTGAAAATCAGAAATACATGACCCTTAAATGAGTTCTTGAGTCCTTCTTAGAGGAAGGGCATTAACTGTCCAAGTTACAGTCATTACTTGCACGCGTCCTTTTGATGACGAAAAGATGGTCGGCAGGATCCAATTACAATCCACTACACTACTACGAAAAACAGTGTACTCAGTAAATCAGTAATTGGGTTGCCTCTCTAGTTTGTATAGTTCAAGTAGTTTTCAGATGCACTGGCCACGTATTTGGCCTCTTCACCCTCGTTGCCCGACGGTAAATGCTCGTCTATGCTGTGCGCTAAATAACGAGTCTTTCGTTTGTGGAACAGTCATAAACGAATGAGTGGCACAACGCTGCGGTCCATGTACTTTTAAAGCCTGTATTGAGCAGTGGTACTGACATGACTGACCTTTGTTGTGTTGAATTGAGTGCTCTTCGAAAAGAAGCGGTTACACGACGAGTGAAAGCTTCCGGAGCCATTCGCTTAAGATCGCCAACTTAATGTAGGCAGGTTTCTTGTAGACTGCATCATCTGAATTCTGTTCCACCAAAGTTATGAACCTGTCTACGGACCTCCATGGAACTCTCCCTCTAGTATACTTTAATTTCTCAAGAAGAATCTTTTAAGTGCAAACCAGATTTGCTAATTCGCGTGCGCTTTATGTCAACGAAGATATGAAGGCCTCTGTATTAATTAGAACAACATGCTTTACTGCGCGTCCCTTTCGGAAGCGGTCTCTCTAGTATCCTTATTCAAACGATGTCATAAAAGTGAAAATTATAAACTAATTGAAACGTTTACAGGTCAGTTTTTCCTTTGAGCCGGGTAACTTATTTGCCAGGGTTTCATCACCAGTTGGGGTGATATTATCAGTTCATTTTTGACGAGAGGAGAGTAGCGTTGCGTCAGTGGCTGTGCCTTAAATAACTGTGTGTGCGACTAGCCAGGACTGGCCTTCGGTCTGCCGGTTCTTTTGGTTCTCTTGTTATCCTGTGTACTTAAAGCTCGATCTCCCCTATCATTGTTCACTGGTTGCCGCTAAAATGACCTCTCTGGGTTCCACTTTGTGGCCTTTGTTGATGTTACTCTAAGGGGCTTCCTGTTGCTTCGTCTGATAATAAGGTAGTTAGCTACCTTTGAATATTTCACTTAAAAAGCTGGTCCTCTGTACACATTGGTGTATAAATTAGACCCAGTTCAGCCCGTCGGTTGATAAAATCTGCCTTAGATTAGTAAGCCTCCAGAAGTTAACTTATGTACTGTCCCCGAGTGCTAAGAATTTTAAGTTATGTAGGTTGAATCCGCGCCCTTCTTGGTGTTTGAATATGGAGATCTAGTTTAGTGAGCTGTCTCCTGATGTTCCCTTATTGGCATGCGCAGTTCCCCCAGTTTATCTAGTAAAGGACTCATTTCAGTTGGCTCGGTAGTTTTGAAAGCCCCATCCGCTTTCCTGTGCACTGAAATGTCCAAGAATGCTATTCAGTTGTTCCTTTCCAGTCCAACTGTAACTTGTCATAAAACTTGATATTGAGCAATTTTTGCGCATCATATACTGGATTTTGTCTTACAGTAAAATTGTCGTCCAAGCAGCAAACATGTAGTTTGGGTTTGATGAGTGGTGTTAAAGTGCGCTGTAATTTCCGCATTACCTCGAAAGCAAGAAATCCTGGTATCTACACAGGAGTCCAACAGCTTTGCGTAAAATTTCCGATTTCATGGTGCCTGTTGTATTTGGGTCATTCCAAATCATACAAGTCTCATCGGCTTTCTATCTCACAAGAAGTCACACCGGGATACGTGATGTGCGTTGCGTGGCTGAAGGATGATTGGCAAATTAATCACACCACTAATCGGGCGGTCGTGGCTGACTGGCTCTGTGGTCAGCTACTAACCGGAAAGTTGAGGGTTTGAATTCCCCGAGGGTTCGCGAAGAACTTCACTGCTGGTGAATTCTAACAATCATGGGCTCAACAGCTGAGAAGTTATCATCCAAACAGTGAGTCGGTGCGTGATTAAATGATGCGAATCCCGCCGTTAGAGGATGCGTGGCACTGCATCCTGTCTATTAGCGAGTTAATTACACTGTTCATCAGTCGAACGCAGCCGAACTAACTACTACTCCAGAGGTCGCTAATTCAAATCCCTATGGAGAGTTGTAAGTTGAGCACTGCTGATGATTCCAAACAAGGATAAAACGGTCGTATGGTGCTCTTCGGCTTTTCGTTTAAAACTGAACTGAACTGAACTCAACATGTGACCAATTTTTGTCCTACTTTTAGTGAAGAAAATGACTGAGCGACGTTTGTGTGTACCGATGATCGGTTGGACTGTATACTGAGTGATAATCCGGACAAAACACTAATCTATTGTAGAACCATACAATGCCCATCGGCCTGAGGTAGCGTCTTGCACAAAACTGCTAATCGTCAAATAACTACGAATCAATATGCAGAAACGATAAACAAGGGCTTCGAACTTCAAGGAATTTTTAGCATGATCCACTAAAAGGAGAAAGCATCCACCTTGGAGTCGTCCAATACGATACACAAGTTCAATACCATTTCCGTGTGAACGAAAACCCTGAATCTTTGTAGGTTTGAATGAGCCTCATTGAATGCTATTTGATTAATGCATAGGCTCGCATAACGTAATCTGTCCATGCCGGACGACGGACGGTATAGCACATACCATATACATTAATGGACGATATTTTAGCGTTCTGTGTCACAAGAAAATTTTTTGATCATTTTGTCGGAAGGTTCCTCCAAATTAGAGAGGATCGTGGACATTATGTGGATAAGTTCTCTGGTTCTTAACTGTCCATAATCATGTATTACCAACGGGCAATCTGAAATCAATTTTAACATTTTTCGTCGGGTAGACCCAAAACATTGAATTGCTTGGAGCGCAACACTACTAAGCTTAGGTCGATAGGCCTCTCTCTTTTATATCATCGTTCCTCTAGCTCTGTCAAAACGATGACTGCTGAAATCGCTTCAAAATGTCAAAAGATTTGCAAAAATTCTGCGGTAGGATTGATCCGCATCAGCATAAAAACGGTGCCCGTGTATAGAGCCTACTGAACTTGATGGTTGTTGGCCGCCGTATTCACTAACAAAATGTGCCTATACATTTTGTGAGTTTTGCCGCAAGAATTTCTTAAGCCCGAATTACACTGCATATTCCTGATGGTTATATATAACCGGTTTTATATAAACTGGTTATATAAACTAGCTTCAAGTATTTTGACTTAATAACTGTTATTACTATATCACTCTTAACGATAGAATGAAGGCGGGGTTGGTACAAGCAACGTTCTAACGACGGGACAATTGCAGTAAAGATGGTCAGAGCCACAGAAAAGCAGGGCAAGCGCTTATCAGTAGTATTGAGAAGGTAATTTAATTTAAAGCCTAGCCACTGGTAAAATTTGAAGGAATGACCCGTAAAGAGGCTATAATCCCTTGACAACTATATCCACCATATAGGTGGAAATTAATAAGATTGATTTTTAATGGAGACTCATTCTTTTAAGTGAAATCGATCTGTGCGCTGTACCACTTTTCTATCCTCATTGGTAGCCACTGGCATTGCGCATCTCACAAAACTCTAGAGAGCCTTGAGGCCGCAAACTCCCAGCTGGTAGTTTGAGTGTTTAACCGTTCGACTACGGGTGGTTAATTAGCACTGTAACTCGCGCGTAGACAGGAAGGCTGGTTGACGCTACATCCTGTCTAATTGCAAGTTAATCATAATGCTGCTTAGATGCTTGTGATCGGGCGGTTGAGCGTTCAAACTACTAGCCAAAAAGGCGCCGGCCTGAGACTCTGTGCAGTTTCGTGAGATGCGCATTGCTGGTAACTCCCAATAAGGATTGAAAAGCTCTACGGTGCTTCTCGGCTTTTCAGCGTGGATTGGCTTCATTTAAAAGGGGAAAACTCCAATAAAAAGTTTGTTCCCTACAACAATAAGGATGATTTGGCAGTAATAGTTTTTCTGTAGCTATCTGCTGTCCAAATCGAACGAGGTACGCACGACAATTTGTTGGCACATATAAGAAAGTTGGCCTTTTCGTTTGTTACTTTTGCTCAGTATTTAGCTCAGTCTTGTACGTCAGGATATACGTAATGTCCAGGTTACACACTTTGACCATTTCTGGAACATCAAATTTAGGGTATAGGTTTTGGACTTCTTGCCGACCTTTGAGACCTTTCTTCAGATGGGTTCCAACGTCATAGGGTCTTATGCTGATTTCGTGCAAATAACCATTACAACAATAGTACTTGAGCTCATCGTTAGCCTCGAAGATTGCTAGCATTAAACCTTTGGGAAGGAGTTTACAGAAATTGGGCTTGGGTAAATAGCAAAATTTTGGCCCATGTTAGTGTGAATATTCACAGTGAATTTGATCCAGTTTTAACTTTTCAAAGTTTCGAAGGTACGAAAGCCCAAAAAACTGTTCTGTTTGGTGTAAATACATATATGCCGCATCGTTCGGCGCGGCAGTAATAAATAGACCACCCTTCTTCCAAATATAATGCTTCCACCTTTGGGAGTTTTCAGAACTTCCGAGCATTTGTCCAACATTATTCAGTCCTCCAAATTTCGCTAGAACTGCCTATCACATGCCGTTAAAGATTTGTGTTCAGTGACTAGCCATTTTCTAAGTAGATCCATATTGTAGTTTTTCGGGGAGTCATTTTGGTTTGTCTTCTACAAAGTTTCCGTTAAAGATTTGTAAGGTAAACACTTCAAATTTTAGGAAGCTTTAGCTCAGCCAGATGCTCAGTTTACATGGTTGTTGTAGGACAGCGCGAAATTCGAGCTCAATTTTCTGTGTAGAAATTTTTTATTGTGCGCTAGCATCTTATGGGAATGTACTTGCCAGCAAATATATTTCAGAATTTTCAAAACTTGTCTAGTGCCTTGAAACAACTTTAATATTTTAGCCATGTAGGGGAGCTTCCTGAGGAATAAAAACAACTGAACGGCTTATTCTTTGAATATTAGCCAGAGAGATAGCAATTTTGAATCTTTCTGGTGATTCATGAAGTGTGCACTATCCAGTGAGCAGCACTTAGTTTCTCTGGTCAGCACCGCCATTCAGCGAACTTGGACCCATGTCCCGCAGAGCAAGTCAGATGGTGGGCTAATTAGAAGCAAGACCACTTGAAAATCCAGTGAAGCTTGGCAACAGAGGTGAACGGTGCTCTTTACAGTGAAGTAAAACTCACGGCTTTGCATTAATAAACGGTTTCAAAACTTGCTTCTTCTGATTCGACCCTTTTAGACGTCCTCGAAAGTGTTATGGTCCTAGAATAGCAGATAGCAGTCGGTTGCAGTGGAATGATGTGTAAAAGGGTACATAGTGGCGAATCTAATTGGTAAATGGTTTATGGAGAGCAGGTTAGGCATGGCAATCTAAAATTAACTGTCACATTGAGTGCTATGGGATCTTAACGTCTTCCTGTTTGGGATGTGCTCGGCCTCCCCTTCAAATGCTTGGAAGTCCTACAGGACGTGGAATCCAACCAGTCCAGTCAGCCAGTATGCTGTTATGTCCTAGCCAGTCATCCAAGCAGCGTTTTGTCTGTCGCTCTATGCTGGGCTTTTGTACCATGTGTGTGGACAATACTAGTTCTATCCCGTTGGCGACTTCTTGCCTCACATCATTCACAGACATAATTCCAAAGCTGACCGAGGATTCTGGGACTTTACGTTTGTTCGTTTTCGTCAGAACATGTGGTTTTTCAACAAGACTCCAACACTCTTTATTTTTGCCGCTTTCAAGGGCTATTTTCCTTATGGCTTTGTGTGCATGTTGCAAACCTCACTTATCCTTCAACTACATTTGTCACAGCGTTGTACAGTTGTTTGTGTGCAAGTTCGATGGAGGTTTTAACGCACAAATACAAGTATAATGCACGGCATCCATCGATTGGGAGGCTAAAATTATAGAAAGGTTTTCGGCCCAGCAGCTTGCTTTTCGACCAGTCCTGCGGTAGAAGTTAGTCCTCCCCACTGTTACAGGTTTGCCGGTTTGTCCTATTACCCACCGTCAGTAGGTGCTGTTTTGTTTGTTTTTATCTTACCGTGGACTGCACTGGGGGACGAATTAAGTTGTGTTTAGAGCTGCTTCCGTTCGTTCAGACGTAAATCCACGCGTGATCATTTGTATGCTTATACGTAAATTAATTTGCCACTTACGGAATCAGAGTTGAGTCTTGATTCTTGTCACAAAATGTGCACCTGTTGGTAGACTGCGAAAGGAATCATATGTTTATGCTGCTGTCACCTGCAGTGGAATAAAAAGCGATTAACTTGCAATAGAAACTTGTGAAATCGTAAACCGATTTTGAAATCATCATCATTATATTCACTGAGTCAAGTGATAAGGTTGCCCCAGCTGCCATTTTTATTCCATTATGTTTTGAATCATTGTAGTCGGGCGTCCCTTGTTTTGAACAATTTGGGTTTTCAAAAGAACCAAGAGCCTCTCCCATTGCCTTGAAGTAGCAAAATTAGCCAATCGCCCTATGTTTGTTTCAGTTTTCCTAATGTACCTAGCAAGTTAGATTACGTGTTAATTCACAAATTGGGGCACAGTGTAAAGGAGACCCGCAGGCTAAACGAAACCGTGCCTTGCCCCATCAATTTCTTCTTCACATTACAGTGAACTACCTGAGGGAAAGCATTACAAATGTCCAAGTAACCGACATTTTTTCAGCATAAATACAACTTGTGTGCTCTCAGTTAAGTTTGCTTTGCATTTTGATTTTGGCCAGTCTAAGTATGGACAACCTCCACCAAAAAATCCAAATTGGCCTCGTCTTTGCACTTGTACGAACTCAGTTAAAGTGCATGCCATCTACAGGAAGGAAGCACTGCAACAAAATTCCAGTTATAACTTTATTCGCAGGTTTTATCGCCTCTAATTATTCGGCTCACCACATTGTAAAGACAAAGTGACATTTTATTATTCCTTAAAATGTACGATCCCCTCTATGCTAAATGTAATTCAGTAGATGTGTCTTTTTCATTGTAGGATTCAGTCCGCTTTCGCCAGTACAAAATGAACGCTATTGAGAGCGCTGGATGATAAACTGCAATATAATCTCTCCTGATTCCTTAGGTTATCATTACCAAAAGATGGTTTGCACTGGCTTTCCTGGTGCCTGGCATAAGGCCTTAGAGCATGATGCAGTAAATATTCTTTCTGTGGTTGTCTTTAGAATAATCCATACATCCTACATGTCCGCAACTGGTCCCAGCAGACTCTAGATTCTAGATTCATACCATGTGGAATCTGTTTTAGAGGCCAAAATGATGCGATGTAAGTTGAACTGCAGTGCATGTAGGGATGGCGATAGGAACATTGTATGGGGCAGGCATGCGCTATTTTAAACAACGGGGTCTATTTATAGTTTAGACCAATTCAGTGGTCTCGTAGATAGAGTTTTCTTACATACAGAAATGCTCTGTTCTGCACCTTGACTACTGACAACGCAGAAATGCTGTTGATAGGGCTCGTATTCATCCACAGCGGTGGCGTGCTGCTCATCTCGCACTGGCGTACGCACGATGTGGTCGGATTTGCTCATTGTGATTTCTCTCCTGAAGTTATGGCTGAGGCCACTGATCAGTCAGATAGCTTGAATGCGTAATGCGACACCACAGGGGCCACAATGCGCTGGTTATGTATTTGTCCACCAAAAGGGCAATAAGAATGTATTCACAGCTTCGCTCACTTCACTATTCAGCACTTCAGACGCTCATAAATGGGGACGAAAGTTATACGACAATTTGCTATTTCAAGCAGAAGTTATAGTAGACTAGAAACGTTGATGCACTTTATTGGGGCAAGTGGAAAAAATCAATAAGTTGAGGTCGTTTGAGTTCAGCTAAGTGCAGTTCTTCGCCAAATTCAAAGTGAAATAATTACCCAAAACTCAAATTAAAAGTAATAATGTGGAAAGTCTTTTACAAACATAATCAGTGGCAGCCTGTAACTATATGCCGTAATAGCTTCACGGTGTAGAATCTGGGCAGCTACTCATGTCATGTCAAAAATGATGTTATGCGACCACGGAAACTCATCTAACTTTGATAGATTTGTCGTGTCATTTTTAAACTGGTCGTTGAGTTATCCAAAAACCGGAAGTTTCAAAATGCGTCGCAAATGACGTAGGTATACTTAGCGGAGGAATGCATGGATAACGCGAGGAGGATATCGGCGGGATGACAGAACATCGAAAAGGGCTTTTTACTGAAGCGGACTGACGGCTGTTGTTACGTAACAGTGCGTCAACATAGTGGGAAAGTTATTTTCGTTGTTCTGCTAAAGGATCAGCAAACACGCCAGTAGACGTTATAAATTAATTACGAAGCAGCCCTACCCTGGCTTCGGAATTCGACTGATACAAAAACGTTTATTGTGATCATCGTTTTTGCGTTTCTAGTTGGTGGTCCTTGTATAGAAAATACGGCGATTACTAATTCATCCACGACTTGAAGTCTTTTGATACGTTAGTTATGGTTGATGTCTGCCATTTAATTATAAAATCTACACATGATTCTGCTCATAATTTAACCTACTGCCGTAGTCCGTACGTTAGACATGCTTCACCGATTTTCTGAACAAGCCGGACATAGTGACTACAAAGGCGTGCGTGCATCAAAATCTGTGCCGTTGAATGGTTGACAAAAAGTCAAGCATTTGCCTGTTTATTGAGATGATAAATATCGTTATGGGAATTAGTTCGCATTTTTCGAGAATAGTCATCAAGCCTGCAGCACAGTCAAACACTGGTCCAATTCAGGCCGCTGATTACGAGTGGTCACTGCCATTGAGATCTCATCTTCAAAGCAAAGCAAAGCTATTCTGGATAGCTGAGAAATGCAGTACCTTTGTTGCATGCTTATTGGAACCCTCTGACACTTTGGTTCTCTTTGGAAGATTCTGACCTGCAACGTGCTGATAATAACTAAACACTGTACCATTCGGCAGTGCGTAGTTAATTAGCAGTGTAACTGTCTATGTGTTAGCCAACGTTATTCAACTCTTCGATTACACGGTAAATGGTAAGTGTTGTGTGATCTTTGATAGTCAACAATATTTTCACTGGAAATGTGACGATACTAACATTCAATCGAGGTTTTTCAGTGCGGGATTTCGACTGCACCTTCACAATAAACACTTCCTGAAATGATTGATAAAAGCCCATAACGGTGCTTCTTTTGAGGTAATTGAACATTTGAACTCCAGCCTCTTACATCATCTGCAATAGATCATGTTTCTGTATGTTGCATAAGTTGCTATACACTGACCAGATGATTATTAGCTGAAAACATGCCCTGTCTACTATGCTGCGTCATGTGGAGTGAAATTAATAGAAAATATTATTCAGTGATCAGGTAGCTGGTCAACTGATTGTTGAATTTGGCAAATGGCCTACGGACGTTCCGTCGCCAATGGAGGAGACATTGGTTTGCGGTTGCGGGGGTGGTCATTTCGAGCCTTTCTGAGTTCATATAGCTCATAAGCAGTACCTGATACCTGTTGTTGTGATTGGCTATTTTAGAGCCGGTAGTTTTGTAGTTTCATTGGACCATGTGCGCTCCATTTCACATGCCTTGCAGTTAATCGACCGGATAAGTAGGTTCCCGGCATGTTTAATTATTCTTCTGATTGGGCATCCACGGTTTTTGCAGAGCCGCAGCCTGTATTTTCTGAGTGGTAATCCATAAAATCTAGATTTTCATGTTTTTTTCTCATGTTTTGCTGTGTCCGTTCTCAATTTACATTGCGTTGTTAGTTGAAGGCTTCGCTTCTGTGTTCTTCGTTTTAGGCGGTGTTTGGTTAGTCAGATGCAGTTTTTGTTTGCTTTGGTCCTTTAGCTCACTAGATGGCTGTATATTGCAAACAACCTTAGATTCAGACTTCCCTATCACTTATATAATCTTCCCTTCTGACTGTTTATGCAACTTTCAGTTCTGTAATTTTGTAGTTCTATTGGTCGTAGTAGTTGTCGTTCTGGTTGTTGATAGATTGGTTTAGTTTCCCTATATTTTTGACGATTTGTTTGGTAGAGCAAAATGATCCGATAAGTTCACATCACTTGCTTGCTATTAATGGTGCTTTTATGCTTGGGTCATTTGAGTCGAACTGGTGTTCTTTCTGAATTTTGTGAACGCAGACGATTGAAAGTGCATCACATTTTGAAGCAAGGAGTTTGTGTCCATGCGTTCTGATAGAAAGCCTCCTTACCTTAAGCTCCACGCAAGGTTTGTCGCAATCTTTACACTGAATCCTGCGTATGAAGTTTCTTGATAGTGCCTTCTGCAAGGTTATTATGGGTTTGTAGACTGGTTTTGAAATGTCTTTGTAAATAACTTGAAGTCATCTTAGAGATATTTGTAATGTGTAGAAGTGCAGTTTGTCATCCATTTTTGATGTTGAGTTAGCCACGTTAGATGCGCTCCGCCAAGTGAAATTTCTGGAGTGCCCTAACTCTTCAAAAGACCTGGTGTAACCGTGTTTCTGTAGTCTGGAACTAGCCAATCACAAATATCAGAGGTGCTTACCCATTCAACACCCGATCAGACAATCTGAATAGAAACTAACAGCACGAAAGCTTAGTCGCCATATTGTACAGTGCTTCCCGCCAAGTACATGTTCGTTTACGTAAACTTCATCCCAGAAAATGAACAGCACCAGCAACACCAGCATCTTTTCTAACACCAATAATTCCCCTCTACCATGTGGAATTCTGTCTACCTCTAGGTTTTGCCACTTCGAATTAGGCACAGAAAACAGCCCTCTATTCGGCAGGCGGTAACTTCGCAAGCTCAACACGGCGCAACCAAATTAGCTTGAAGTGCTGAAGGCATTCTTTGGGGGGAGGAGTACGATGTGCTCCATCAAAAACCAGTCTACTAATCACATCACCGTGGATACTTTTGTTCCAGGCCAATTCGAACCGTAATTAAGAGAAATCGATGGTCAAAGATCTGAAGGTGCCTCAGATTTTCCACCAGAAATGGCCAAGTCTCATAGCCACAAAACAATGTAGTCCGATACGTGGACCATTTGAGACCCATTTATATGCCTTCTTGGAACAGCTCAAGTAAGCAAAAGCAATTCTGGTTTTAGGACTTGTGAGCTGACACAGATTATTACACTATCTTCAAGGGTAATGAAAACTCCAGATTAATATAGTTTTTTTCACAACTTTCATTGTCATCCCTTGAATTCTCAGAGCCATGTTCAAACACTGGGAATCCTGCAGCATCACCTTGCACTTAGTGAGCGCCAAGCACATGCTGAAGGACTGGATGACCTTGGTTGGCTCTTCTAGTGCTGTTTGCGCATCCTGCTTTCTTTAAAAAACGAGGGCAAAGTTATCTGCATCTTACAGGTCAATCAGGTTCTGGATCAGGGAGACCTGACCACCGGGATTTTGCAGACTTTCCAGTGTTCGTCTTATTACTTCGTCATCTAAGAAACTGAACAAAAAACTAGATGGTTGACACTTCCATCGGGCGCTGCTTCTTACGCGGAGCTGCAGGCATACTCTCTCATGCCTACCGATACACTAAGACAAACAGTGCATGGTATTCATGAACTTCTGGAGCATGCCGTGTTTAATTGCAATCTTGATCCGGGATGAGCTTCGAGCCACTTTAGAGCGCTGCTGAAGGTCAAATGCTTAGATTCAACCAGAACAATAAATAATGGACAACAAGGGACCTATGTAGTTGAGTAATCGTACGCAAGAAAAGCAGGCTACAGTGCAACACGGACCATGAACGAACAAGTCAAACTCCAAGTGAGATGACTATGAATAGCCAAACAGGTCATAGCTTACAAGAAATAAACTCATTTGCAAATCAATCTGGTGTTGCTAGAGACTCACCTGGAACCCAGCTGAATCTCTCGTTTGTGATGTTTCCATGCGTAGCTTAAATTTCTTTGCAAGCTATATAATCGCAAGCGCGAGAAGCGGAACTATCCATTAAAAAGTACACGAATGGTACCTCCTCGAATGGTGACGAAACGACTGCAAGTCAGCTGCGAAGCTCGGAGAACAGATCCACAGCCACCCAACAAACTACTACCAATCGCATTCAAGCTAGCAGTATTACTGAACATGCATGAGACTTTTCGAGATTAACTTATGAACTCTGAAGGCTCGAGTTTTTTTAGCATCAGTGTCTGCAGCGTAGAGCAACTGGATAACTAATCCGATGGGGCCGTTCAAGAACGTTGCTAAGATAATGCGAGCTTTGCCCTTTTTGCCCAGTATAGAAGTCGCCGATAGTCTAGGCTGATCACACCATGGTTGGATACTTCATGGGTAGTCTTATTTTATGACTTTTGGCTTAGTCCTTTTGATAACGTTCTCGGTGGCAGCGACGGGTGTGAGCTAAATGTACAGAATTCCAAAAGGTGTAATGTTTTTCTGTCAGGAACATGATAAGAAACACAAAATCGTATCCTTCTTTTCATTCGTGACAACCGGATGCGTAGTCTGTAGTGCTCTTCAAAAAGCACTCCTGCAGTTTGAGTCGAATAGTAACTGCTGGTTGCATATTCTTCCTACTAGCACACGTGGGACCAAAGTGAACAAAGTGAACAGTGCTCACAACCCACAATTAGGATGTGCAGCGACTTTAACCTTACAACACATTAGATCGTCTTACGGGTTAGAAAGCCGACCTTATCTAGAAGTGTCAGCTTGTGAAAGGGGCTACCAGGTGGGCTGGCACACTTTTGAACAAATGCAGCTGTTAGTGAATTTTGAAGGATCCAAGTAGAATACTTTGAAGATACTTGTGCTTATAGAACGCTTTAGAATGACAGGCGGGCACCTCAGTGCACTGTTTTGGATAGGCGTATTCGTGAGGATGATGGGTTACCTAGCGGTGACGATTTAGTTAATAACAACATAAGCATGCATAAGCTAATGATACATTCCATCCAAAGACTTGAACATATAAAGTCTTCCAAAGCATGCAGATGGCCATCAGATAGTTTCGGGAGATCCAGAACCAACTCAGAAGAGTTGGTAAATCGAGTAAAAAATATTTTCAAAATAAGTAAGCACAACAAATTGTAGAACATTTAAAAAAAACAGCCCACAAATCGCAGTTTCAGTGATTAATTTTTAGTGATTTACGCACAAAGCTACATTTGGTATTTGGGCCTGTAGAAATGTTATCTGGTTTTATCTGAATTTCAATTGTTAGAAAAAGTACGGGGAAGGACAACCGTATACTGATATCAGAAAGCCAGTCTTTGGAGGTGAACTGGATTTCACTTATCCAAAAAACATCTACGGTATTTTTCAAGGGAGTCAAATGTTGCTGTAGTTTGCGAGCACAAAAATATCAGATGATGTCTCAGCTAACACAAATGTGATCATTCTCTGTAAATTTGGCAGCAAAATAACTAGTTAAGGTTTTACTCACAGGCCCTGTGCTCGCATCGGAGGAAGTAACCAAGCAAATAGTCTAACACCACTAACGGTGAAATTAGAAATGGTAGAAGATGGAGAAAATATTAGGATCCCCGACTAAAGGAAACGGCCCTGCGTGTGATAGATGAGGTTTCGCGCCTTCTTTAAATTTCACTGTTTAGGCGGGAAAGACTGCAACTGATGTTTGCTGAAGCGCCGTCCAACTTGACCATATCATCAGGTTTTTTTATAACCACGGTCAGCTTTCATCGAGAAACGTGAATGTTAAAACAATAACTAGTTAGTAGTTGAGGAACTTTGGAAGGAAGTTTCAATTTTTAATAAAAGAATCTACTCACAACTTGGCTGAAAGATCCTCAACAGCCCACGTTTGGTTTTGCCCCTTCTGGTTTTCATTAGGTAGGCACAATCCACGAGTTTTCGTCAACCTTATGTTTTACTTGAACCCAAATTAGACATAGTTAAACAATTACACTCACTTACACATCATTTTGAATTCCAGCGGAATATATTTATCGAAATATGACCAAGTGGAACATAAGGTTGACGGAAACTCGGGGGGTGCTCTTACCTGATGAGCCCCAAAAAGTGCAAAACCGATCATGGACTGTCGGAGGGTTTTCAGCAAACTGTTGAGTAGTTTTCTTTATGAAAATCTACTACAACTTCTGGAATATCGTATCGGGGCCTTTGTGCAGCACATTCAGTTGAAGAATATGATAAAAGAGAGATTCATTTCAGTCTCCCATGAAGACCAAATTGATATGCAGATGAGTGCATTTGCTGAAAGTTTTACTTTGTTCACATTGACACTGTCCAGGCTGACTGATAACTGATTATCAATTTCCAGGCACGTCTGATCACCATCCACTCCATGATCCCATTGGTGCACACTGCACATAGGTATGAAGAAGCTTAATTCCGTCTTGTTGAACAGAATACTTGGCTTTAGTCGTAGAATCTCATAGGCTTTTACGTTGAAGTGGGATGCACGCTCAGACTTGCTTATTACCTAATGTACACTAAAGTTGGTTTGAGCTGACCCTAAAACGCACTGTGTGAGAGTTCATATACAGTGACCCAAAATTTGAGCCTAAATTATTTCATAACTGAATACTTTTTGAAATCGAGCACTCAAATGTCATTCAGTGACAGAAATTTCCATTTATACAAGACGGCGTTACTGCATTTTGGTGCGCCCAGGTGTAGGTTCATAAATTGATAAAAATGCATAAAATATATCGCGTCAGCTACCAAGCTGCTCATAAAGACTGTGAACAATCACAGTCACCAGTGTCAGAATGCGCTAGAGCTCGCCAGCCTCTTTGGGTTTCTAGTAACAATGTAAGTATTTTGATCAGATTTGGTCAATCTCCAGAGACTGTGTAGAAGGTTGAAAAGGGAAAGGAAATGTTTTGAGACGGGAGCCGATAACTTACCGGTTTGCGTGAATAACTGAAACCAAATCAGATTTCCGATTGGCTCCTACCATGAGATGCCTGATGGGGATTTATCAGAAAGATTTATATCATGTTATACAGGCTGCGGTTGGTAAGATCATTAAGTCCGGTTTCATATCATAACGTGTGCTTCTGTATTACTGTGACGCTTAATGACCACCCTACTCCCTATGAGCGATGATGGTACTTCAGAGTAACTTCTATGGCTTCCTAAAGCTGCTCACTTCCGACAATGAGAGTAATGAATCCTTGATTGGGAGTTAAATCACTTTCTCTGATTTCACAGAAACAACGCTGCTCTCGGTAAGCCGGCAACAGATGTCGGCTGAGTTATTTGGAATAGCGTCACGACGATTTAACTGTTGATTCTATTCGCCGGACTGAGGCAAATGATGTTAATGAGGGCATTTATTCCTGAGGGGAAGTCAGGAAAGCTGAATACCTGGAAAGTGCACAGTCCATCCAGGTCAGAGAACCAGATTACTCGTTGTAACATTTTATCACCTTGCTTTCTAAAATAACCTACAAGAAATTAAGGTGGAACATCTTCAACACTGAAGCCAGGGACCGCATATGTCAGCACGTTAGTCGCTGAATTGTCTGTTAGGCTTAACAGCCTTAGTGAAAGCGTTTTGTCACTGATCAGTGACATCATCAGAGCGTAGTAGTGTAATAGTCGGACACATGCCAGCGGTTTGTCAGTGTGTGAGCGCTCAGTAATTTTGCGCCTCTGTGTGTGTACGTTCTACCAAGCAGAGCTCGACCTGATTGTGATTGAATTTTTTTTGTTCCAGCTGGTTAGTTGGTTGACTCAGGATCTGATTGGTTGGCGTGCGCGTGACCTACTAACCTTTGGTTTTGTCTTTAAGGCTGGCCCTTCCAACCGACCGTTCGTCTGCTACTCCATTCCGTCTGATTTTTTCTGTCGAACTGGTGGTCTTTTGCTCGCAAAGGTGTATAGGATGTCGGTATATATATATATATATATATGTCGGTTGACTGAACCTATTATACAGTACCTCACTCTCCCATTACTTTGTGCCTCCACTTGCCAGGCTCTTTGCGATTCCAGAGCTAGAAAGAGGACTCTTTCATGGGAAAAAGGAAGTTTGGGACAGTGTCTTATCTTCTCATGTCCGCCTCACGTTTGATTATCCATCTGGAATGTTTTTTTCTGTCTGTCTAACGCAGTGTTCACTGCATTCGTTGTAGTTTACTTCGTGAGCGACAGTGTTTTGATCCTCATATTGACTTTAAGCTTCGACCTCATAAGTCATGATGAAATTCTTGTGGATGGTTTGTATATGTACACAACATACCACAGTACACAGTACCACACGGTACACTGAGTACACAGAAATTTAGAGAACGTGACAGACTTTGAAGCCTTAATCTAAATAACTCCACAGCGGAGGATTTATGCACCTGTATCTAGAATAAAAACAGACAGTCCGGTTTTCCAGTCATAGAGGCCTTGCACACAGTTTAAGGAGTCTATTCACGTTAGAGTTGTGACTAAAAAAGTGAATTGAATCTGTCCATAGGAGTCATCCTGAAAAGCAGTACCAACTATCTCTTGTAACTCTAAACTTACAAACGTTCATTTTATCAAAAACCCAGGCAACCTAAAAAATACCTTACAAATAAACGAAAATGTGCTCCGAAAATAACATTTTTTGAGTAGTGCTATTCAAAGTCTTCCGGTTATTAATGCTTTGAATATCCACTCCTATTCGCGGCAAATCTGTTCCTGAAGAAAAGCATAGCAGACCGCCGCGTGTTGGCTATTTAAAGTATCCTTTCGGATCGCAGACTAAAACAGTCAAACATAAACTCGTCCGTCCGCGATGACTTGTTCATACTTTAGAGAATGTCGGATCGTTTTGCGGAACGCAGTGGCTTTTTCGTATGTTGTGCATAACGTACATAGGTAGAAATAAACGTTTGTACTGGCAGAACTCTGAACTTGCTGTGGGATATTTATTCGGTGACTCCAGTGGTGACCGGGTTGAACTTTTTGGGTGGTTTCCTGTTTTAGGTAACAATAATAGGAGAAGCAATGGAACGAAGGTACAGTGACGCACCCCCACGTGAAATACGCAGGTAAGGAACTGCGCACAGAATACATCCAGCTTTACTTGGACTGCACAATGTCGAGCGTTATAATTTCCACAAGTCGCACTGTCTTTTCCATACACAGACTGATGAAACTTGTCTACAAAAACGTTATCAACAAACTGCTCAGCGTTTCGGGCTCCAAGTGTTTGTTTGAAGGTAACTGAACTGTAAAATGAAGATTTTATTTGTTTTTATGTCGGACTTAAGACGATGTGAGAATGAGAGTACACTTTCAAATGAATAGTAAAAGCAGCTGTAAACTTTTGGCACAAGATCTCGGAATACGCGAAAATCCTGAAGCACCATCGAAAACTCCGCTCCACAAACCAACCACACGAAAGTTGAAAACCACTTGTGTCTACTCGGCTGATCCACTGTCGTCAGGATTTCGCGCTTGAATGCCGATGGAAAACTAGTGCGCGCTGGTGGCGTGAGTGGGCGCGATTGCTTTCCACAGTGGCTTTCAGAGTTTGTTGGAGGCAGAGAGAACTGCGAAATCACATCCATCGCCACGTTGCTGACTGCGTCATTGGTTCTTCATTCTAACTTTTAAGGTGTTCAATTGAAAATATTCTTTTGTATTGTGGCACAACGCAAGAACACAAATCATCTCAAATATTTTGCAACAAGCTCTACAAAGCAAAACATAAGTACAGTACTTAAAGCATACCTCAGAAAGGCAGTCCTATTAAATCGCGAAGCTTCAAAACATTACTACTCAGTCATGCGGCGATGAAGTAATTGTCCTTTAAATCAGGCACTCATGATTCAAATAGTTAATCAGACGTGATGAAAACAATTTTGCGTCATATTTCAAACTAACATAGCTGGCACGCGGTGTAGGAAAAATAACATTCCATAGTGAATTCAAAACTCATTCACTGAGTTGATGATAAAGCGTGAACTCAACGGTCGAGTGGCTTGACTCCGTAATTTTGCTGCAAACTTCCCACCACCAACCAAGATCAAATCACTGGTAAGTAGGTGTTTGTCAGTGCGTAGGCGTACGCATTTCAGCGATCACTCAGATTATTAAGCAAGGCTTCCAAAACCATCTTGGAACGCTGACATTTGGTGGTCCCGAGGAATATAAAGAGACGCCTACAAACCGAAGGTCGGCAAACAATTTTGAAGTGGCATATTAAAAGAGGAAAAGTAAACGGTGAACAGGACATTAGTATGGGACCAGCCCGAATTCCGGAACCACATTCGTTTATGACTGACCCTGTTGTTTTGCTGTGTGCCTAAACAAGAAACCTTTAAGATCCTTATTAAAAGGTGCATCTTTAATCAGTGCTTTACCTAGTTATGCACGCGTAGCCTGACGTTGACAACTCAGTAACAATCCATTGGGACGCAAGCCCTCCAAGGCAGAAAAGCAATTTCAGCCATCTGACTGCATACTCCCGTGAATTGCAATAATCGCCTGTTTTTAACTGAGGTAGAGCAACAAGTGATTTCTAAAGAAACAGAATCTAACAGCAAAATTGGCTTTGGGAGGTGACACAAAAACGCTCAAGAAAGTTGTGTCGTATTCTTTTATTTACAAACCACTAGTGTTTTTTTCAGTATTGCACGCCACTAAAAAATTAGCACGTGGCAATTATCTGGGCTTAGTATTTAGAGACAGAAAGAAACGTTGACGATAACCAGATGTATGTAATATTGTTTTGGCTCCTTGTGTACCTGAAATAGTTGATATTTGGATTGTCTCAACTCAAGATAACGCGGTGTTATCCCTATGAACGTATCGAATGATTACATACGTCCCTTCCGAAAGGCTTCTAGAAGCATATAACACCCCTATATACCTCACATGACCCGCCGATTGGAAGAACCGGAAACCACTGAGTAGTAACGCTCAAACCACATTAAGATATAAATTATAAATCATAGATGATGATATAAAGAGGCACAAGGGCGCTTGGTAAGTGTGTGCTTTGTGAACCTCAGGGTCACTCAGGTAGAATCGACGCACATAATTTTTGGAAACTCTCTTTATGACAGAAGAAGCCTTCTACGCCATTCGAAACGTTTCTCGTTTATATACACTTCATGTTATTGTTTCTGAATTAATATCCACTCCGAGTTACTTCACTTTGAGTTCTAGCTACACATGCAATGCGTTTCAAACCTACTAGTTTCTAACCTCACCGGCTTACACGGTGGAAAATAGTACAGCAGATTTGTTAGTCTTAAGTTGTTTGACACTTTTATTAATTTGCACTCCAGGCATCACGCCAGGCATCAGCGGTCCAGGAAAACTCTCGGACCGAATCTTAGTTTCTATTCCCTATCGACATTGGTATTGTATTTCGTTGTGATTTAATTCGCTCCTCCTGCTTGACCTCAGACTTTGCTTTTTACTGGTTTTTAAGGGTATTGGGTTAGCTATGAATCATTCACCTTTTTTGACCTCAGTAATCGTTAACTAGATGTGTCCCCTAGCCAAAACCCTGTTTTTTTATCGTAAAATTTATAATAACTACAAACCTCACCTATGGTTACCTAGTTTGCTACACCACAGACTTGTTGAAATCACAACATCTCTGTTTACCAAAAGTGTACTTCCCAGCAGTCAGCAGTAACGTGTAAGTTTACACTGCAGAACTCGATACTTATTGGGATCTCATTCCTAACGAATCCTTCCAGGTCTCCTTTCGAGTCAGTGCAGATCACAGCGTCTGTACACAATCAGCTACTGTTGTCGCTCCTTGATGTTAATCGAGCAACGCAAATACAACCAGCGTGCACGAGACAGACGCATCTGATAACTGGGAGACAACTGGCCAACAAAAAATACAAACTAGAATAACCCTCTTATTCTGTGATAACTGAGATGGACCTGTCCACGATTAAAGTTGTTCGGTGAACATTGTGCAGCCTGCTATCAAGCTCTGCATACTTATATACATGCAGTCGTTCTTCTCACCTTTATTTCAATATACATATAATTATATTTATTGCTATTCATCTTCTTCCTGATCAAAATGCCACAAAACGAATCCCGTCGCTGTTGCTCTTTGTTAACGATCATGATGTATTTGAAAGCGGTAATACAGCAACTTACTGCTGCGCTTGTTTTCAGGGACATCTCGCTTTGGCATACGTACACGTGGTTCTAAAAGTTTTGTCTCTTGACAGCCTGCACCTGGGGGCTTAGGTTAAAACATCAATTATTTAGCAAGAGGGGTGTAAAGTATTGAACTGTACGAATTCCCGCCACACAAGTGAAACACTCACTACAGGTTTAACGCTTAGTAATAAAATGAACGCATTTAGTGCAAAAACCAGAACGGTATTTAATATCTGGAACAACCATTATTTGGGTGAAAATACCGGGATTTCAGTGTACTGGGATTTTGTGGTATCCTCAGTACTGTAGGGCAGCGAGATCTATACGCCATACGGGCGACTTGTTCAGGTTCTTGACCGAATACACTTACGGGAAACTTTCAAACAGAATTTCAGGTCGTGGCGATCTGACACTGGTATTAAATTTCCGGGTGGCTTGGAGCTCATAGCACCCTGACACACATCTCCTGACGCGGATCCAAAGTATTCACGACTCAGCAATTCGAATCGATGAATTGGCAGACGCTCCATATCTTTTTGCATTCCCGTTATTGTCAACCACTCAGAATTCCTGCTTCCCACGTGAAGAAAGACTTGCAGCTGGTTCATACGGACTCAGCATCCTGCCTTTGACCCGGACAAGGTCATCTCCTTGTGTGGCCGGCCGCCAAACAAGAAAAAACAATGGAGGAAGTACCAATAAGGTAGCTAAATCCGTTCAACAAGTTCATGGTCTTCCTTTCAAGGCTTGCACAAACGTCAATGTTTTAGCTTGAATACGGACGTAGATTAGAGGATCTTACTTACTGCGGACTTACTTTACGAGATGGCTTTATGAACGTCACTAGTCTCAAAAGCAGGAACCACAAACGTGGTATTTCTGACCATGTTGCTTACAGAGCTTATTAAGGACAGTATTTTGGCGTGTATGACGAATGCGATCATGGTAGAAGACTATTGAACTAATCGTTTTGTTAATGAAGACTGAGGACCTTAATTAAAACATACGTCTTCTGTCTTCTGACGATAAGTTGCATGCTGTTCACCAGGCAAGCAGTATACAGATTACTGTCAACCATTACAAGAGTGGTGGTCTACATCAGTGCGCAACTTTCGCCATCTGGATTGTTTCCAATCTCAGAGGTATGGGATGCGCACCGGGCTGAATATCGGCCTGCAGTAGCAAGCGAAGTTCACGTGTACTTTGAGTGATTGGCTAGATTTGATATATTATCCGAAAAACTCCTGTGTGAACGTCAGTATAACTAGAACCAATAAAATGCAAAGCATTTAAAATGTAAAATCCTTTTGACAATTACTGTGATATCCACACGAACATGGCCTTAAAGGAAGGTTCTTTGAATCCAGCTGCATCGCTCTTTTATGATGATACGCTTCAACTGAAAGTGTTGTGACAAGTTTCACTTTTCTTAGGGCTCATTATGTAGGTGCAGTCCCCGAATTTTCCTCAACCTTATGTTCTACTTGAATCCGGTTTGGAAATGTGTTTTTAATCTGAGAGGCTAAGTAGACTGACAGTATTTGTGGGTTCTACAAGACAGTTTGACCTTTTATCGGACCGGTGTATCATCCCGTTTATAGGCGGCAGACTATCCTTCAGAATAGTTTCCCTGTCGAAATATCATCCGTATGTTTAATGTTTTGTTTACTATTCCACTGCCTGTTCGGTGGCTCTGCAATATCAGTTTGCCTAGTGGGTAACTTCTGAAGGCCAGACGAATATAAAGAGCTAACTTCTCAGCTTACTTCTCAGCCACTAGTAATCTCGATCCGGATAGTATTGACTGAAAAACTTTGTTTTATACGAGGGGGTAAGGCGTCCGTTTTGGACTGATGGATCCCACGTCTTTAACTTGGTTTTCAGCGCTTTTCGAGCAAATTCCAATTGTCCTAGGCGTCAAAAGTTGCGTAATATGATTTAGTAGGTTTAAGGGAACAGAAAAGCCGAAGTAGGAAAACAGAGGTCAAAGATTAATGGTAAAAATTTGAAAATAAGCTTATTGGATTTTGATTCATGTATTTTGATTTATTTATTTGTTTTAGTTACTTGTCAATGCTCTCAAGTAATTATCTTTTCAGCTGGTCTTCTAAATAACTATTTTCTCCGTTAATCTAAACAAATATCTCCTCACCCGTAAACTCTACTTTTGGTGATGTCCTAGGAGACTCGCCTTGCCTCGTCCATGTCAGTTAAATGACACTCTGCCGTTGTCACCGAAATACTTTGTTCAATCAGTGCGGCTGGCCAGCCGTCGGAAGAAATCACACTGGTGCCAGATGAAGAACCAACTGAAGTTTGACACAAAGCGCATGTCTACAATCTTCTGTAAATGCTCATGAGCGTGCGCTGAAATGCATGTCACTCTGCTTCCAAAAACTCTTCTCATTAAAACTAACAACACTCAAGTTCGCTTTAAATTCCGTGTGAGGTTTCATCAAGTGCATTGCTATCACACTTCTTAGACGCCATAATACTGTACCACAGTTTATCTGCATCACTAATTCGCTTGACGAGTTTTTTGGGACGCGTTGCTGCAGCTCATTGCGGAAATTAGAACTAAAGAAAACAAACTCTCAGCTGAATCACTGGTGTACGATTTTCTGCAGCTGAATATGTTGCACAACGGCCGCCTCATGTTTCATTTGATACAATCTTTTAGATAATGTGGTATGTTTTCCTGAAGGAATATACCACTCATAAATCTGCTTAAAGCTTTTCAACAGCCGCAATCAGTTTCTCCCTTCTTCTAAATCATATCCAGATGAAGATTACCACAAACAAGAGACTCAATCTAGATTTACCTGAGCCCTTCGGAATGCCAAATTAGTTCGTAAATCACTGCATTTCACAAACCGCGTCCAATTTGAGACTAATTAGAATATGAGGTTGAGGGGAACTTAGGGACTGCACTACTTGGTGAGCCCCAAGAACTGCAAACACTTTTCGTGGTCTGTTAGCAAAAGCCATCTGAGCAATATGTTCCGTTAAGAATCAACTCCGTTTCACAACAAACTGGACGCGGTCAACTCGCTTAGCTGCTGACAAGTTCACAGCAGTTGTTGGTGATTGTGATGGACCCCGAAGGTTTAAGTTATCTTTATACTTATTGTTTTTTTTATTCTGGTCTCAATTGTGGTGATTTATGCATATTAAGTGTTCAAAATAGAATTGAATGAACTCGCCAGGTTCCCTCAGTTGCCTGATGTACACAGCAACAACATCAAATGTAAAGACTGCGCCTACCTGATGAGCCCCAAGAAGGGCGAAACCGGTCGTGAGCTGTCGAAGAATTTTCAGCAACCTTATGAGTAGTGCATTACGAATAAAGGCGCATTATTTTCAATGTGTCCAAACTTACGATATCTGGATATTCCCTGCAAGTCCCCAACCGTAAGGAAAAATAGATCCAACAGGGTTAGCAATTGGATGCAACCGTCCACGCAATATTAACGTTGTCAGTAATGTTTGACAGTTGACCTTCAGTTGACCTAACCTGGATAGTTATCCGTGTCACGTTTGTTTTGAGATACACAGCATCATGATCCTATCTTTTTGTGCTTGTCCCTCCTATTTCGTATCCTCTAAACTATTTAGGAAGAACTACTGTCTAGAGGTAATCACTGAAGTCCGTCCCAAGATATTACGATAATATTGTTGTCAGCAGACACTCTGAATCGATTAAAGTTTCTCTGTCGTTTATCTTGTTCTCCTTTATCGATTTTTCTTGCAACTATTTGGATTTTTAGGGCATATTTCAAGCTCTTACTGAAGATGGTCTTAATGGTTTTCCTTATTAAAAGGTCGGTATTTTGCTAGCAGTAGTTCTGTGGTACCTCCAGTGGCAGCCTGAAAAGGAAAATATCCAGGACTAAGCAAAATCATCTTCGAGACACTACGTGTGGGAAGTCTGAGCTTTCATTAGTAGGTCTGTGATCTTGATTTCCAATAAACAATAAATATTAAAATCTTTTTGTTCTCAATGGCTGTTCTGCTGCGCACACTTACTAATATTCCTAGTGGGTAACTGTTATCTGGAGGGGAATTATGAGTGTCAGTTACCAGGGCGTTTCCATCATCTGGCGGATGTCTTTTCGGCCAAGAATTCCCACTTCCCTACGATGGTCCAGTGCCCTGCATGATTTCAACGTGAATTGTGCGATCGTCACATTCTAGTTGACTAGGGCATATTCGAGTGGTTACTTTAAAACTTCTTGGGGCTATCCGATTCCAGCGTTTCTAGAATTGTGTGTTGGACCATGTCATACTTGATTTTTGGTGATAATGAGACTGATAGTTCTAGACCAGTTTTGTCATTCTGTCATTTTCCCATTACGCGAATAAACGAAAAGGCTTTGGTTCTAAATAAGGTTGGAAAAAAGCCGTTAATCTTGTCGGAGGACTTAAAAGTTAGCGTGTAAAGTTGATGATTGTTTTGCTCAACTGTGCACATGGGCATGTTTTCTTCTGTCGAACTTCTAATGTTCTAAGATGACATGTCCCAATTAGAATTACAAGGCGTTTTTAAATTTCAGGTAAACATCCAGCTCTCAAGACTGAAGGTCAAAATGTCGGAATGATATCTATTTATAGGTGTACTTGTCACATCAAACTACGCGCACATTACTGGTGCAGATAGTGCCAAATCAGGCTTGCGATGAGCCGTGTTTGGGAAGAGCTGAATGTGCTATACTTGGTGCCACCTGAGGGGAATAAGACCGGAAGTTGAACAGGACGAAATAGTTCTACAGACGTCAGCATGCTCAGCTAAAGACCAACAATTTTATCTTATCTGAGGAACAAATGATACGTTGAGATCCAGTGTGTGCAAGACATCAAATGGTACCCCGCACTAATTATAATGTACACCCGTGACACATATGACAAACTAGCGCTAGCCAGTACTCAGTTTGGTCTGCACAACACACGTAACAGAAAGTCACTTCTAACACCATTGAAGGCCTAAATATCCGGAATGTCCACTGAATCCAGGCGGCTCATCTGCAAAATTACATATGCAATGCATATAAAGTACAGTACAGCAAACACAAAATGAAGTTAAATTTAAAACAACATAACACAATAAACTGCACGCAATAGAAATGTAAGTTTGCGATGGTAAAATCAGACCACCCGACAAGCCGGTAACTCAAGTTGGGGGACGGAACTGGCCAACAACATAAACCCCATGACTCTGATGTTGATGTTTATTTTGAATACACTGAGGAGTGTTCATCACACAGATTAGGATACATGGCAAATGCTGTTAACGCTACATAGTCAAAACTCATTTTTGAATGTTGCCATACGTCTTGTAACAAGAGCACTTTGGGGACAACTTCCTTGTGAAAGCAGTTTTAATGGGATGGCACAGGAATTTCTCATCAACATTTTAGAATAGTGCAGATTACAAACTGAGAAACTCTCAGGGGTCAGCACACATCAGTCAAACTTAACTTATTATGAAGGCCTGAAATTCATGCGAGGTCTCCTCCCTGATGAGATCAGAAACACAAAAAAAGTCATCCTGTTCAATTAAAGTGGTCGGAGGAAGGTAGTAACACAGAAACGTTTATTCTATTAGGGGCTAGGCGTTTTTTCTACATAGTATAACCCAATTGTGATATTTTGATAGACAATGGTGAGATATTATGCAGGAGAGTCGATTAATGAAGACTATTCTATGACCAACCGTGACACTAACATGAAAACCTATACCAGCATTCCAAACAAGAATTATACTTTAACTCAAAGATCAAGAACAATGTCTGTTTTTTTTCAGTAACCACTGAACAAGTTGAAAATTGGAGAAGAAGCGTCGTCCCTAAACTCGTAATTTTCTCTTATAGGGGCGTTATATCGAGCGATTAGTAAGCGAAATTTTTGGAAGCTAGCATCCATTCACCAAATACAAACATTGTGTTGGTTATTGCTCCTTAGTCTATAATGAATCGAATGAATTCCTGAGGCATTCTCAGACTCACCATCAAAAATACCCTGCTAACAATTACATGGATTTCTACGCCATCTCCTTCTGCGTGCACTAACTCATGAACTGAGGGCAATTTAAGGAGTATTGATCACACCGTCGCTCACGCTATTGCTATTGTGCTTTCATACATAGCACTTCCGTACCGAGCCTTTTTGAAGAGGTTAACCAAACACCAGCTGCATATCCATTCTAGTCTTACTACAACTCCGTCAAATGATGCATCGCGTACGTGCCACTTTCGACTGAAGGGCACACGGGTACGACAATTACAACAATTATGTGGTGCTGAACGCTATTCATAGCTTCTAAACAAGTGTGTCATTTATCACCAACGTAGCTAAATTAGGGTCTAGACCTTCTTTTGCCATAGCTTATTATTTTCTGCAACAATCAAACATCTGGTGTTAATCTTCGCGCTCTAAAATAGCCCTTTTGAGTTAAGGGAAATAAGATGCCCCTCACAGAGGCTCTTTCCATAATAGCGAGGTCCTCCTTAATCTTGAGGAGATACTGAAAAGTCAGACAAGTGCTTTTCAATTGCCTCGGGGGCTGGATGGTACGCACGCAGTCAGTCGCGATCTTTAATCCTTCGGCTGCCTTGAACGTTGATTGATAACTAGCCACCTGTACGTGGTCAATCGGAATCTCAGCCGGCAACTTGCGGGTGCACGAAAGAGGATGTGGAACCCTCCAAAAGCCTTCCTGCAAGCAGTGGTACCCGACAGGATGTCCGCTCACTCACTTTCTGTTGAATTTCGTTATTGATGGGATAATGAAGTGAACACTAGAATGTAGCTCGAACGCTAGTGGTCAGATCTCCCCGAGCGTGAAGCCTGTCGACATGTAATATGCAGACGACATTGTTCTCAATTGTGAAAATGTTCAAGAAACGTAGGCAGAACTAGAAAAGCTGACCAAAGCCATCCAGTCCTTCGACACGTGCTTCCCGCTCACAAAATGCAAAGTTATGCAGCAGGACATGCAGTAGTCCAAAATTCATCTGAAAGTCGAGAAGAGACGATGGCGTTTTTGGGTACCATGCGTACCTTGGAAGTTGCAACAACTATGACCCTAGTGTGACAGATGAAGTAAACGTAGGAATCTCAAAGGCCGGAATTGCGACTGTAACTTTGCGCCACCTGTGGCTTCAGAAAGGCATTTCACTGGATCTCAAAGGGCGCATTTATCGGATTACTATGCGGACTGTATTGTTGTACGCCTGTGAAACTTGGCCACTTCGGACTGAGGATCTGAGAAATAATCAGGTATTTCACCACCGATTTCTCAGGAGTATTGCTGGAATAGGCTTGAACGAGCGAAGTAGCAATAAGGTGGTCAGGAGAGGGGTTTCTGGTGAAGCAGAGGGCACTTCTCTCAAAAATGCATCCAGTAAGGCAAACTGAGATGGTTGGACCATGCTGGGTTACCGCCTGCAGAAACAAATTCTGTTTCCGTGCATTATTTGAAATGACAGAAACCTAGAAGTGGATAGAAGTTGACATAGTAGAAGGGAATGATGGATGATACGAAACGTTTGAGTTCGCCTTCCATCGTGGTCCCACGTGACCATCCCTGTGCTTGGCAAGAGACACTGAACAGTGTGTTGGCGGACAGGTGTCAGTGGCGTTTGTGCTCTCAGTTTCTGTTCAGATTGTCTGATTGAGTGCCGGATGTGTGAGACTCCCAGGTGTTTGTGATAGGCTTGCGCCAGATCCCTCTCTAACCTTTGTTCGTTTCTTCTCTCGATTATAAAATCTTTATTGAGATAAATTGACATGGTTTTACGTCAATAAATCAACAGTGTTCTCATATGGGTTTGCTGTCATTGATGATGATTTGGGTGTAAACTTCTGAATATATCGCGGTGTCTCTTGCCTCCACAGGCTCACTCCATTGAAGATACCAAAGTCTTTATACTCGATATAGCATCACGTATGAGTTTTTACTTATTTTATAAGTATGCCCTACCATAAAATGACAAAAGTTCGTGTCATGACTTAAATCCAATTCCCTTGAGATTCTCATGGTCCGTATTTGACCATTTGTGCCTACACTGACTTGGCAATTTTTTCAGCGTACCAAACAACTTCTATTTCTTTGCTGCATCATTTTAAACATTTTTGTGTTTCCTTTCCGCAATAACTAGCCCACTGAAGGAAAATTTCATCGTTCACAACACCCACATTTCTTGATTCAAAGGGATACTTGGGTCCAGACAATATATCAACGTGCATTGGGAGTTGTCTGTACTGAAGCATGATGTATGAACAAGACATGTTGGGCCATTGGCTACTCTTGTATATCTGACTGTCTCGTTCCATCTGAAAATTTATCTGTGGAGATTAAGGCATGTTCTTTTCCGAACAATTCCCCAGTGACTTACCACCTTTAAAAAATCGGAAAATATATGCAAAACCACTAATATAGTCATTGAAGCACTCAAAAATCTAAAAGGTCATGGAGCGCGGAGTTTTGTGCAATTCCCTATGGAGGTTTTTGTGACAAACAACAGTTTTTTACGATTAATATATCCTGATTTATTAACTGATTACTACTGTTCGGCATAAATTTTATCTGTCCTAACCCGTAAAGCCTTCGAATACTTTTTTCACTCAATAACACACACTGATCGGTTCAGTGAGGTGTATGAGTGGAGGCTTTTCTTGCATCCCAGTTCTGCCTGGTGACTACTGTCCACCTGGTTTTTTTATTCAAACAAGATCAATCGTGATCAATCGTGTTCCGTTAATTGTATGTAAACCGCCAGTACAACAGATGCGCATCTGAATCATAGGCCCAGCTGAACAGATAGGTTGTTGTTTGTTCTCCTTGTTGCACAGCGAAGAAAGTAACTGTTAGTATTTGCTACTGAAACTATCCTTCTAAGTAACAGGTGAAGAGTGCAGAAACAATCTTTGAGGAGGGATGGTTATCTCGAGGGGGGGGAGGCAGCTACCTTAAGAGGGCAACCGCTTGCTGGAATCTGATAGTCACCTTACCCTCTGCCTACTCAATCATACCATCGTCCACTAAACTGATTATATACTTTCTGGGAATGAGGTCTGATTGCTTGGAGTAAACCAGTCGACTGGGGTACCTACGACAATAATGGCTCAGCGAAAATATCAATCTGTATTTTGAATCCTCGTAATCAACGGTCACTTCAGATTTAGCTGAGAAACAACGGAAGACCAGTGGTTCTACTGAAGGATTGTAACTCACTAAAAGTGTACTTTATAAAGAACAGGTTGCGTCAAATAAATAAAATGACAGCAGTTGTGCAGAAATGGACATATTTACCATTCCCTTCAGTTAGCTTTTGTAGAAAGATGGTCTCAGCATCATACCAGCTTACCACTTTGTTGTATTTCCTGGACCAACGACTAATCGCTTGTCTTCAATGACTCCAGTTATTCATCTCTTCTCTTGATGCTGCCTGATAGGGTATGATTGTCCACAACCAGACGTGCTGATGCCGCGATTCAAATGTTTCCAGTACTGCGTAACAAACAATTTCAAGTTTACACCACCACCACCCTCTTCCCAGCTGACCCAACTTTATCATATTCCTATGACTAGAAGATGCAGACATATGTGAGTGTTTTTAGATCACTGCCATGCGAAATTGTGGTAAAAAAAAACACATATTGTGCAGCAAACTGGCCACACTCGAGAGATTTCCTAGAAAAAACCCCTGGAACCTGATAGTCTCGAGAAACTTAACATGACACAAATATTCTGTTTTCATTTTGTGTTGATTTCGCCAAACGTATTTTCTTCTCATTATGAGAAGAAAGCAAACCTGAGGCGTCAAGTTTAGTGATTCGCAGAAAATAATAAGGCAGATTAGGAAATCATACTGTTTTTCTACCACAACACACTTCTTATCTTATTGTAATCTCCTCGACAGTTCGCACTGTGTTTAACCGTTTATGAAGCTCATCAAGCCGACGTGGTCCCCGAGTTTCCAATAACCTTTTGTTTTACTTGAACTCTAAATTGTTCGCTAATGGAATGCACTCATTTACAAAATACACCAGTGTGAACGAAAGATCTAACTGGGTCTCCCATTAACATTGATGTGCTTTGCAAATTAGTTTAATCCCCAAAGGTATATCTTCGTTTCAAACAGACAATCAGGTAGATACCACTGATAAGTTAAAACTTGCAACTGGGTTAATAAGTTAATTCGACTTTCCTGAATGAGATTTGATATTGATAGCAACTTTCAAATGAGTAACCAGACATTTCGCACTTGAACAACTGGGGCTTTTCTGCCTGGGTGACTAAACCGGAAGCACCTTCGTGGTGTGAAGGATTATTTCTCGTGATGCAAAATAAATTTGGAAACGCACTCCTCTCTGGAATATCCCCCGGACGGTGATGCCACTCCTAACCAAAAAGCGAAGTGCATCCAACGAAAGTGGGAATTTGTACACCGAGTCCAAGATTTACGACAAAAAACGTAGCTATGCTTTGCGGCTTAAGACCCGATCTTAAATACTCCTTTCAGTGACATAAACAGTTTTTTCGGATCACAAATGTCTTGCATCTTTGATGAGCAATCTTCTTTGCTCTCCGGGGATAGGTACTCAAGTTCAGTCTGCGCTGGTCTTTCACCGACAGATACGCATTTTATTAAATCAAAAAATACAAAATACAAAAAATGCAAACAAATGCCATCTTGAGATGAACACAACTTAAAATTTGAGTTGCAATCCCGCGTAAACGGCTATCAATAAAGTTAAATATCAGAACGGAAAAATACCATAAAAATAAATCAGGTCATCAATGCTTCACTGTTGCCTTCAGAACTGAGATGTTCGTAACACGGACTGAGTTTCACTGTTTCACACAACAAACGTTACAAATAAAAGCTTGAATATTTTGCAATTTATTTGTGTACACTGTCCAATGTTTTGACGTCAGTTTCTATGATCGTGTTCGATGCCGGCTCACCCAACTAACCTGAGTCATTAAGCTTTCTTATAAGAGGATAAGGTTTATTCCATGCGATTTTATAGGGCTTTGATCTCAAAATCCAAAAATATAATCGCTTTGCTTCAGAGTGAGTGACGCAGAGTGTCTAGGGGCAAATGTACAAAATGGTAGGTGAAACATGATTAATGTTAGATGATTCTGCACAACAGGAAAGTACGTTTTTGGCATGCGGATTATTAAACACATTAGTGAACTGTGAATACCATTTTCATGGGGTGTTGTTGCAGTGAACAGCCTCAAACTCCATGTTAGCAACTTTTAAAACATTTAAAGTGAAGTAGGCCTGACATTTTGGGGATAAGTGCTGTAGGCTAAATGGCTTGGAAATGTAGCAGAATTTCAAAAATATTTCAATTGGTTTTGAAGTTAACTTTTTGAATTCTTTAGTCATGATAAGTTTTTCGGCTTGTTGCAATAAGAAGTGCTGTTGACCTTTTAACGAGACTGGGAGTTTGCTATTGTTCTGGCGCCAACAATAGTGGGATCTTAAAGTTTTAAGTTTGGCAGGTGTATCAAAAAAGATTTTGGATAAGTCAGACATGTTCTGTCATGTTCTTAGCCAGGGAATATGCCTTTTCTGGGTCTGCTTAGGCCAACTAGTAGAGATGACATTTGCACCACACACACAGGTAATCATTTCCTTGGCAAATCCGATGTGCCGAAATGTTGGTAAAGCTCATCAGATGCTTCAAATACCTCTCCCAAACCGTCTGGCCAAAAGTAGCATGGGAGCATTAGAACCCTCTTCTTTTCGACGTTATGTGTAAGCAAAGCAAACTGTCACTTATCATCTGCCTTACATATATATATATATATTTATATGTATGAATTTGAATGAATTTATGAACTTTAATAAGCTTGAATATGTAGAAGAAAGTGGTAACAGCGGATTAGCAATGTGTTTGAATGTTTGCCGTTGGTATCTTTTACCTTGGTCAAACGGGTGGAATTTAGAGTTTTTTCCTACTAGGGTAAGAAGTTAAGACAAAATGATTGTGTAATATAGATGTGCCTCAACATTTCGGTAATACAGCAGTTGTTAGACTCCCCGTGAATAAGCTGTCTTATATTGCATAATACCACTTATTAGTTGCAGTGGCTTTACTACGCTTTGCAAATGTTCTGCGTATCCCAAACTGCTGCTCTGTTAATGTGCTGTTATATCAAGCCCTGGCCATAAAACCTGGTGGCGTAACTGAACAACACAGTACTGCAAGGACTATAGGTTGTCGTTTCTTGCAGCTTATCTGTAAATGCAGGTAAAATACAAAGATACTGGCTACTGCGCTTCTTCATCATATAGGATAAAGTCACCATTTCTGGAATCAGATGATCACTTAGGTATAGCACTGGGGATTTCAATCACCGCAACGATGATCGAACTGAGAAACTTTGATTTGAGTTATACTGCCAACGGTTGATGTGGTTTCAGTCATTTTCATCATGAGAGGAATAAAATTTAGAAGAGTTATGGTTGGATAAATGTCGGAATAGTACATGTTGTGCTGGTATACATACAACAGCTGTATGCTACAACATTTCTAAAAGCACGGAGAACACAACTCCTAAGTTATTCCGTCAGCATTGAACCCGTTTTTTAAGCATTTCCTAGCAGCAATATTTTTAGTAATGCGACTAACACCGGGGAAAATATTCTGCGTGTGATATCTATATTAGCCCAGCAAAATGTAGAAATTCACTTGGATTTTCATTATTGTATTTCTAGGGTGCGTTAAGTGGATATATATTCCATTAGGATTTATCCTAGGCAAATATACCTCAGGGCATTTTTCTTGCTTCAGCTAGCTTTCAGGTGGAAGATAAAACTGGGCCTGGTAACCATACCCGGTACCCAGTGAACCATGCTTCGTGTTTAGGCTCAGCCGTTTTTTCAGTTTTAATTTTGGTATAAAATATATTATGATTTCCGAGCTGTAGTACGACTTCAAACTAGATGTTCACGTAGGTGCTTCCACCATGGGGTTATTTTTTACCGCAATTATGTGCGCAGTCCATTTGTGACTTGGCTACTCTACACTGTATATAGGAAAGCAGAGTGGCGAATCAGATATCGAGGCATAAAGTCTAACAAAAATGGAATCATCATACTTATTTGCTTGTCACCATACATGCGTTGATCAATGCGCGGTGGGTCTGCGGATTGTAGCTTCATATCTTGTTCCAGACAACTCTTAGCGACAGTCGACCTGATTATGTAGAACCGGTTCCTAAATGTAACGTTTTCTGGCATTGAAGTCTAGAGTATTTTGTGATATCCCTTTCACGCCGTGCATGAAGTTTGACACAATTATTCAACACGCTATTGGGGCTTCGTCCTTCTCTAGTGAAACGTGAATTCAGGTGTCTAGCATGAAAGTCTTAGATGTGACGTCTATCCCACGACCATCGTAAAGTACACTGAAGAAAATCCGCTTTCGGTTACTTTTCAGAAGATTATATATTTTAGGACACTTTTTTGCCATTTTCATCCCCACCCGACCCAACCTGGCTTTGTTTCTGTAAAAAGTGCATTAAAGTTTAGCGGCAGCAGCAGTTTTCTTGAGGATAAGAAAACCCCTTTTTATGGATTACCGATTACCGCCAGCGTACCTTGCCTCAAATGCGCTCAGTTATCAAAGCGTTTCCAGTGTATACCAGTGAATTTCTTTCCACAATTTTTATCTGGGCCCACTCAGGGGCAACCTATGCCAAACTATAGGATCTGGTAAAATCCTATGGTCCCGTCAATTTTTGACAGTTGAACAATGATGCTGGACTGCAGCTTGAATGCATGGAGACCAATGAATGCGCAAACAGGAGTGAATAGATAAACGCACTCCGCATAAACGCGTAAAATGCTAACGAACGTTCAACAACTTAATTACTGTAAATAAACAGCCTATTGTGGCTCAGTTAGGTTTCTGAATAATCCCCCCCGCAAAGCTTACAACTTAACCTCAACAAAAAAGGCAGAAACGTCGTCTTTGGTTCGCTTACTCACATTCTCTTCATCCTCAGTCAAAGAGGCTGTAACAACTGGAACAACTGTATATTGTTATTCGGTTTGTAGTAGAACAACTGACTGACCATCAAGAAAACGACTTAAAAACTAAATTTCGCTTGCGATTCCCAATTTGGACTGGAAACTAACTAATAGCTGATGGCTGGCGATATGATCTCAAGCCAAGACAGCCTCAGAAATTTCGTATGGTGTTTTCTACGGTTCTGCTTACTAGACAACGGCATGGATCACCACATATATTGTATTCGTAAGCTGGTCCTAGTCTAAGAGTCTCAGATCTATAGGTTCAATGTTTACAACCACTTTCAGCAGCCATCTAAGTTGCTATCTAATCTGAGTTTTAGAAACCGTTCTTCTCATCCATGTTTTTCCACATACAATACAGTGCAAAGCACTTGTTCCTGTACATTGCCCAGTGCTCAAGTTTATGCAAATAATTTGTCTAATAGTGACTCCAAGCAGTTTGAGCAGTTGTTTGTTGCATTACCAGTTAGGTGAATCGAAGCTGGTTTTGGGAGCGCGTTGTTATACTCCATCTGAATAGAGACTGCCTGGTTCAAGTCATTTCTAAAACAGTGAATGCAACTTGGGGAGTTGTAAATACTACCAAGTTAACCTTATGTTCACGTAAGGGGTTTCATTATCACTAGCCTTAACATAGTAGCCACCGAGTTGCTGAATACAAAAAGAACAGTCATTACAGTTTGTTCGGTTGTAAAGTTCACAAGAAACAATATGCCCGTCAATGTGGTCATATATGAAGGTCACAAATTGCTCTGAATAAATATGCAACGTTTGTAAAATTATGGAGACCGATCATAGTCAACTAACTAAGTGCTTCTAGTAGAAAACGATCCTGCAATGGATTTGATCGTGTTATCACAAGGCGTAAGATTCTGGATTAGAACATGGTGACCTAAAGCAAGTCAAGGCAGTTACTAATGGGGAACATTTATGGCTGAAATTACTAACTGTATTACACTGCTGATTAGCCGCTTGTGGCCGAATGTTTGCGAGGTGACGGGTTCAAAACTCCCTGGAATTTTGTAGGATTCGCACTAATAAGTATGAAACAGCTGCTCAGTACTTCCCTGCTTTTCACCTTAGACTGAAAGCACTTACAGCATGAAATCCCAATTCGAAATTTCTTAAGGTGTTAAATGACTACGAGTTAAAACAGGCATTTTATAATCTTGATAGCTGCTTTGCCTTTATGGCTTTAAACTGCTGCATTATCGTGTGCGGCCAGCTGATACGACTACCACTGCTGTTGATTACTGTTGGCACCAGTGAATGTTATGTTGTGAGAAAGCGAGGTGCCAACTTTGGGCATTCTAGTTATATAAAAAAATAGAAATACAGGTTCGTCATATACCAGTGGTTTTCAAATGTCACAGCTGAAGTCTATAGTTAGTATTCATCAAATGAAGACTTTGCGTGCTATATGTTCCAATCAGTACGGATAACGTAGCAGGCTCTATGGATAGGTTTGCAGTCCACCAGATATGAGTGGACTATACAGATTTATTTTGGTTGCACGTTCGGGTTGTTGAGCCTCATGGTGATGCACCGCAAATAGGAGGTGACAATGAATGCCCCAAGAACTTGCATTGGGGACGTGATAGACAATTCGAAATGTACTGTGACAAATGTAGCAACAGGGTGAGTCACGCCAAATTAAAGCCATCAGCATTCATACGGCCAGCCTGAGTGTGCTACGGTGTATTTCTATAAATATTTCTCTCCATGAGGCCTACGAAGTTACCTCGGTGGTTGTAAGCAAGCCGGTCTGCAAGGCGTGGCGCTTTTTTCCATATTTGTTAGGGACCATATGAACCATTTACAAGTTACAATCGGCTCAGATGCTTGGAATTCCGCATACAAAGTCCTTTTTACCTAATGGGTGGAAGTCTGGCCATAGTATATCATTTACGAAAAGTGCCACCACAGGTTAATTTTTTGTATGATTATTGTTCATGACGACTGACATTTCTCGCCAAGGTTTACCTGATGTAGCACAGTTTCTTTTCAGTTTGTTCGCAGTGCATAGTTCAGTATCCGGCTCTGTCAGACATGGTAGGGGGTGGCGATTCCTTATGAACCAGAAAATTACGGAATCTATAGTACAGTCCACAACCTGCATTTTTTGCAAAAACAGGGGGGCTTTAAACGGCCATCGTTTTAGCGTTTCCGGAGCGCGAATGACGATAACAGAGTTGAGCTTACTTTCTCTACGACTGCGAAGCTTATACTCCTTTGTGAATGTTTGCTCTTGTGCAGTCCAGTAGCATTTTGTTGTTTCATGACGCCAATTTCAGCTGTGATGGGCAAATTGATGAAATGCGAGTAACACAGGATAGAATCCAACAACGCCCAAATTTTCAGCATTGTTGGAACTAACACTTCTTGCTATGTGTTTTCATCTTTCCCTACCATTTATGGAGTACACCAAACAATTTTTATTGTGAAGGTCTACTTTTTTCCTTTGCCTCAGTTTAAAACAAATTGTCGGCTTGTTCCGGTAGGTAAGACTCCGTGATCCAAGTATCCTACTGTATATCTCGCTTGGGTAGCTAAGTATTGTTCAACGTACATAAAAGACAGATGGAAAAGTATATTCCACCGCCTGTGTAGCACCAATCTATTTCACGGCCCATTTTATCCCCTATTTGCCGCCACTTTATTGCTAATGATACAGCGATACTTTTGACGTTTTTGGCTCTTTAAAGTCTGTCCTTACTTACCGTAGAAATTCACTTAAAATTTTTTCGGTTCTCAATGGATAAAGTGGTGTTTTTATCCCAAACGTGTATGACAGTGAGATTTTCACCACAGGTAACTAACGGCATGCAAGTACTGAGGTGACACCTCAGGCGGTAAATATGTACCGATAAAATAATCAATAATTTATAATAGCAATGAATAATAAAACTAGAATAGGTTTGTAAACATGAATACCCATATGCACCTATAGTGTTGCAGATTTTTGCTGGAACAGAATGGATGATTCAGAATGAGTTGTAGTGAACCCCGTGCATAGAATGAAATATTTTTGATCCTTTCAAGCTTATCAACTCAAAAGGATTGAAAATGTGACGAAAATGTGGATAGGTGATGTTTCATAATAGTTTGCGTGGTGATCAAATGTGAAATGCCTTGAGCCCTTAAGAACAACTTTCTCGTATCCCTATTTGCCTGACTGTACATCCGGCGATAACAACTACTGTCCAAATATGATTGACTGCGATTTACAGTTCTCTTTGACTTTCAGGCCTGAAACGTTGACGGGTGATATTGAACACTTAAAATGAGCTGTCAACTAGACAGCTCCCCATGGTTGTCAAAAATCTGCCAAACATCAAATGATATCTGTTATGAAGTGGGTTGATTCATTTGTTATATATATGCATGATAATGTTTTCACTGACTACGTTCTGGTTTTCTTATTGTCTTAACAATGAAGTGTTTTCTTTTATAACACACCAGTTAGGGGTGACTGGTGCAGATACAGTTGAAAAGAATAAACCCGCCATGAAGGATTTCAACTTGCATCAAAATTCTCTGAGGATTTTAATCAAAAGTTATTGTAAGTTTAGCGGTTGTGAAGTGGTTTTCAAGCAGGCCGCACAATTGTTTTACAATTGATTATATACATATATATATACATATATATATACATATAAATATATATATATTTATATAATTGATTATATAAAGCGAATCGTGCAGATGATTGCAATTAGAATGTCACACTCATGTGGCTAAAAACGACGGTAATTAAATGCG
Organism: Opisthorchis felineus; assembly: GCA_004794785.1. Lineage (NCBI taxonomy): Eukaryota > Metazoa > Platyhelminthes > Trematoda > Opisthorchiida > Opisthorchiidae > Opisthorchis > Opisthorchis felineus. The sequence goes on along the minus strand of SJOL01002831.1, from coordinate 43,708 downwards.
CTGAATTATTTATTCGTTCTTGAACGCCAAAGCCGCATCAGCAAACTTGAACTTTGTGGCTTCAGGTTCAACCACTGACATGCAAATCACAATTGACCGGACTTGCTCATTCAGTCATGGGAAGGGGGAATAATGTGACCGGATTTGTTATAGGCAAGTTAGCTGTCTACAACTGAATAGATATATCGCTCAGTTGTCGTCGGTCAGTTGCCTAAAGTACCCCATCGGTAACTCTACCTAGGTACATGCTAACACGTCACGTAGTCTATTGAAGATTGCATCACGGCCAAGTAAGCGCATAGTCTGTGCAATACTCTGAATATTAGCAGATGTATGCAGTTATGAAACAGATCATTTCTACGGGAAACATAAAGAAAGCGACACAATGGCATATGCAGTGAATACATGGAAATCATGGATTTTCCGTTTGTTTTTCAGGATTCTCATTCCTTTAGAAAAATGTACCCAAGATGCACTGATGTTGACTCACAGATCAGTTCACAGAATTTGACACGAAAATTGCTAGGTATTTTTTCTTAACGCACAAAAGGGTCATTTGTTGCTAAATTAATGTGGTGATGCGCAGTGAGTCCATTCTACTTTTTCAAAAGCGTATTTTCACTGTTACATAGGCATTTGGGGTACTCATTACATTATTTGGGTCAGTTATCACGATAAAATGTGGAACCGTCACAGCTTCATACACTTTACCGGCATTTAAATGAATACATATGATTGACTCAATATGCATAGTCATGTGTTTTCTCTACGCTTGCAAAGCTGCTTCTGACAAACGCGCATTTGCCTATGTGCTACCATCGTGCCTCACATTTGCCTGGTGTCATCATCGAATGGAACGGCTGCGTGATTGGAAAATATTTTGGAGATTTATGCCCGCCTCCGAGCTTTGTGCACTGTTGTGATCGAAACCGGTCAATGTGAATTCAATTCACTCTGCGTTACGAAATTCTGCGTCACGTCCGCTAATGCAAACTTCTGGTTTGTAAGCTGAGAGGAATTCAGTTACTGATATAGATCCATTTAAATTCTTCACATGCGTTCACCATCACGACTCCAAGATTAGGAGGTCAGGGATATCCGAAAGTGCTATCACGCCGTCAGCTCATACAAAGTGAGCTTACCTCCATTCGGATGTTGTAACTGTTGCTACTATGAATGGAGTATTGCGCAACTACGCCACTAAAATGTTTCCTCACTTATAAACACGTATTCACGTTGTTTTAAGCACTGAATAAAGTTTGGTTGGGGAAAGTTTCGGCCATTTTCTGATTTTCTATCCGTATATCTTTTAGTTGGTCAGTATGTCATCCCTCCTGCCGCAAGTTTTCTGTTAGCCACAATTAAAACTCCATTTTTGTGACAATACTGACTACCATTGAGAGCTATGAATAGAAATTAACTTGCCTGAACAACTGAACATGGTGATAAATCTAACTACATTCTTACGTCCTACTTACGCTAAACAGTAGCGGAAGTATATCCAACTAGTTCGAAAGGTAGAAAACTAAGCGATTTGCTTAGTGGTTATCTTGTTTCACCATGATGGTTCGGGTTTGGTAAAGAGACTCTGCGCCTAACGGTACTAGTTTCATACAGGTTGCCTTTGAAAATGAAACCATTTAAGGCACCAGGATGCCCGAATCGGGGAGAGACTCTTGTTTCCATTTAGAATCTTCGGTAACGCTCCAGGGTAAACATAAATAGACAAGTTGACGGGATAATCGACGGCACATTTCACATGTCTCCGCTTATCAATTACTGATTCGTGTTAAGCTTCTTGAAGGCATTGTGTGGCTGCGTCAAAAAGTGGATAGAGAGTACCCACCCAGGATGTCATTTTAATATCCATTAAACGTATTTAAAGACGGTTGCTGAGGTTTAGGACAAAACCATTCCTGACGAAACGAAACCAAAAATGATACCACATCATTCCCACAGATTTCATAGCAGCTCCGTTGAGGAACATCCCGGTTAAGCTTTTTTCTTTGTTTAATGGAACATGTCCTCCGCTATCGCAAAATAATTTTGTTTTAAGCACTAAGACAAGGGTGCGGCAACCCCAACTGAATGTGTTTTATGCGAGCAAGCCACAGCCATCAGCTAATGTTTCGTCAGAACTAACTTTCCATCACATAGGGAAGCTTACAGCATAAAATTCTATCTGACCAACATCTCACACTCTTAAAGCTGGGTCGAATTCTGATTTCCGCCTGCTGGTCCGATTAACGTACACACGGGTCTGCTCAGATTGACAGGTCTAATCCTATGGGAAAAAGTTAACTTATCTGAGCTTCCGGTTGCGATATATTTTGCGCTTCACTGTTTTCAAGCGGTGGAAATTTATGCATTCGTACGCGTAGAAATTTGTGTGGTGGATGGGTGGGCGAAAAACCACCTAGAGAACTTCAAAAGACTGCTATAAACAACGAAAACTAACAACCACACAAGAATTTGTATACGGTAAGTGAGCAAGCCGAAAAACACTTTACGAGTATTCAAATGCACAAGTGTGATTTTCGTTTGAGATGAGCTTTTTACTGTTGGGGTCTGTAGATAATAAAATGTTGAATTACCCCCAACGTGGACCACACACAGTGGGATAGCGGTTTTTTTATACATCGAGGTTGTTCAATCCAGAAAAAATATTTGAAAACGTGGCAGAGCTTGAGGCTCCAAAATCTTTCGGAATAGTCGTTTGTGACACATTTTGTGCTCTGCAGTCTAGTGGATGTGGTACTACAAAGACAAGACTTTGTGTTTACGGATATTTGTAAAACCTTGTGGATATTCTCATGGCGTGATTCGAAAAATTACCAGGCTGTTTAAGTGTTGATTGGGTTACAATCCTTGATACGAAATTAGCATCTTAGCTGAGCTCGAAAATGGGGAAGAGAGGCTGGATGTGGAGGGTTCTTCATATTGCAAAAATATGTCACACCAAACAACAGCTACTGAGAGGTCTAAGGAGGTTCAGTCCTTCGAAGTGGACATTTTGCAAGCGGGTCATCCATTGTTGGTAGTAGAAATAAGTTGCGCTACACATGATTTCATTGTAGAAGCTATGCACGCTGGTTAGTTTCTAACACAAATATTAAACCCTCCAGTGTGTAAGGTAATAAATATTGGCCAAAAGAGACTTTCCGTATTTGACTAAGCAAAACAAAAACAAACGGAAGGATCTACGATGGCTCGCGAATCAAAAGCATGTATGGGAAGGATAATAAATCCAAGGGCACACATAAATGCAACTTGAAATAACATATAGTGAACGCTTTTTTGCGCTGCTTCCATGTTTCTAACAGTAAAATACACCTTCAAAACACAGAGTGTGTGATTTATCAAATCTAAAAAACAGTTGACCCTTTGATACGACTGAAAAACCAACATTTTGCGTTTGTCTTCTTTGGAGCACTGTTGAGTGCACGTGAAAAATATACAGTGATTCTACTATGGCAATGTATTTACCTTCACTGCCATTTCCAACCGATGTATTTCAGAGAGCATTTGCAATCGCTTTATTATGTCGTGGTTTGTCTACGTCTTAGCGGTAGGTTAGCAGAAAAGCATTTTGTAATTTCGATTTACATTTTCCTGCTTAGTTTCTAAGTAGTTTATAACAATCCTAGGGATTTTTAGGAGAATAGTAAAAATACTTGTCGAGTATTTCTTAAGCGCTTTCCAGACCGCCTTACTGATGTGCGTATATCCGTTTTTTCTCAGCCAAAATAAGCTATGAGACACATGTTGCACCAAAAATGTCCTTGAGTGGGCAGGGCTTGGTTAGAAACAGTATATTATACAGTATACCAGTTGGGTCACCTGTTTTGTCCCGCAAAGGCACACATGTACGATTAAACCGTATTTGTTTTGTTGTGGGGCTCCAGAAAAGCTGTTAGTGATTTCATAAAAACATTCACAATCTGCCTAATCTCGCGAGCACTTTCTGAATCACGTTAATCTAGTTCCGGAATTTTAATGCAACAACCCCTCAACCCCAAGCACAATTAAAGGTAAAAGCAGGGGAGTTTTGTTTGAGCTTATGGGATAACCTAGGGCTGAGGTGAAGACCACCATATAACCACAAATCTTTTGCTAAAAGAAATGATATTTTTACTCACGATAGCTAAACTAATAAGACTATACCCTCGCGCTTTACAGTACTGTGTTTTGAATAACTAAATTGATTGCGAACCAAAATTTTCCACCGTATCCGGGTCAACGTCTGTCAATAATGCTGAGAGGAAGAAAAGTTATAGTTTCAGTTGTACACAGCTTCGAATGGTCTCCTGTAAAAAAAAGGCCCCAAGAAAGACATTGATCTCTTTTTAGTAGAACAATGAGGCTGTAGTTGTTGGCATATTAAACTTCAAGAAAAGTTTTATAAAATACGAAATACAACACATTGCTACTCGACGGACATCCGGTAGCATTTATTTGTATCTCCTCCTAGCAGTCCGTCATGAGTTAGGCGTTGAGTCTGGTGATCCAGATCCCAGGACACTAGCAAGACAACATGGCGTAGGAATAGCTGAGCAAACGCCAGCAATCACCTAGGGAAGTACGGAAATGCTATTGACGACACTGAAACAAACGGCCTACTAGTCCACAGCATTCGGCAAAAATAGGGGCCTCAATCAGACGCCCAGATACAGAAATAGAGCCAAAGGTAGAAGAGTGCACGGTAAACTCAAGAGGAAAAATGAATCCACTAATTGCGTTGGTTAGATTGCAGGATTACCTAACCTCTCACTCAGCGCAGATAAAGAGGAACGTTTAGTCAGAGGAGCCAGGTTTGACCCCGTGGAGGGGGCCTTTACAGGTAGTACTCAAACATTTTAGAACGTGTCATGAAAATAATCAGAATGCCTTAGGAACGTCAAAACTACAGGTAGACCATCGTATAAGCGATGAACTTGATAAAAATAACACAACAAGCTACTAAATCTACAAAAGCGTAAAACGCTTATAGGCCGGTCTCCCGAGAAAGTATCACACAGTACTAGGCAAACGGGACGAAACCTTAAAGTCTAAATGATCATGAGCCACTTTAAACATGAAGCAAACCCAATTGACATCCAAAAGCCGAAAGCGTTGCTCATATTAAACGACCAGAAATAATGAAAAAAGAAAATTGGTGGTTTCAACATTTCATATTTTTACGGATCACCAAACGTGTGAAGCTGATGGGCTGTAATCCAACCAGACGTTTCACATTCTGGAACAGCATCATACAAACTGACAAGAGACCTATAGATTGAAGCAAAACATTTAGGTTCTGGAATTGAACTCGCAGTCAGCAATGAGGGTCAGTTTTTTAATAACTCACAAGATGTCAGTATAGAAGACGAAATCATGCTTCCACTTGATTCTATTACACCATTTGTCAAATCTACCTTGCCATTTCAGAAGAAGCACTATCGGACTCACCTTAAATGGAAACATGAGACCCGAAAGTTTACGGAAGCTTTTGGGTTCCTGCATGGATACTTTGCTGGTAAAACGTGTCACCCAAAAATTAACCTGCTAGGCAACTGGGGCGCATCGTACTACCAGTGATCGACATCAGTCTATAAATCCTCCATACTAAAAGGGGATTAAGTACGCAGTGCGCACAGATTACTACATTTGAGCATGTTATGTTCACAGCCTAGCCGAAACGCAGCAACCCAAAACCACTCCTGGACCTTTGGTGAACAGGATGGAAAATAGGACTGTCGAAACGCGCAAATACTGTAAGAAGGACACCATCCTATGAACTGCAAAAGAAGTTATATCTAAGTCTCACCAAAGTGGACAGGGTATATTACAATGCCCAAAAACTACGAAAAAAGTGCAGTTATAAAAAAGGTTTAAAGAAGGAGATACCCAAACAGCAAAGGAACACCAGTAGCAAACATTACATGTATAATCACAGTGAGCGATCAACGATCAAGAGGACGAGATGAACAACAAATGTAACCTGAAAAAACGTGAAAATTTCGACATGCGGAGACAAAAGACAGGGATGACGTTTTATGAAGGCTTTGTTGTTTAAAACAAATTCAATTCTTCAGAACGTAATAAATGGAGCCAGTCTACATACCGATGTGTGTAGAACACAAGCGACTCATTTTAACTATCCTAATTATCTCGAGCATATGCAGTCACGCCAGCATAGATCACAGCATAGAATCCAGAGAGTTGAAGGAGCGAGCCTACTGGGACACCAACAAACTGGTTATACCAATGCAGGCCGAGTCCGAGAGTCATACAGACATCGACATATCAGGTTACCGGCTAAGCCAGAGTGCCAGACCTAGTCGAGGTTAGTCCCGGTTAGCAATTTTTCACACTAGTATTCAGGATGAGACCTTCGACATATAGCTACGCTCCACTACACAACGATACACCGGTGACATCACCATGACCGGGTATGAACCGCCTGCAAGTAAACTGCGTTTAAGCGAAAATCCAGCGACCGTTGTCTACCATCATTTAGAGGAAATTCCTATTTGGATAGGAAGTCAGCCGCTTCTTCATTTTAATTATAATGAATTGGCATACGGTAAAATTATTCATGCGTGGTAAAGGTATCATAGTGAAGCCGTCTAAATATTTTAATAAGCAATGCAATTCAATGCAAATATAAGAAGTTTTGATTGATGTTTAAGTTTAACTGAGCCGGAATTATTCATGCACTTTATTCAACCCGAACGTGGAAACAAGATCCTGTTCTGAATAATTCAGAAATTGAGGAAGTAAACATGTTTCCGAAATCTAGAACCACAATACTAAAAAGCTCATCCTACTCAGCAGCGAAATCTGGTTGATTTTTTAGAACAGGGGAGGTGCAAACTTAAATTTCTGTGTTTTTATTAAGCAGTTTGCTTTGAGGTTAGCGAAGGAAGTTCTTTCTGGGGCAATAAGAACTATACTATCTAAATATACATAAATGGGAAAAATATATCGAATTAAAAGCTCAAGTCGAGATATCTGACTGTAATCGTTTAAAGATTCAGGTTCTAAATGAGTATGCTATTGCTGTACATCCCATATACGTGTTGATTCGTTAAATAGTTAAATGAATGATGTACGTTCTGCATTTGGGCTGGTAGTTCCGAATAAAAATGTTTTCTAACTGGCTACTGGACAGAATAAATTTGAAACAATAAACTTGTTGAAGTTACCCGTGTTATTAGCTCGTATGCTTTCCATGCATCAATTCTGCTGTGCACTTCTACTTTGGTGATGACAAACAGCAAGGCTTTAGAAAATGCCTAAGCATGAATTTGGGTTGTTGCTTGTTGACATTTAGTCGAACGCTCAAGGAATGACGTCGTTCATTGACTTATGATGTGCAATGTGAATGGTAAATGGCCAATTAAGGCAAAACAAAATACGGCACGAAATTAGCCAGACATAAATTCAGACAGGGTTTTCTAGTATGGTTCTTTTAGGTGGAGTTGTCAAAGGAGTCGATACTTTCAAAGACAAGTGCAAATAAAAACAGACGAACAAGCAAAACTTTATGCACAACTGTTTAGCCACCTCCGAATCCAAGGTAGATAATGAATTTCAGATAAAGTAAGGTAAATAACTGGCAACACAGAAGCCTAATGATGCTCATATCTTTCAGCCATTACTGCATCGTATCCAAATATCTCCCTGGCATGCAAAGTGCACACGATTTCAAACTTTTAGGCACTTCTCAATCCAGAGGACACATTTTCCAGCCAGAAGGATGTAAAAACATCACGTGTAGCCTATCTGTGGTATTTAGACTCTTCTGATGTTTCACTGCCTCGCTCCAAATTCCACAATTTTGACACCTTCGCTTCCGCATTAATGGGTCAACTATGTGAGCAGCTTGCACGAGCTCACTTATCTTTTGCGAATTTCGTTGTAAGCGTACCATGTTGGATCAATGCTTACTAGATCGTTGCGACCACTCGAAATTTAGCAAAGCGAAAATGCAAGCTGACTGTTTTCCTCAACGTCTATTACAGTGCAACATAAACTGCCAGCCATAGATTCCATTTGTCATTGGATTTTCGTGTCAAATTCCAGAGTATGGTCCAGTGTCACAAGTGTTTTGAGTTTGTGTGAAAGAATTTAACTTCAGGAGATCAATGCAGTTCAACTAACCTGACGTTTCCTTTTTGCGTTTGGTGGATATCATCGCATGATTTTACAACTATGGTATTGAATACTCCTTACTTCATAGGGATAAACGGGAAACAAACTTTTCTTTTAGAAAATAAGGATGTTTTCTGTCACTTGGATACAAACACGCATACTGCAACAGTTGGCGAGACACTTTGCCGAGCGAAGCTCGAGTCTGTTTTTTAAACCTCAATACGAATAGGTCACTGGAGATGCAGTCACCCCATCCCAAGCAATTGGAACATGCCTTCTTGGTCTGGTAAACATGTTTACCGGTAGACTTGGGCGCACGAAATTTTCGTTCATGCTGACATTAAAACATTAGGAAGTCATCAACAAAAGTTACATTTAAACACAATTCGGTAACGAGTCGCATTTTCAAACATTAACCGATGCAAACGTCAGGCGTCTGGTTTTGGAGCTCTGATGTCTGCGTGTGCATATGCACAATTATCCAAACTGTGACATCAACGTGGAATACTTCCCAACAAAATTTACGCAGACCAAAAAATTAGGAAAAACGCCTTAATGAAAGTATGCTTCAAAAGGCTGGATCGCTCACATCCAACGGAAGAAGTAAAAAGCCATACTGGCTCAAAATGCCGGATCCATGAGTATTAGTGTTTAAATGTGGTGAAATAATAAGTTTAACTTGACGGCAAGACAAAATACCTTGGTCAAAACTTTGTACACTGGTTGGGATGAAAGAAATTGCTTTTCGTGGGAGATCAATGCTACGGTTTTAAACTTCTGCTAAAGATGCTTCATTAAGTCAATTTCTTCATCTTAGTTTATGGCAAAATGTTTGAATGACACTAAGAGAGCAGTGCTCAGCATGTAACCCTACGTTTCCAATTTCGAAATGCTTTTAACGCCAAATGTAATTAAGCCATCTTTGTTGAATTAGTCAGTTGATCAATTAATCAAAGAATCTTTGCTGTCAGCCCTGCACAAATCCTTTAGCTATTTCCAGTAAGGCGGCAGTCTTCAGTAACATTTTGACCAATAGTTACATGATGGGCGGGTTCGTCGGTCAAACCGTACTACGATTGAATATCACGTTGAGATTTTTCGGTTGGAACTCAGCTTCGTATATGGCGTGTCTAAAATATCCACTTGTTTTTTTCAGATGGAGTGCGTTTTTTCTCATTAGGAAGGCTACCGTGGTACCGGGTGATAAGATATTTACTCAATTTCTTATCTTGAAAAGAAAAGCGAGATCGGATAACTGTTACACCTACTTTGTGCACTGTTCTCTCCAATAAATTGATCAGTGAGTTCATTCCTGTTGTTTAGTGCGTAAATTTATGCATGAAAGTTGTGTCGCGAGCGTGCAGTCAAAGAACCGTTGTTTGACTATCCACATCTGCTTTACAACTCGCTGATGAAACTCTCGTGACAAGTCGTTTCGCCACTGAAGACGTGAAATATTCTTCTTAACTTGCGCATATGACAATTCCTTGTCCAGCCACGTTCATTCTCACCTGTAAAATTAGTCAAAATTAAAATGACCTACAATGTATTTTTTGATACAGCCGTAAGTACCCATTTGTTTCAGTACTTTCATGCCACGTCAACTTTCACTGCCGTCACCAGTTCGAAAGGTCTGGTTGTGAGGAAAACAGCCTGTTGAAATTCATTACTAAAAATTACGTATTTATTTCTTGGTTGTTTGCGCTTTTCCACCAATTGAGATGCTCCCTCTCGAACTACATTATCTTTCACCATGCTGGCTAAACTGCTTGTTAGCGCGTGCTGAGCTACTAAAACACAAATGCTCTCTGCTTATCATGCATTCTACAGTTTAGATATTGACACCAGCTTAGCCTGCCAAGCGACCTCCCGACAAATATCTGCCTCTATCGGCGACAGCTATTCGGGCATTTAGATTCTTCGGATGTTTATGAATACATGCACTCAGTTAAACTTTACTCTACTTGTTTTTTTCCACATCAACAAATTTGAGGCCATTTGAATTTACTTTAAAATCAAGTTAATCCAAATAAGACTCATATTCAACATTTCGGTCGCACTTCAACCCAGATATATTTCATTCCCACTACATTGCACTTTCTGCCGCTTTCTGGCCAGAACGCAGACACTTCTCAAAAAATCTAATCATCTGTTCTGAAATCTTGCTCTTATATGTTGTACTCCTCATATTCAATATATATTGCATCTACACCTACGTCGATTTCCAAGTTGGCGTTTACGCCGATTATTGTTACTCCAACCAACGATTAACACATCCTTGTCACTGAAACCTCGTACTACATATTTGGGCGACGACTTGTGCGCCGGTAAAAATATGGCAAGATTGTACACACCCACGTTTAGTCCGGCAAAGTCTGCTTCACATGTACTAGAATTTCCGTACTCTCATGCTTCGGTTTATTAAACAACTTAGCATACAACTTGATTTATACAGTCGTTCGAGGAAGTAAATTAAAGCACCGCTATTAAAACAAGTAATTTTGGAAATACTTCAGGAAATATTTCGAAGTGAGTTAGCAGCCAATATAAACCTTTACGGATAGAACGAAATAGAGTCCAAATGCTTCTACCTACAAACCCCAGTGACGATACGCTTTTAGAAAAAAATTGTTGGCTCGTGCAAAGTTCCCCTAAGGTAAATGGTTCGCCACTTTATTGAATATATCACTTAAGTAGCGTCCATAATTTTTTACGATTAGCACAAAGCCTTTTTTAGGTTTCATATGATCGAATATCTTTGACATTCTAATAATGATGTTGTTGCAGGCGTGTAAAAAACAAAGAACCGACACGTTTTGTGGGTTGTTTCTGAATTTGGAAGGGAAATAAAAGAAAAAATGCATACGCGAACAGTGGAGCGTATAGGGCGCAATCTCCCCCCACGTGATGCCTAAATTTCTTGTCAGGAACAGACCAGTTGCCATACCAGATGTGACAAATGATCCGTGAATTTACGGACTGACATCTGGTGTGTAAGTGGTGAACCGTCTGAACCACGGAAGAAAGCATGCAGGCTTTATGCATGATTGCACCAATTCAGATCTATTGCAGCTGATGGCCCTGCGTTTCCATTAGAAGGGAGTATAATCGTCCCACGCACGCACTGTTGCTTCCATAAGGCAGGTAATTATGATGGTAGGATGGTATTAAAGTGAGGTTCTTTCTGCCTCCGCTGCACACGTTCTGAAAGTAAAACATCTAACAAATCCAGTCATTAATGACCAAGAGATACCGTTTTGTGCTGGAGATACTAGTGGGCCTAAATATCATTGCCTCGTATCCTTATTTGTTGCAGATAGAACTGAGATCACGCTAAATTGGGCGCATTATGGTTAACGACGAACTCGCAATCCAAAATAAAATGAATATGATGCGAAATGCTTTTTGTATGAAGCCAAGTGTTTAAGTCAGCAGTTGTTTCATATCACTGTTTGGCCTACAGTAAAAGTGTGCGCGCACGCTAGCATATTTTGTCACATTTGGTCGGAGAACATCCAGAATCAGCAAAGCCGAAGTTAATATACCCTAGTAAGAGCTGTTGTCAACAAATCCTATTTGAGATACGCGTTAAGTGTCTACTATACTTTGGTTTGCCGCACACTTCCTTTAGTATTCTTGTCTGAGTATTCGCGACGAAATCGAAATTTACGGCAACGTTTGATTCCACTTCCGGGGTAATGTATCCCTGAAAATCCCGCCAATTACAAAACGCGGTTCACAAGGGTGGGCTTTGGTAACGAAACAGGAAGGTATTTCTTGAAGGCACTTGATTCGAGATTCACTGGTAAGTTTCAGTTCATTTGCTGAACTGAATGGAAATTTTCATACCCTCTGCAAGTAGATCAAGTTTTAGGTTTCCTCCATCACGTACGATTCAATGTCTAAAACAAGTGATGTACCGCTGCAGTGAAGTATTCAGTTGTGTAAATAGGTCAACTGAATGGAGGAAGAATTTATAACAATTTGATTCTGCTATCGCATTTTGATCTTTTTGTTTGTTCTTCTCCGTTCAGGAAAATAGACCGGCCCTACTATTGGTTGTGATAAACAGAGCAGGTAATGTAAAATCGAGGTTCAGGGATTTTGCCTTCATTTATTCTGTAGACTGTCAAAAGTTAAGCAAGGTTCTTATTTCTAGTCAAGCCAAAGTTTCCGAGAATATTTATTCAGCTAGAAAATAATGGGGAAAACGATTACGATTCCAGTTATCACTGATGGATGTGTCCGAAGGTTCCTCTAAGGCATTTACTACGTTGTATTATTTGGTGCTGTTTACCCTTGTCTGAAACTGGAAAGCATCGCTCTACACCCAAACCCAAACAAGACGTATCGCTCCTTGTGTACTTGGTACGGGTGCATCGAATATGGTGACTTGGTGGTAAGCCTAAAATGCAGCATAACGTGACGGCCAATAGGACTGCTTTTTGAAATGGACCAATCAGGTCAAACCAACCACCGTATTTCAAAATCTAGCGTTTGCTGTGCCGCTTTTATTCCTGAAGTATTCGGAAGTACACTAAGCAAATAAAACTGTGCTGAAATGGGATCACACACGAACTCTCCTAGGTTATTGTCACCACGTAGACGAATACGTGGTTATGTGAGTTTAGAACAAACAACAGAGGATGGACCTGATCCACCAGCTATTCGCAGTGCGGATGAATTCCAGAAGGCAACATTTACAGCATCACAATGTAAAGCAAGTGTCTTATCTGACCTAATAGGCCCAAAATCCTCCCCCGTTCTTCGGCGCATGCAGATGTCCCGAATGAGGTGGGTGCTATCTCCAAAACGTAACCATCAAACGGAGCATATTATGATGTCTAGTGGAACCGGGGAGGAGTGGTTAGAAGCAAATGCTTCGATATCTTCCTTAGAATCTTTGGATACACTGGAAAAAAGTCGAGTAGTACTACCTCAACAACAGCCTAAAACTGGCTACAATCACTCACTGACGAGGAGGTTGAGACATACTTCAGACAGTTCGGAGATTGGATCAGTACACATGCAACCACGCTCGTCTTTCACATCGGAAGGAAAAACCCTGCTGCGCGCAATACTATCCAAAACATTCGGTCGCTCAAACAAACAAGAAGTAAGTAAACGGTCGGTCTTTATATAACGGAAAACCCTGACTAACGCCATATGGTTTGCAGGAATGCAGTAGCTAGTAATCAGAGGTGAATTTTTTATTAGGTTTCAGGCGACGCTTAAAAGTCTAATAAAATAAAAATAATAGTCAACTTATGACGGAGAAACGAGTTATAGCACGGGTAAACCGGATGAATTTGCTTGCTTTATTCACTGTTTTCAGGCAGCGATTATATTTTCTTATAAGCTAATCTAAACTACCGAAGACAGCGTAAACTGGTCGAAATCAGTATATATGGTGCTCATTATTCTGCTTATACTAGCGAGATTTACGGAGAGTAGTGGAATTGTGAAGGGAATCGATTTGGTCATTGGCAGTCATTCACGGTTCTAACAAACTCTTTTAGGCATTTCATCTGTAGACTGTTCGTGACACGGGTTTTGCAGTTATAACAAGTTATAAGCAATGTTTAAGGTAGATAGTCGGAATGTATTTTACACGGAAGGAATAAACGGTTGCGGCGTACCTGTTATTTTCTACATCCATTGAAGATATTCCGAAGACAAAGATTGCTCTGCATCTTTTAATATACACTGAATAAAAATGTTAATCAGCATTACTCATCAAATGCCCAACCTACTGTTTCAGCTTAGGTGCACACAGGGAAGTTCAAAAGACAAACGCGGCGAGAATGACAAGACTAAAATAGGCAATGGACGCAGGCGAAAAACCATAAGAAGAATGAGACTCTTTTCCCAATGTGAATAGTGTGTGGTTGTCAAAAGCAAAGGAATCATTCCAATTTCATACACTGTGGATTTGATATAAAAACCCAAAGCCAGACCTCCACTGTCACTGGACAAGTTGGCACACATGAACCCAATTTCAACTAGCACGATTATTCCCTGAAGGACGTTTCATAAAGGTTTGGAGATTATTTGTTTAAAGAGTTGCTGTTGTTAAAATAAGCCATCCTAACTGTTTGCTCCACCGTTTGAAGAAACAATCCTCGAAAAATCGAAACTATTTGGGTGCGCACGTGCCGTCAACTTTATCGTAAACATCGGTAGTTCCACAAACTTTTCCTCTGGGGAATTTCAGCTGATGCGTCATCAAGACAATAGGTTAGTTTCAAGAAGCACTAATCAGGAACTGAGTCATCTTTCTTCGTAGCTAAATGAATTCGCAGGATAATTTGATATTCACTAATCGAGCCGGAGATGAGTCACATACTGGGTCAAGACACTTGCTTCTGTGTACTCAAAAGCGTGTTGGCAGTTTGTTAGTAGGGGAGAGTAATAAAGAATGCATCTATCATCCTCGTGCCTTTTGTCAGCATAATCAGCTTTGAATGTCTGTTGCTTGAGACTGCTTTTGATAGTGATTCAATAGTCCCAGGTATTATGTCTATGAGTTAATGAACGGGCTTGCATTATTGCGGCAATTTTTCTGAATATACATTAAGTTGGACTTTATAACAAGGGTTTCTTCTATCACTCCTTGTTTGATCTCCTGCGGTTTCAGTGTGAAACCCTTATTAGGCGTAGTATAAGGGCCACTCGAAATAAAAACACTCAAGAAAGTCGAGACGTCTTTCTCAATGCGGGTGCTTTTTCAGAGGAAGAGTGGCCAACAAAAAAAGGTTCAGTGAACTATTTCGGGTATGCTTCACCAAATGTCCCAAATAACCCATATTGCTTAAGGTTTTCGACCGACAGTACGTCCTGTCCGTACTTCAGCAAATGTGGCTGCAAGTATATCCTGAGTATTATCATACCCTGGGCAGTCATATTCAATGAAATCAAACTCTTACTTGTGTTGGGTTGGTACAAATAATAAGCTGTCTGACATGAGAACCGGCTAATAAATAAAATGCCACTCACTCCTAGGGAGTGAGTCGGAGGCAAATTCGTCTCTTGCAGGAATGTATTTCCATGTTTTCTCAAGATGACTGCAGCCGGAAATATTTTCGTGGCTTCAGTTTTATGTGGATTCTTGGGGCTTATGTCACTGTATCGTTCATGCGTGATTTAAAGGTCAACCAAAGTGTGGAAACGTTTTTAAGGCATTTTCTTATGCCTGGATCCAACAGTTTGAGTGGAATATTATGCTACTGATATTATCACTGTTTAACTTTTGAATTTCCCAGCCATGCGAGGCATGATGAATTAGGCAGGCTAAGAAAGGTCAGACCCATGAAATTACGCGACCATTTTTACATACGCTTGCAGAGCTGACCTGATTGTTTTGCAATTGAACTCGTTACGCCGCAAAACACCAAAGATAGCGAAGATGATGTGATCAAGTTTACAGATTTCATCGCTTGAAATGTCATGTGGGTTTCTTGTCGTGGCTGGTCCACCAAAGGGGAATTAGGGGAAGTCATAAATAGATAAGGTCGGCCACGATGCAACTGTGCGGCCTGTTTTTGAGGGGACGTGTTTTTTGTTTGATAAAATTATTTTTGTTTGCAAGTTGTGCAACACAAATTTGAGTCACTGGACAATCAAGTTCCCTGACGAAAATGGTACAGCCAAGTTGTAGGGAGATATGACAACGGAAATCTGTTACCATTTCCGGTTCTACGCCAAAAGTATCGGGATGTAGGGCGGCCGGTTTAAAAATGACTACGATCTACTCTAAAGATGAAACGACTACCACACAGTAAGCTACGTTCACCGTAGTCTTACAAGGCTGAATTGTTTGTTTTCCTTTCATGCCGGGTGAGCTACTTTTGTGCTGTGAAATTTTCGGGTCACTCATCTGAAGTGAGTCCACCTGGCAACCTTATCAGTTGTTCTGAGCAGAAAAAAAGCCTTATTTGAATTCATTAGATGTGAATTCTAGCCATCTACTTACCACAGAATAATTTGGGCATCACTTCATCAAGCGAGTTACAGTTCGGATAAAAAGTCTTATGGAGGTAAACGTTTCAGAGCCAAACAGTACCACTTAGAACAAAAACCATTTAAATCCCATACCATTTTCGTGAAAAATGTGTTTTTAGTTAAAAATGTGTACTTGTCTAAGTTGGTTATGCTGCCTGTCTAAGGTAGTAGCCTGAGAGCGTGAGCACAACAATGATTGATAATGGGAAATATGGCCGTATTTTCTCCTTGTTGATGGTTGAGAGAATCTGCTCTTTCCTTCAAGATGTTAAACTTTTGCTGTCACAAAAGGAACAAACAACTAACGACTAACGGAGTCTGTGGAAACTTTATTTACAGTCGGTTTTATTGCTGCAAAAATGTAAAGACTGTTTTTGTAGCATGCACGTTTTCTGAGGTTGGCCTACAGACCTGTTGGCTTTATATCGTAATGCTCTCATATAGTTCAAGTTTGGCAAACACAAATACCAGTGTATGAGAAAATCATCATATCATATTTTTTGCTCCAAATCTACTGATGAGTTGCTTCCAAGATTTACGTATTATGTTTTCAAGTGCATTCTTCCGCATACTTTTTGAAGGATTCAAATTTAACAAACTAATTTGCAAAACGACTTTTTCATGTCAACATTGCTGTTCTTGAATACATTCGAAGTTAGGCCCATATCAAGAAGCTTTTTTGCCAAATGCCCTCCCAATTCGCTGACAATGATTTGTCTTGTGGTGAAACGACTAAATGTAATCGTCCTTGGTGTCTTAAAGATGATCAGACAAACGTAATTGCAACAGAAATGTGGCGATGAATAACAGCATTTTTGACTCAGGACATAGAAGTGCGTTGAATCAAAAACCTGCGCGTGCATTACCATTGCCGACAAGTATTCCTCCAATATGATATAATCTCTTGTCGTGTATGCAGACATCTACCTCAAAAATATTCGTCAGTTGTTGCCTTTCCACTTATTGCTTTTTCTAAGTTCCGGGGCCAGAACATCGACAGAGTTGTTTTGAAAGTTGGGGTAATTAGAGTGAGAATCTTATGGAAGTTGTAATTTTGTTGAAAGGAAGGGCTTTTCACAAACTACCCAAAGTCTAGACTTCAACCAAATGATATTTAGACGAGTTCCACGACCAAGAATGATAACCCTAACTAAACCCTCAGATTAAGTAAATTAACCTTTCTTACCCTTAAGAAATAAATAAAAGCACAAGTTTACGAAAAAAATTACTGACCTACTGTACGGTGTAACCAACAAGAAGGAATTATCTTATTCATCACGCTTAACTAGAGGCCGATAAATGTTTCCACTAACGCATCCAACAAATCCGTTAGCTGAACTACAGTGCTCACGTAAATTTTGACTTCATGAAGATGTCTTTTGCTTTTCCAGCTTATCTGCGTATTAAACCATATGATCACGTGACATATCGTGGGAAACCACGGGAAAGCACTGCGAAACTGTCCTAGATAACGTCCGCGAGCGAGTTACCCAACGACCGTATATCGATTGCTATTCATATTATCACCGATATTGGCCTCACTACACTCAGTCTATTTTGGCCGGCAAGCTGATTAACAAAATACGGGTTACTGGTACACTGAAAACGAAAACTAGGGTAGCGTCTACGTGAGGCAGTTAGTTTGTGTTCGAAGGCTGCAAACCATACAAAACCGAAACAAATTCCGGAGAAATTATGCTAATAACGATTTACAATTTTGCGATAAGAGGCTTTGTAACATGCCTGGGGTTAGAGTTGGACATGTTTTTGTTATGTTTTGTTATACGTTGCAAACATCCTCTAGAATGTGATAATCTAAATAACTGAAGTTCTCTTATACGTTTTAAAGTTTCCATAACCCATTTTAGGACTTGTCATTTGACGATGAATGATTGGAGTTTTCAGTACGCACGCAGTAAAATATATCAAACTATCGACATGCTGATACGAAATGAATGTGTCGAATTTGTATTTCCAACCTGAAGTTTGCACTAGCAACTCAACTGTACGTTGGGACACCAAATGAAGTTGGTGATATTCATAATTCTGAACACATGGTGGGAAGGATAGATAATGATGTGTTGGTCAGTTCAGGAAGAATTTGAAAATAGTGTAAGACGTAGCGCAGTTCAAAAGTTAAGTATGATAAACATTTTTTGTACTTGTAGTACCAAGTACTACCACTGCTTAGTTAGAAGCAGATTTTCATGAGTGGTCTTTATTACGTGAAATCACTGGATAAATACATCAGTATGGTACCAGACATCGGGACCCAAATATGTCTGTCACAATGTACTCGCTGATGGCTACAGGCGGTCCGGTCTGAAAAGCGTGTGCAAATATGTGAAAGGTTCCAACTTTGAAGTCCGGATATACGGCTGATGAGTAGACAGGAGTCGGTTCTAAAGAGAGCAATATACCCAAGTGTTGCGCCAAAAGTGTCACCTTGAATTAGACGCTTACGGTGGCCTGCAATGCTCGGAAGCCCATCAACAGCACACTCGTGTTGCTAGTTAGTTTTAGCCAGTAATCTGTACAACGATGGTTATAAAGAGTTTTTCACTATTGCAGGCTTGAATTTTGGCGCATCCAGGGGTTTATGGTGGATAATTTTCTGACCCAGATGACCAATAATAGCATGATAGCATAATGATAACATAAAATGATATGATAAACAAAATAGTGCAAAGCAAACGATAATACACAATATAACGCAAAAATGGATAGAATACTAACCTGTGCAGCATATAACAAGAAACGCAAAACAAGTAAATGGAATGTAATTAAATATATTAGAATGGAGCTGAAACTAGGGAAACAAAGCGATTACTCAGAACACGAACATAGATTGGCGAACCGCGTATGATTTATAGACTGTGGCAGTGTTGCATCCTAGGGCGACAGAGAGGTCTCTCTGCTACCGACTTACCTTCCTATGAGGATAAGTGCACAAGCCTGTTTAGGTGGACCTATAATTAATGGGTGTCCTGCTAATCCAGGTTGTTTTGTCTTGTTTAATTCGACGAGGGGTTTCTTTGACTGACTAATGAGCATGGCTAGCAAATTGTAAATGAATGAGCAAAACCACAGTAACAAGGCCGTGATTATTGCGTAACCTCAGAAAATGGTGATTTTTTAACCCCAGTGCATGCCGTGACTTAGAATGGTCTGCTTCTCACTGTCTTCGTTATTCGTAGTCGAACCTTACTTTTTTTGACCACCTTCATCAATTCAATCCGTGGCTCGCCGATCCTTGCTACATCTTATTAGAAGACGTTTTAACTCAAAATCGATCCATTCTGCTCTCAGTATATTTTACCACTGGCTTTTTTTAAAGTTGTCTTTGAGATCTCATTCATCATATATCTATATTGCTCTTGCTTCAACAGTCTTACTCCGGGCACAGCTGAATAGCTCTGGTTAGTCCTTACCAAAGTAAGAAAGAAATAAACTCGAATTTCATTATTACTGGAAATAGTAAGCGGGGCACACTCACGCCTGCGCTGGGGATTAAATTCCAGACCGCCTAAGGCTTTTTACCAGTCCACCGGCGCACTCAAGGCACCTAAATGAGTGAGCGAACGCGTACTTACTATAAATTAGGTGACTGCTCTGCTCGGCTCTTCAATCATGGAGGTGCGACAAGTGTACGGTTGTAGACCAGAGGAGGGTAGGACTTTAAACGTCCCAACATACATGTTAATAACAGTAAACTTAATCAAAGATACATTAAGAACCAGAAAAATTAGGTGATGTATTTTTTGATTTTTCTAAAGAACATCAAAATCGGTGTTGCAAAGTTTGCAGCACACAAAACCGAAGGACGAATGAGTCAAATGCCACAATTACAACTGTTATGATAATTTGTACAAACTCTTTAATGTGCTTTGTGTTCTTTCTGCACCTTAGTCTCTGTGAACTCCGACGACTCAGAGCTGCTTGAAAGTGCCCAACTGTAAGATTCATTCATCGCTATCGTATGACACTTTCCTCGAAAATGGACCGGCTGGATATTTATTTGAATATGGCAAGCGTCTCCGAAGAAAGGATGCGAATCGAAACCTCCTCTCAGAAATGTATTTTATGACATGTCTCACAAACAGATGTGAGTCAATGATTTAATCATTGTTTAATCATGTACGGGGCTGTCATCCTGCAGATGAAGAAGTAATGGACGGTCCCAGTAAAGCCTAGAAAAGCTTAACAAATGTCCAAAGCTTAGTCTGGCCTGAAGATGCTTTGTGGGATAACGAGTCGGTGGAATCACTCAGGTACAACATATCTGGGGCACTCTTAAGATTTTCAAAGTTTCAACGTAGAGTAGAAATATGCCTCGCAAAAGAGTTCCATGTACATAAATTGTTGTCAGACAGTGCAGAAATCCTCAGAAGAATTTTTAAATCAAACTTTTGTCCTTTGTGGCAGCAGCCTAGACGCAGTGTAAAGCCGATTCATCCTTGTTGAGGATGATTAACAATGTGTTCCTCGCAAACCTCCAAAGTGATTCGTGACTTCACACACGGGACGATATGTTGGTTGACAGAACTTACGGTTTAAGCGGGACTTGATGCAAAATATGTTGGATGTGTGCGATGGTTTTGTGTCGTACCTGGCTTTCGCGTGTAAATTCATAGGTCAAACAGAGTTGTTTGGTGAATGCCTTCAGGCAATTGTTTGAAGCATATCGCTACACACTTAATGCATGGAAATAACTGTACATAATCTAATAGGGGGCCAACGTTCTGAACCAAAGCCTGACTGCAAGCTGCCGGAATCAGCAGTTGGCAAATACTTCTAGGCCAAAGGTCACCGTGCTGATTTGAACTCAGAGATCACCTCTGGTTTCAGCCATCAAAACCCACGTAAAACAAAATGGCCGAAGCCACAGCAAGAAGGCGATTTTAGTTTTTAGTCTGTGTCCAACAAAACCTCGAAGTAAACCGTGGGTTACCTAGCACAAATACCGCCTCTCTTTATTGGCCGATAAGTCCGTAAATACGTGGCCAGCTCTCCTCCTGTTTTAACGTTATCAGTAACTTGACGTTGACAACGTGCAATTCTGACAGTTCCCACCTTTCAACTTTATTATAATAATATTTAATCATCCCAAATAAACAACCGCGCCGCTCTCAAGAGTGGACACACAAAGCCACATACTTCCATCAAATGGCTGCTCCATGCGTGATGGTCGGAACGCATCTTGTGTGCATAATACAACTCATTGCACGGCAGTGATACATCAGTGCTGATGATTATTCCAGCACACACCCAGTTGTGTGGACAACGGCTGGTGTCCACTCAACAAACGTCGAGCTGAACACCAGTATGTCCCAACTGTTATCAAAGCAGCACAAAGGGTGCTCTTAAGAGTGTGAACTATGTAGAATAAATGTTGACAATAGAAACAATCCACCTTATAAAACTGACATTTTTGGAAGTTTATACGTGCACAGAGTAACATGAAATTACCTCGTTTAATGTAGCAATGCGAATCTTGTGTATGTTTTTT
>SJOL01002831.1:0-16076 GCA_004794785.1 Opisthorchis felineus | reverse complement strand
CTTACATATTTTTGTCCGAAAAATTGGGAGTCCATTCTACATGAATAAGCACACACTTTCCCTTTCACACGTTTGGGTTTTCAGAGTAGTGTTAGAATAACTTTACCACAAGTTATAGGTTCGAAATTAAAGCTTCAGAACTGCATGTGAGATGCAGTCAGTGGAAAACAGTGGAAACAGTGCTTTCCGCTGCAGAACGAACAGCGTGGTTGCGAACAGATTAGTTGCGTCGGTATGGAGGGAGCACTGTTTAGACAAAATTCTGCAAATCCTGCAACCATTCACGGGGACTTATTCCTTCTGTTTTTATTTCGTCCATTTGTCAACTGGCTATTTTGCAATGTCATTGTAAGAGCCACGCAGCCCTCGAGATTGATGAGCAGCAACATTATATTTCGTCCAAAAAACCTTTTTGCACACTGCTAAATGACGCAGTTCCCGACTAATAATTTGGAGGCTGCGGGTTTGAATTATCTGTAGACTTATGTTATATCTACGTCTGATAAGTCCTAATGAGGCTAGACAGTATTATTACAGGAAGAACAACTTGCTTATTGGACGAAATATCCACCAAAATACGACAAAACTCCTCCAAATAGAGGAATACTCGATGGTATCCAAGCTTGACAGAAACCTGACCGCTAGGTAATAACGCAGGATGATGGCATTTTGCCTAGGAAATTAAACAGTGAATCACTGTGACTAACCACATTTTAACTCGTAATCAAATTACCAATAAACACCTATAATACACTCATTGCTGTCTTTTAATTAAACACAACTGCCTTGCAAATCAGTAAGAGGAACTGCTCCATTTCATAAATGGATAACGCAAAGGTGAATACAGTCTACGTTTTTGCTGTTTCTTTCAAAATATAAACAGCTTCAGTTGTTTGCCTGCGAAGGCATTCGCTTCTAAACAGGGGGTTTCTTTCATCTGTTTCAAGAACAGTGGATGCGTGCTTTTTTGCGATATAACCTTCACTCTTGCAGTCAACCATCGTAAGGACGAAGATCCTTGCTACCATAGCCGGCGATTTCTCCTGCATAAACTGAGGGCTTTTTTTCCGGCTCCGAATAGTTGGGCCCGTCGACATCTGTATGCCGTAAAGCTATTAGGCTGATCATTAATTCCTGTCCTGAAACACACTTCAGTGGACTTCTTTCGTTGACAGGTGGGCGGCTTATCGCTGATTTATTCGACATAGTTGAAATTTTAGTCATCTTAACGATGGAATTTTGCAGTCTTTATGAGCACTTTTCATGGCAATGTTGCTCTAACTTGGGCTGGTCAGAATTTCCTGAAACTGGTTCAAACCAACTAACGATAGCTACTGCTAGGGACCAGTAAGCGCATTATAACCAAAACAGTATCCTTCAGGTCTAGTCTTCCTAGGATGGATAACTTAGTGAGTCACTCTCGAAAGCCCAACTAAAAGTGGCCAAGCTCGGGAGACACCCGTGATGATAATGTGTTAGATGCCATTTTGTCAAACGTCATCACAGTAAAACTGTCAAGTTTTAGTACGTCAAAGGCTTGCAAATCGAAAATACCCGTAATAATGGTTTACGCTTACATACCCGAGAACAATTTAAATATGATGAAGTTAGCTTTAGGTGAGAACATACTTACTTAAACTAGGCGAAGCAAAGCCGCTATGCTTTACTTTGTTTGGCAGTGTGAGGTAGAACTAAGCACCCTGTCAAACTGCATCCGCAGAATGAAAAGAAAGTGAGCTTAAGGCCACATTGTCAACCAACATTTGTGGTTTGATCTGTCAAATAATGCATGGTTCAATTAGACTGAAAATTTGGAAACTGTGTTAGTATCCAGAAATCTGTCTGATTAGGGTTTTCTTTTTGACCAGTTTTACTTTCTAAACTGTGATCATTTCTGCTGTGTTAATTTGTCACAGGAAAGCATGTCAATTTACGTCCTAGTCTATTTTGTAACCTGTGAACACGAGTAATTTGCTTCTGTATAAATTAAGATATTTGCTATGTTTTGTTCCATCCGTGACTCTATTCACTTTTATCCATCAGTGTATTAATCGATCGTACTTATCACCCCAAATTATTATCAAAATAGCGCAGAATATTAAACAGAAGCAGAGAAAAATGCTCATCAATTCAAAAGACTGTGACAATGATCTCATAAGTATATTTTTCATACATGCTGGTAACTGTTGAGCTCAAAATGAAGTATACAGATTACCTTCTACACGTAGTTTCCAGAGATTGCGGTCAAAAGAGGTTCATTTTTTGGGTGTTCTTTTAATCTTAACCGAATCGAGTCTGACTGCGGTAGCCAAATATTGCAAGTCAATTAAGCTCCAACAGTGGATAAAATTTATGGTTGGCATTTCTTCCAGTTATGCTTTTTAACGTGGACTGAGCCGCCTATCAGGTTGGCTTATAGGGTTGTGCTGTACTATATTCGTATTGGCGCGTCGGAAAATTACAGGTTAGCTTCCACAAAATGTGTGGATGTCATTGCAACGGGTTGTAACGTAAAAAATCAGAATTAAAGAGTCAGTCATCATCTCGTAAGACGTATACTGTTTTGGGTTCACCATGGTGTACCACGCACTTACAATTCTAAATAAAAGAAAGACCATACATAAATACAATTTTTTCTGCACTAATTGTTTTGGCGTTCTAAAGAAAAGCACAACGGAATTCTAGACAGCCTTTTTCCAAGTAAGCTAAGCTGCTCGTACATTCTTGCTCACTTTCCGAATGATGGGTAGGTGGATTTCATTTTTCCGTTGGTTCAGAACACTAAGCAATTTCGTCGTCCATTCTACTGTCAGAATTCAGTCAGCAAACGGACATTGAAAAATCGCTTTGAAGAAAAGCTAAGTTGATGAAATCTTCCGATATTGATGGAAGCCAAAAATAATTTTCAATAACGAGAATGACAACCTCATTTTTTTGACGAACAAATGATTCTCGTTGGTGTAAAACGCTCTTATGATGAGAGAACGTAAAGGTCACTAACAATTCCAAACATATTTGTGGGGAGCCTTGACAACGCTTGGAAAATTGGCACAGCCTTTTTTATTCTACACAAAACTTAAATCAAAACTTTTATAAATATAAACTGTGACATTTAGTAGTTTCACAAAACACAAACCTCTGAAATTAGGTTCAGGACAACCATTTGTGTGAACACGTTATGTACGTGAAAATGCGCAAACAACTATTGCAACTGGAAACTAAATATGTTTGCAGCTAATATACATTTTTAGGCTGCAAATTTCCGACACAGATTTCATTAGTGGTCGGTTACATTAAGGAGTACTATATTTGAGTTATTGTATCAGAATAGCTCAACAAAATCACACCGCTTGAGCTTTTGCACGAGATATGGGTGTCGGAAATCGGCAATTCCAGAGTGCTTCGTGAACGCTCTTGGACGAATAAATAAACCTTCTAAAAAACGTATTAACAGCTCATTTGTTCCGCTACTGGACATGGTGGGTGAACCAATGGCTTAAGGATAAAAAACAAACTAGCAATAGAAAAAATGTCATAAAGATCTTTAACACCTTATGTTGACGCCTTGACAAGCCAGCAGAAATCCGTGCAAATAACCCTAAACACTGCTTTTGAACGCTCAATAAAAATTCTGCACTTTATCGGAATCTCGTACACTACAGTGAGATTTCTGATTTTTACCTATTAGCGGTATCAGGGCGTCCTTTGAAAAGTAAATGGGCTTTGGGTTGAGCTCAGTGGGGTCCTTTAAATATAAAAAAAAGAAAAATATGGATTCCAACTAGATTTTGAAGCGTATGATGCCAAGATCCATAGTGGCAAAACAAAGAATAATAAAAGAAGTTCCAATTTATGTCGTCGTCTAGGTTTTGAATTGACATCCACTCTACGGATCTCTTCAGGACTGGGATGATTTCATAATTTATCCGCGGTGCATCAAAACTTTTTGTTATTGATAATTAATCACTAACTATTTGTGATTATTTTTACAAGTGTATTTTACAATCAGCATAGATTATCAACAAAATACTTGTGTTGTTAATTTGCAATTATAAAATTTTTGCCCACATTGCCCCATGTTGAGCAGTCCCCATCCATTAAGGTGTTGTTAGTTCGGCTGGCCAGTGTGAAAGGAATGTCAACAAACCCGTTTTTCACTCTCCTCAGGGCCGTTGAGTGGTCCATATTCTTAACCGTGCTGCGATAAGACGACCTAATGAATTTCATGCGAGGCAAGCCTTTTTACACAGAACGGACCTGACTTTTTCGGAGCATGAATCACATGAACAGACTATTTCTGCTCATTTTTATCCGATTTGTGACTATCGACGTAAGAGTTGAGGGTACTAGTTTCTCTGTGAAAAATATGCACGATATCACAACAGAGTCAGGAGATATGCTGCATGGGGATAAATACTCCAAAAAGTAAATGTATCTGCTCAGTGCCTGGTGTTTTGTAGGTACCATCTCGTTTACGTCTAAATTTGGATACGGAACCAGTATATAGGCATTGGTGATAATAAATAAATGGTAGATAAATAAAACACAACCACATACTGTTTCCACACCATCGGGAAATTCCTACACTTGGAACGGGCAAGCAACCTGTAAAGTGAGCTGGATCCATTACACCTTGGTAGCCATTGATTTGCTTCACTCAGCCAGCCAGACTGTCATTTATTTTGGCTGTCAATTAATCAGTCTTCCATTCTGTTGATCAGGTAGACAGTCAGTCAATCAGTCATCTAAAGAGTAAATCAATTGTTCATTACGTCGGCAGAGGACAGAATAGATAGTAGCATGTGAACTGTAACTACTACTAGCAAGCCAGCCATTTTGCACGCTTTGGAGCAAACCATTACGATTCCGGGATCACGTGCTTCCCGACGGGCTTAGTTCCCATTTATTGAGCCACCAATGTATCTTCTTACACTCACCGTTATATGTGGATAGAAGGGCAATGGAAAGATCACTGCATAGATTCGATTCCTACGATAAGGGAAGGTGATGCAATTGTTAGGTTGAAAACTTGATTAGTTTTCAGTAGCCGACCTCGTTCCTTTGCTGAATGCCTCGGCTTACAGGGTAAATTCTTCAGCCCTAAAACCTCCGAAAGCAGGTGCCAAATAATGATGTTTACTATTTGTAATCCGACACCTGCACATATGGCCAAAAGATTTCACATGAAAGAGAAGCATGCAGCAATCGCCTTGACTGTGCTACAGTGCCGCAGAACCATGTGCAATGTATCAGAAACTCCATAGATTTAGCTTAATTGCTATTCAACGTCGCATCTCCGGACTAGCTCTTTGGAGGTAACAAAACCTTAGAGTGAAATTTTCGGGACTGGGTAGTGCTTTTCTCCTTACTAAGCACACTTATAAACAAAACTGACTTAATTTTTTCGTTAATTTAATGTCCAAATAAAGATTCAAATGATATTTCACTAGTGATTTTTCTATCCGACATCCGAAGAACAAAAAGTTTACTCCGAACCCAACCCACGTTGTTCATTAATGACGTATTCAACACATATTTTACCGTTTTTCTTTGGGCACCGTAACCAACGTGACTTAACGATTGTCAGATGGGTTTTAATTACTCACCAGTTGACGAGTTTCAAACCTAGCAAACACACCGCATAACTGAGTGTGCCCGTATTTGTTTGCAACGTGTTTTTAGTAGACACGTCGGTGGGTAAAAAGGGCCTATTATTGGATACCAGTTAACTACGAAAAACTGCGCTGTTTGATCATTGCAGTAGCACCACACTTTCTCGGCATAAATGGTACCTCGATAACACTATTTAAGTTTAATGTAGGTGGTTAACAAGCCCTTCCTCGACTGCGGAGCGGACAGGAACCTCTGTAGTCTTTAACACAGTGGTCATTCTGGCTGTTCTGTTTTGTGGGTAGAGACATGTTCCATAATCATGGCCATTAAAAAACTAATGAAGTTCCAGACTAGGTAGGAGTGCAGGAAACCGGTTTAGTTTATTACACCAGCTTTAGTTCTCTTAGGCCGTTTCCACAGTGAATATGCCAACAAGATGGGTGTAATGCGATTTGAGTGGCTATATGACAGCTCTCATGACATCTAAATACCAGAGCAAGCCTAAGGTCCAACTGGTAGTATTCGCTCAAATAGATCACTAGATTACAGGGTCTCAGAAAATGATGGCTTCAGTAACTGCATAACTTCTGGACGAATTAAGGTGATAAACA
The DNA here is from genome assembly GCA_004794785.1 of Opisthorchis felineus. NCBI lineage: Eukaryota > Metazoa > Platyhelminthes > Trematoda > Opisthorchiida > Opisthorchiidae > Opisthorchis > Opisthorchis felineus. Next base: position 9,852 of record SJOL01002831.1, on the reverse strand, counting down.
TATTTTTCCCCTTGCTAGTATTCCGTCTGTGATAAACTGGTCGGGATGGTCCCATATAATTTTAATATAATACGACAATCATACATGTTTTAAAAGCTGCAGGCAGATTCACGATGAATGAATCCTTCAACTTACTGGTGTTAACGACCTAATATAAAATGACAGAAGTTGTGTTTGAAAAACGAGTTGACGGTAACATCTGCATAGTGCTGTGTAAAGGGGCTATGTAGCAGGATATAGTAAGTTCAAGCAGGATTTTAATTTAGGACATGTAATGTACATTTTTGATACTGTAACACAATTAAGAGGTTGGAAAATGGCTCCGGACGACGCAGATGATCCCCTCTGTCAACGTAATCTGCAGGGTTTCCAGAAATACATGATGTCCCCTTAAGTGAGGCTATGTGGTGAAGATCAAGCCGATTCCATGGGTTTTTGTTTGGCTCGAAGGAAAATTGTAACAAAACTTGATTATTCTCCAAAAAAGCTGACCTGCTTTGATCTCCTTTGCAAGGCATTCTGCGGCCTTACTGCTTTAAGGTACTAGCCAAAAGTAATACTACTTCAGGAAGCTAAAATTCTCCGTGAACGTAATATTCATGCTAAAATCCCTGGAGGTTACCTAAGAGGTATCCCGAAATTCAACAGAGGTCTCACTTGAGGTGAATCTTGTGGCATCATCTACAAAAGTGGCACTCGCCGCAATTCATTATTTAATAACAAACTGAATTTTTTTACTTACGGCCGTCAGTTTGTCCACTGCTGTTACAATTCAGCTTCAGTTTCCTAGGAAACCTGGCCTGCACCAGAGACTGATTGTGGTTGATAACGAAAATGCTTTATTGTGGTTTGGGCGGCAACCAGGGTAAAAAAAACATTTGGTATGAAGGTTTGAGCACGTACGTGACGTATGTACCTTACCAAAGGACAAAGGATGTAGTACCGTACACGTTACGAAAGCAGGACTAACTGAACTATCAAATTTGAAACGTACCAAAGACCTCGGTGCAATATGATTCCGTTGACAAAGTTTCAGTCTTTTCTAAGCAGGGGCATGTTTGCTGCTATTAACAAAGAATGTGCATTTCTCAGATTTACGGTTAGCTGAGCGACTGGGATCGGTGAAACTTTATGCCCCTGAATTTTGCGTTAGGAAAGGAAAAAATGTGCCGATAACAACACTGTCAGGACCACAAAAGTTGATATCAAATGTAACAAATGAATCCAAAATAAGTCCGCTCTTATGACCGTATCGAATATCCCATACTGGGTGAGCTTCCTGATAGATCTTTTGTGGCCAGGCCTTATGCAATAACTGATATATTTCAAAAATTGATAAGCCATTAAATAAGCTCCCCTAAGTGTATTGAGGTTTAACCGCTCGCACATTTCCACGTAGCTCTGAACTGAAAATATTTTATTCTGCAACTGAAAGACCCTTAGATTAGTCGTTTTTGAAGGCATAACTTCGCTTTTCTGCTTTCTGCTACTTTAAATTTAGTAAAGTAACCTTTTTATTGATTTCAGAGATTCGGAGCGGAACAAAAGTCATCGGTTTACTCAGATACTCAAAACTCTGCTCCAACTGACAACCAAAAAAGATGGAACTCATTTTCTGTCAAATCTACTAAGTCCGCACCTTGTTCACCCATGTTCGACGTGAGGAATGATAGAGTGAAAGACCAAAAACAAAATTATTCCCGGAATTTCAACGCCAAAAAGCAAGAAGAATACTACTCATTATGTTCAAATATGTTGGAAGTTGAGAAACATCCTCTGGAAAGAATCCACACGTTGGAAAGGGTAAATGATTTGAAAGGCGTTGATATAAATCCACGAAGTCATGAGCCAGTATCCTCACCTTCAATGTATATGGGTGAATCTATCAGACGAGCTGGACGTCCCTCTGATCAATTATCAACCCTGAGTGAAGTAAGTAGCTTTCAACAAATCTATGTCCAGAACTTATTTTAATCACAACACCGACAGGTGAAAACCTGATATGCTTCTTCGAAGAGCCTGCTGGTTTCGTTTACAATAAACATGATAAAAATGCCATATACGCGAATAGGATGTAGGGAATTTTCGTTAAACTATCTCAGAATAGTAGTTGTTACGACAAATCTAGATCAAGTTTGCGAAAACATGGGTTATTACACGTGAAGGAAGCTACTGTCTGATGTGGTAAATAAGCTTCCAAAAACTGCTTCAAATGTAAAGTCAACGAAAAGACACAGTTTCCCCAATCCATCTCAGCAGCGCATGTGCCCCAGTCCGTAGTTGCATGTCCCGCTAGTCATTTGCGGTCAGCAGGCTGTGGGTTTCATTAACAGATTAGGGTTTAACCCTATCGAAAGGCTTCAAAGAATCATTTTTGTTTACAAAATGCGGCGCGCAAAAGATTATTACTATCGTGATAATAACTGAGAACTGAACCATTGGAAATTTTGTGAAGAGTAACAGAATTTAGGTTTTCATACTTGCTGAAAAAACAGAAACAGTATGAAATAATCGTTAACTCACTACATAAAGCGACTTCCCTAAAATCAGGTTTTTCAAATGTGAGCAATAATATGGTTGTCAAACAGGAAGGATTTACAACAGACCACTGCTCTTAATTGTGCAGTCGTGCTTAATAGGAATGGTCAAATTTAGCACAGCTAAACTGATACCACGGTGAACTTAAGGTTAGCCGGCAAATTATATTTACGCGTCCGAAATAAGTTGTTTAATGTTTTATGGCTAAATCACAATGTCTTGCCCAACCTTATTACCCATATATCAATGCTATAAAGTTTATATCCAAGGATGGCCTGAGTTCAAAATTTAATAGGTAGCGCTTTACTCAACACATTTTCTCGATTTTTCGGCTGAATATTTCTGATTTTTTTGTTCGAAATATTAGTGCAATATATGGAACCACCTGGACAATAAGGGAAGATTGTCACAAAACCCGCATAAATTCTTGGTTTTCTAATGCCTCTAACACGAAGGAGCTTAGGATTCACTAGGTTCACTGGAAGCTTACGTGTATTGTCATTTGGTAAATAGTGTCTGGTAAGCAGTTGTTTAGGCATTTTGCAAGCAATTAGAGCTTGTTGTATGAAAACGTAAATATGACCAAAATGCAATAAACATTTGAGCCATACTCGCAACAGAACGCTTTCAAAATTGTTCGGAAATGTTACTTAATGACGATTTGATGGACAGGGTTTATTTTAGTGCTTCAGCTAACGTTAACGCGATGTAACCGAGTGGTAGTCTGAATTTCAGTTATTACAAGAAAAATGAAGTCTTACTTTATTGCCGCAAGCAATGAACAAAAAAGGAAGGCGGCGTTGTTTCATTAGAATGTTTTGGGACAGGGTGATGGATAGGTGAATCGGGCGCTGAAACTGCTTTGTTTCTGTAAGACAGACTGTAAAACTAACTGAAAACTTATTTTTTAGTCCGCTAACGATAATGCATAATAATAATCATATTCAGTAATATGAAAAGAGAGTGCTAGCACTTATATTTAAAAGTTTTTAATGCGGTCGTAGATGGTTATTGTTGGCAGCATAGATGTATTTTTGTGGATCCACACCCATATAGATATAAATCCTAAACACTGTTAATTCTGGGGTGAGACGTAATGTGTAGAGAGCAAATGATCTATCCTAACAAGTTCAATTTCTAATAAGGTGCATAGGGCAGCACAGAACAAGAATATGACTGTAAGGATGTTAAAAAATGAAGCACAGAATCTACGTTATGCCTTGTGTAAAATAAATTTACAACTTATTTTATAGCAGCTACTGTATTTCCTCCAAAAACTCAAAAACATTTTCGAATTCGTTTGGGATGTGGACTACTATTTACCACCCAGGCTGAGCTTAAAACGCTGCATTGTGTTTTATTGCATGACTATAAAGGGAGAAAATGTCCCTCGGTCGACAAGAAAACTGCTAAAAAGAATATTTCTCTCTTCCAACAATATCATACTCTAATTGTGTCTCTTGCATAAAAGCACATGGCTAGCAATAAAGCATAAACAACTGTATACACTATCCTTGAATGTAACGGCCAACATATAACCCGCAAAATTATGGGGAGGTTAACTCCATATTGACCGTTCATGCAGACAGATAGTTGTTGATAGGCTCTTCCGGAATACCGATGAGACGATTATGTGTATGAACGTCTGTTTAACCTTTATAATGTCATTGCGGAGTCGTCTATGCCACGCTTCCTCCCCATCTATCTGGAAGTGAGTCAATTACACAGGGGCTAAACCTTACAGTATCTATCATCCCAGTTTGCCTAGAGCAAGTCCGGGGAGTCACAAAAGGCTGCCAGTATGTTTTGAAACATACATGGTTACAAGCCTAGCCAGGTGAAGTTAAATTTAGGCGTATAAAATTACAGCACATTTAGGGTTGTAGAGAGGAATGGTGAGAAAAGCAAGAAACGTTCACAATTATAAAATTATGCCTGAAGTGTCCAGCCAGGGACAGCTGCCTCAAACCGCCATCCAAAAACGCAACATAAACTAGGAATTAGAACATCCAGGAAAAATGGGGTTGCGGACTGTTTCACTGAAGCAGTGGTGTCATAGAATATTGATCCCGTGTTAGGAGTTGAAATGACGCACAAAAACATTTTGCCTGAATGATGAGCATCCAGCAGAGAAAAGTTGTCACTTGGCCTATCCGGCAGATTGTTGAAAAATACATCAAACAAGATTTCGCTTTGGCTTAAAATGCACCTAAAGGAATTTATTCTGAGTAGGACCCTCTCTCAAGCAGTCTATGCAGCACAACAGGCGAACAGCGAATTCCGCTGGATAGGCACTCCAAATTACACATCTCCGTATGTGACTTTGAGTGCAAACTTTTCGGCCTCTGGCGTCACATCTTCCGCCTATCTGTAATGGATGAAAAAAAATCGAGAACATGCAACTGGTGTACCAGTAAGAAAAGAGGGGAAAAAGGTGACCTTTTAGAAATACATCACTTTTGATGGTAATCTTAAATTTTGACTTCTCATAATTGTAAACTTGGTCGAGTTTTTGGAGTAGTATTTAACGGGTCAAAGGAGACTTACCTAAATACAATCTATAGAGGGAGGTTGAAGCATTCTTAGTTGCTGCTATCAAGCGCTTTCATCTAGTCCTTCAACAATTTGTTAGTACCGGCATTTGAGGAGCTACAGGCAACGGTATTGAAGGTTGGATGCAAACAACGACAGGCAATTTGGTGGAAATCTGCGGCCAAGAAATTAACTTTATCGGACGCTATCAAAACTATCGACTTCGAGGCAGCGGATCAATATCAAGATGAACTCTCTTCATTTTTTGAAATATTTTTTGCGGCTCTGTAACACTCAAGATTTGAACAAAAGGTTATCTCTGGGCGAAGATATCAACTCATATTTCGGGCAGTGACAGGTCCAGGACAAAGTGATATTCGAGTTTCAAGCTGGATAACTATGCTCTGTTCGTAATGATGATCAGGTGGTTGACATTTATTGAACAACCGGTGTAGGTGCACTATTTGGTTATGTCAGTAAAGTTTTGGTTGATCCGTCCTGGTCAAGTAAATAATACTGGCGTGTGCGTCAAACAGCAGCTCGAAGCAGCTCACACCCGGCGCCAGTTCATTCTGCTGTGTAGCTTTTGGACGTAAGTTTGGCTAGATGGTACATCTTTTGCGACCCGTTTTGCCACATCCTTCGCCGCAAGCCTTTTCTTTGTTCCAAGAGCTGCTTGGGAAGCAGTGAAGATAATTCATTAGTTCTTGTATAGACGGTCGCTGCACAAATAAATTCAGAACTCAGGCTAACTTGTCAAGTATTCACAATACACTGGAGAGTTACACTTGCAAAAAAGTTAGTAACCGAGAGCGCAGCCTTCAGTGTGATAAAATTCTGCAGCAAATAAATCCTTCATATTGGCGCCTGAGACACACTCCTCAAAAGAACATCCAGTATTTGTCTTTCAATACACACCCTAGGGGGAGGCAGAAATGCAATGCTTAGGCGATCCAGGTTGACGCGCCATTATTGCTCAAAAACATATGTACTACTTACAAGCAGAGTAAATTAGGGCCAGAAGTTTATTGGAGAGCGCCCAACAAGGGCAAAATACGACTGCCTTTTAACGGCAAAGATAAAGCGCCGCATAAGGAGTACCACATTGTAGATCAACACTCAATAATTAATAATCCAGAAGAAATAGAACATTGAGGAGTGTATAATTGTATTAACATATGCAAGCCGATGACAGGTTCACTGACAAGGGCCATGGAAAATTGGTCTCACACTCAACGTATGTTTGTGATGCGGTTTCCCCGACGGAGTTGTTCAGCACAACCGTAATCATAATCCGTGTAAACTTGTGATAGCCACAATGTCAGGTCTGAGGACAGTTCAATCACGTCCGTCCTCACTTATCCAGACGTTCTAAAAACGTTAGCATTCTATATTGCCCATCCTTGCGTGCTCGTATTTTCTGCAAGGTAAATATTAGCAATGAAACGAACATGCTCACTAGCCACAATGCCAATAATGTAATAAACGCACTAGCCAGAAGTCTACCTTCCTGCCCACCAGTCATAAATGTTGTCTCCCAGTTTCAAATGAAAGATGGCAAATGAGGTATTTTCGATTTACTCCTGTTTAATTTTGCTCAGTAATTAGTCTGAAATTTCCAACTCTGTCTGCATTCGGTGTGAAAACACGTGACCGTCACCTCACGATTGTTCCAGTCATTTACACAGTGAAAGTTATCAATACTGTTCACTGCCTTTCGACACCTGGAAGCCTGCGGTCCGTATGTTACCACATTTATTTTTCTCCGGGGCCTACAGGATGTGATACGATTTTTGAACACTTTCTGCCTCCATTTATTGTAAAAGTTTCTTATGTTTTCTCCAGCTATGAAATGCTTTTGTTTTACTTCATACAAGTGCAGACCTGCGTCATCTCTATTACATTTTATTCCAATCGATCGATTTTTTTTCAATTGATCTGAAGGTCAAACTCAAGGGACAACGTCATCCTCATTGGGGAATGCAGATACACTCGTTTCATGATTAAATAACCGATTTACTTCCCACGTACATCCATGGACTTTCCCTCAACACAACTTTACCTTAACTTTGAAAAAATACTGAATACACCGAAAGCACTCGAAAAACCCCTGAGTGCTCCACCGCTCATGCATTCTCACGCACAGCGTTGAACCGTCTTCCTGTCTAGGGCTGCTGAAGGTACCACACTTCAGTGACACAGCATGTACCATCCATAATGTCCCGCTTCTTCTCAGACTTGCACGAAACAACTTCATTTACCCACAGTTAACTGCTCAAGACGAATTTTCCCTGGCCCCCGCTTTCCTCTGTGATTCATCTATTCCGCTTCTGTAAGTATAGTTCGTACCCCTCGTCCTTTACATTGCAAGGATAGAGTATTTTAAGATAATCTTATGGTTCCAAAAATAGAGAAAATCTCTAAAGAGCATTTTGAAAGCATGTTTTTTTAAATCCACAAAGCTCACTTGCTTCCAAATTCTGGCTTTATGCAGAGGGTAAATTATTTACTCATTCTCATTGTCGTCTCAAGCAGAATATGCCTTGTCAACATTATATACTTCACCGTATATAGAGATAAGTTTCCACTATGGCGATGCTCTGTTTACTAAACGCTCCAAGAGGACTCATCAGTGTGGTCAAAAATCCATTACTTCTCTCACAGTAAATGGCTACTTTAGCTAGTTTATATCATCTCTTTTCTTTAAATCTCATTCAGCACATTGATTAGTTTGTTCACCTCACTAAAAATCTCGCTATCGACCCCCCTTTTCCATTAAACAATCAAACCACAAAATGCTATGCCACAAGCCGCGTCGTTTCATACCTCAAACCTCAATTTTTCAAAAGATGTTGATGTTTAGCCCAACGAACAACCTTGTACTGTGGCTTTTTTATACCTTATTGTTCTCAGAATTTTTCATATAACGCCTAGGATACAGTGTGTTATCTTCCCCTGTAATCTGCGTTCATGTATACTAAAAATAAACCCATGTAAGAATAGCTTAGATTAGGCGGCTCAAAAATCTTTGCGTCATGCGTTGTGTGTCTGTAAAATCCAACTAACGGGATACGTGCGTTCTATCTAGTGAACTGAAATTTGCGGTGTATTATCCAAAACAAGATTTCACGGGCAACAACTTTTGTTTCCTGACATCCAGCGGTGTCCTCCACCGTTTGGTTTATTTGGTTTTCCATAAGCGCCTTCATCCCAATGCAGTTCATGCTGGCAAGTTCCACTTGGTTCTGATTGCGTCTGCCACAGATTTTCATCTATGACACAAGAAGGCAGAATGTTTCAGATACTGGCCTGATTGTAGATATTTTGTCAACTTCTTCTATGGACTTTATCCCAATCATTTCAAGTACTAGTCACATTTTGTTCACTTATATACCGGAAAAGCATGCTGGGCCGAAATGTGAAGTAATAATAATCAGAACGTAATTACTCAAATTCTCGGAAGTGTGTTAGGGCATTTAAGACAAATAGTTCCAGATGATTTCGAAATCACCGTAAAAAAGACTGAATAAAAACCATCAAAAGCAAGATACTGTTCAAGAAGTTGCTTGTAAGTCCGCAACAGCCATTGTTGGCGTTGATCAGCAGGATGTAGTTCTACTTATTCACAAACTGAGTTACTGTTTAAGTTCTGAGTCCAAAGAAAGGGAAATCCGGTCGTGGGCTGCCAGTGGGTTTTTGATAACTTTCCAATTTTTGTGTACTTGAATATCATAACACAGGAAACCGTAGGCTTAAGAATATCACAAAAGAAATCTTCACCCAAAATCGGCTGGGTCTCCCGGAAACGTCAAAACAATTTTCAAATAAGAGTATTCCTCCAAAAACAGTTGGTTTTGTAGCCTAATGTGGTCTCGATGTAAACACAGTTATATACACTATGGTTACTCATTAAAAACACTCACGAAGTAAACTAAACTGGTGTTAGTTAGGGGACAGCCTCTTTGGGGCAGGACACACTACGTCGATAATACAGGCAAACAATTTTGTGGTTTACCCAAATACACAAACACTGTAGCTAGTGCAATGATATTGTGCCCGTCTCTATAACACCCGAAAAAATAATGGTGGATCTTAATAATGGACACCTTTATCGTTCATGAAAGTCGAACAACTCCGTTATGAATCCCCACTTTACAAGCGCCAGTAGGATCTTTGCCAGATATTCTCTTTTGGCAAACCGTCGCGGTATTTTTTGCTTTCTTAAACCCCGAAGGTTTGCATGCGTTGTCACAAAAAAGAGAGCCTATTATGCTGCGCTGGCATCAATATATCTTTGTTTAGTTTGGGTTACCTAGAGTAGACAACATAACGTAATATATGAATACAGGTTGAGGGATAATTGTGGCGTAGCTTCCCACCTCAGAGACTCGGGTACCACCACCGTCATGATCATTAAAAGCGCGAGAAGAAATCATTGGTGAGTTACTGCTGCACAATCATCTTAATTTAACTGAATAAAGCCGTACTTGAAAAGAACAGTGTAATAAGCTCTGTGTGCCACAACCCCGAGGCACTTACACTTCCAACATTCAGTTAGACAATACAGATGAAAACTAGCAGAATGAGTGCCAATGAAATCCGTGAGCCGGCGTACTGTTTAGTGTCTCTAGTTGGGTACAGAGAGGAGGCCTCCATCAGAAGGCAAACAGCACTAACATCACCAAGACGTTTCTTAACATCTTATCTTCCTTTTTGTCATGCTGTATTTTGTACTATTCTGAATGAGCTAGGGAAAACTGCGCTGTTCTCTCCAGATGGCGA
>SJOL01002821.1:142116-152315 GCA_004794785.1 Opisthorchis felineus | reverse complement strand
TTGCCGAAGAGAGTGCTGTTTTCCATGCCCAATTCAGAGTGGCGGAAGCAGAGAGGTGGCCAACCCTTAACCTGGCAGAGGGGTATGAAGGAAATTACGAAACGCTTGGGTGCTGTCGGTGCTACTCGCCTTCCAGGTTGGGGACCGCGTGATCCTCACTGTGCCTGGTTGGAGACGCTGCAAGATATGGCTGCCAACCGATGTCAGTGGCGATCTTGTTGTCAGTTTCTATCCAGATTGCCTGAATGATTGACTGGAGGCGTAGGCACCTCGGAAAGATTGTAGTAAGCTAGCACTAAGTCCCTTCCCCATCCACCTTTATTCTTTCCTTCACAAAAAGGCTTTCAAATAAATCATGGTTGTACGGCAGTGAAGCATCGGTGTTGAACACTGATGTCATGCTGTCGATGATGATGATGATGATGATGATTGAAGGCAACCGCTTGGATGCATGCGTGACATTGGCAGCGCAAATTAGCCACCTCAGTGTCCCGTTCCGGCGTAGATGATGATGATGATGACCATCTGACGAACTTTGTTTTGCCGTCCGCATCATGTTGTCCGCGCTTTAGCTCGAGGTCAGTCGAGTCCCGCAACGTTCGCCACTTTCAGTTCAAAAATTACAATTTTTCCTCCAGCTTACTCCGTAATTACAGAAACCATCGTCTCAGTTTACCTCCAGTCACAAAACCTCACTATGATTTTACCGTTTCTCTTGTGCTTCGGCGTCATCGTTACCCAAATGTCTGCGTGAGTAGATTTTATGAAAGTGAATCGCACTTCTATACCACCGTCTCATTTTCTCGGAATCCTAGGTGCGCGCAGCCATCGTTTGCTTTTTCCATCTTACAACTACGGTCACACCCCACACCGAGCTACACATAGGCTTTGAACAAATATCATTATCACTGTCATCATTACTGATGAGGCGTGAAGAACCAGAATATAATTCCAAGTGAGGGTGGAGAATACGATCTTCGAGACGGATCTGCCCCTTTGCGTTTGAATCAATTTGCACAAGAAAGGGGCATGCTTGTGACGCACGGGCGGCTCAGTATGGATCCGAATTTTAACCGTGACGCTTGTTCGTTGGAAATAAGGTGTCTTGGACATTTCGCTAAAGGACATTTTCCATCATTTTGGATGGTATTTTGGTGACACTAATAAGTCTGAACAACTTGAAGGAAATCTCCGCAGGCTGTCTGGACGTCGCCCTCGGTATTCCGGGATGATAATCATTTGATCATGAGGCGTTGGGCAAAATAAGGTTAGCCAAAAGTTTGCGAACACCTGTCTCTGTGAGTTCCATAAGCTGGTGTTGGAAAGTAGGAGGGCGGCAAAATCGGATCAGAAAAGTATGAATTAGGCAGGTGCCCTAAAGGTTCCTGTCACGACAGTCGGGTCACAGAATAGATTCGCGAAATCATTTCTGAGGCAGAAAATGGCTGTTTTGTTCTTCCGATCGTGTCATGGGTACCTACGAACTACGCACTCAAGTTGCCAGTGCATGTCAAACTGTGGCCACGCGCCTCACTAAGGCGATTACAATTTCCTGCCCTGCACCGTTTTCGCGTTTGGCGGAGTGCCTTATTTTTGTGGAGGGTTCTAATGGCCACCGCTTTGCGGAAAACTGTGATTTCGTTTTTGAAAGACGCCATGTTCTTCGTCGGATATTCTGTTTGATAAGTTACAAGATTGAATTTTGTGTTTAGCCTGAGCTACCCCCGAAACTGTCTATTAAACTTCGTTTCTGCTCATCGCGCCAGCGGTGAGATCCGGAACAGCATTTCCCAAAATCGCGATGACTCTTGTTTGTCAAACATCTTGAATAACAGTCTGTACCCAAAGATTTCTCATCACACATCATCGAAGACGACGGTCGTGCCATCCAAGCGCTCGATCCCCATGTAGGCCGCCGTTAGCCATAACCAGTTTGAGAGTGAAATTGGATAGACGCCTTGAAGTGTTATGCTGAGATGTTTTTTTGCATGGCATGAGCCAACGTCGAGTTGAAGTTTCTTTCGTACCAGGCTTAGCAAAGTTAATTCTAGGATGAACCGGGGGAGCTGGTGTCACAACGGTGATAAAAGGGCGAGAGGAAAAGCTGGGTGTATCTAGTACGGAAAAATAATCTCTTCAGTAGTTGATAGTTCTGGAGCAGCCTAACTCAATCTGCCTTGTTTGCTTCTATCTCATCGTTTTAAACTAGCTTTTGTTAGTGTCCCCTCACTCCGCTTTCTCCCTGGGTGAGTCTACCATTCACATCCAGCCCTACTGGCACTGAATGCTTTCGCTCGTTGGGTTCACCGGTATCCCAGTATTAGTCGATATCACATGTGGATACAAAATTTTACTGTCTATCCGGTACTTATAAATGCCTCCATCTTCAGGTATGCATACTGTTTGTTTTGACCGTATTTGGTGATGAGGCCCACACCTCCCTTCCCTTTCAGTCAACTGATGGTCCGAGGCCACGAACCTTTCATTTTGTACTCGTGTATAAACTTGTTATGCTTATTGTAGCTTTTTATATTTGCGTGCTTCCATACATTTTGTGTGAATAACACCGACCTGTTATTGCAGCTCCATAGTCCAAACTTGACGACCGGAGCCCCTACCAGCAACAGCCATCTGGCAGTACCACTTGTCCTAAATTCCCACCGGCTATAGCGGGTCATCAGGTATCTGCTTTCTTTCGCTCACCTCCAAACGGTGAGCAGCATCAAACGCTCACGGATCTCAGTCTATAAATCGCCGGCCACTAGTCGTGAATGCATCTTTCGAAGCTATTGAGGCCGCACTTGAACTAATGGCTGTTATAGTGTGCTGCGATGTTACATTTGGCGCGATACTTGCCGGCATTGTGTGCAGGGCGTGCTACTCTCCAGTTGGCCGTTTTTCATCTGGGTGTGCCTGCTGGCGTATAAACAGTTATGAAGACAATTAAATCCAGCTTACACATCACTATTCCGCCGGGCGTCACCGTAAACGCCATTAGACGGCTAGTTATCGTGAAGGGCCCTAGAGGCACACTAAAGCGCAGCTTCACACACCTTTCTGTGGACATCAAGACCACCAAAAAACGTCTCACAGTTACGAAATACTTTGGAGACCGGAAAGAACTGGCGGCCGTTAGGACTGTATGTTCTCACATCGAGAATATGATCAAGGGCGTCACTGTTGGCTATCGGTACAAAATGAAGTCCGTGTACGCCCACTTTCCCATAAATATGGTTGTATCTGGTGACGGCTCAAAGCTCGAAATCCGAAATTTCCTTGGCGAGAAGAGCAATAAATTTGTCAAGCTCGTTAGAGGCGTAAAGGTTTCGCAATCCGGAGTGAAAGATGAGATTCAGCTTGAAGGCAACGATATTGAGGAAGTTGCTAAGTGCGGTAAGTTGTTCAAACTAGTCCCTAAGCTTGTTTCTTACAGCTGCCCAAATTCACCAGTCCTGCAAAGTACGAAACAAGGATATTCGGAAATTTCTGGACGGTATATACGTATCTTCCAAAGGTGTAATCGAGGGCTGATGCTGTTCAACATGTGCTACTTCTGGTTCTTCTCTTGTGTATTTCGCATCGAGTGCTGTTATGTGCGCGAGCCAATTTTTGGGACTTGGTTACATTAGGTTACTTGAATTGGCTACCTTGGCTACGGGTGGTTCGGCGGGTTCATCATTATCAGCTATAAGAACCGCGTACTTGTCGTACAGTGGTTGTAACTGCCACAGTTTCGTTCACCGATGATTTGGGGAGGTGTGCTAGGTAGCTGCGCGTTTGAGGCGGGAGCTGATGAATTGGTGCGTAAATACAGCACTGTCAGTGGACTTTTAAGTGGAGGGATTGGGAAGGGAGCTATGCATTGAAGGCAATAGCTTGAATGCACGAGTGCCATTGAGGGCGCGTCTGGGCCATATCTGAAAGTGTCTCTAATCATTGATGTGGCCCGTCTCAGCGGGTCGCAAAACGTCTGCTTTGGACGCATGCGGTAAGTCATAATACAGGCTACGTTGTATATCTTGTGCCCCTATAGAAACTCCGCAGTCTGGCTTTTCCACCACCTCAAAGTGGTGGGTGGCACTCTTCAGAAGCTGAAACGGACGTCTCCGGGGCCTTCGAATCCCAAAAGTTTTGCCATACGGAGTGTCGTTTCATATCGACACAAACATGATCCCACAACTAGTCATGTAGCGCGTAACTTACCGGTAGAGCTAATGACGACCGCCGAAGATTGATTTGTGTCGGTGAAGCCTGCTTACCGGCGGTGAGTCCTGTATCCACTGACTGAAAGTGCTGTGCCACCTGGGCTGCTTCACTAGATATCTCGAGAACGCGCAGGTAGATTTTTGGTTTGCCGTCACTGGTTGTAGATTCTCAGCAATTTCCTCGGTTAATTACTGAGAAGCCTGGCAACCCATTGGTCAGGCGTTTCTATTGTGAAAGAGTGAGAGATGAGGGTCCAGCGTGTTAGATCCTGTCACGAAATTTAAACGAAGAGGGTGCGCTGATACCTAATGGGTAGTGGCCGTCGATTTTTGATGCGAGATATGTGCCTCTAGACGTCAGTGACAGCATGACATCAGTGTTCAACACTGGTGCTTCGCTGTCGTTTTAGATACTGTTAAACTGGTTAACTAGATATGTCGCGTCAGTTGCGTCGAAGCGCAGTCCCGGTGGAAATGAGAAGTTTGGTTAATCTCTGGGTGAAACCGTTTCGCCCTATACAAGCCACGAGGGAAGGTAGGTTTACTAGGATTGATGCTTTCATTCTACAGTAATGGGTTTGTAACAAAGGACCAACCCTATGCTGATTACAGCCAAGCGTCTCTAGCCCTGCCTCGGAAAAGCCCACGACAGTCTGAAAATGTGTTGGTGGAGAATACAAACCAGCGTTTTTCATGCAGTTCAATTTGAACAATAACCACTAAACGAGTACATATTCTGATATTGAAAGTAATTAGGAATGTCAGGCTCGAAAAGTTTGCCTTATCGCGCACGTTGTGTTGCTTTAAAGAGCTGTAGTATTTTCAACGAGTGGTGCTGTATGCTCATCCAAGGTGGACCTGTTTGATGAAGCGAATCAGGAAGTGATAGTGAAGTAGTGAATCTGGGTCACTGGCATGTGATCTTTCCGTTATAGTGCCTCTTGAAAAGTGTACCAGCTGTTTCGAGACTCAAAAGAGATCTTGGTTAAGGGGTTCGTTTCTGTCCTATGGTGTTCTTGTGGAATTTGAGCTCCAGTATTTTTACGATGATGATGCAGTTCGGATAGACAGTAGACATCTTTGTATTTGTAGGTGGAAGGCATGGGCCCTTCCTTCATGGCCATGGCGTTATAGAACGGGGGTTAAGGCCAGGTAGATCTGGCGATAGACCAGTCCATGCACTTCACTCGGTTGCATGGCAGCCACGCACAGAAGCGTCACCACTGTACGGAGCACTACGCTACTTTTATTGTGAATGGTGGTGGTGGTTGCCAATGGCTAGCACGCAAAAGTTACCTCACGAGCTCATGACTGGTCAACTGGAAGCACAGACGGTGCATGCAGGCTTCTCTCTCGGTCCTCTTTCCTCGCGCCAGTTCTGGAACGTCGTTTGGCGGGACCGCCACAAGTCCGTTACAGCTTCTACGGTTGACCGAATTATTAATGACTTTTCGATGGCTACCTGGCACGATTTTTAGTGGTACGGTCTGATGAGTTTCAGTCACTCCTCTGCCACTGTCTTCTGAGTGAAAAGTCGACTCCAATGCTGTCTTGAATTGCTGTCACATGATGATCAGCGACCAAGCCCGAGCACATGACAGTCCAGTTACGGTCCCAGTGGCGGATTCCGTGGACCTGATGAAGACCGAAGCGTTCAAAATCAGCCTAATGAAGGTATCTAGGTTTTTAGCTTGTCCCAGACTACAGCAGCAACCGCATAAGGTGATAACAGTAAAAGTTTAGCCAGTTCATCATTGGTCGTTTGCAGCACGTTTTCGGACCGCTGAATATTTGACTGTTTAGTCGCTCTCAAGAGGCGCGGAAGTTGGCAGTGTCTTAAGTGTCAATATATACTCTGTTCCTCCGGTGCATATCAAAGACATTGTAAATACCAGTGGTCGAAAGCTTCAAATCTGCTAACATCGTCAAACCGGGATGGTCTGGTCTCACATGCTAACACTAGTGTGGTTCGGACTACAGGACGGTGTGAGCGGAGCGTTTTCAGTGCGAGATTCGGCTTGGCCGTTCCGTCGAATGGTCGAAACCAGGTCTTTGAAGGAGTGGACTTGAGACATCGCCTGTCCATTGACGGAAAGTAGGCGAATCTCTGTTCTTTTGCCTTGCAAGCATCTTGTTTACAGCAAAAGCTTGTTACTCACGGGGTGAGAAATTTACTTGTCATCTCAAATGGCAGAAGTTTCATGACAGCTTGCGGATCCCGATGAGAGCTGAAAGATTATAGATCACAATTTTTTATCCTAGTTGTTGGTGAGCATGATGAAATTCGCCTGGCAACGTTTCGCCCTGGTTAACCGGTCATGCATCTAACGGGGAGAACATACTAGCTCCCCAGACGATTGTACATACTACATACAGTGTAATAATCACGACATGAAAGCACAACCTCAGGCTGAGCACAGTCGCGCTTCTTCACTACGCTATCCGCCACGGATTGCGCATGCCACTCAAAACCCGTATGCAGATGAAACGTTCATAGCGGAATTTCGAAGCACATCTCGTCAGGTTTGTCACCAGGTATTACTGACAGTCTGCGGTGACCTTATCAAACGTGTCTAAGTTTGTCCTAAGGGCATGTCAACGAGTACGTCGTGTGATTCAACCGATCATCCTAAATCAGGCTACACCTGCGCTAACTAAACCGCCGAATAGCGTGTACGTATATTTGGCAGTGCCAGGCAATTGAGTGGGATGACCGAATTTCGCAGACGTGTCAGCTGCACGATTGTGCGCCACACAAGGTTTTTATGGAAAAGTACACATCTAATATTGTCAAAATGCTTGCAATCTTGAATGATGGATAAGTGTGACTTGGCGTGTGGCCCGTCCTTGCAGCTTGGCGTCCACATTGTTGCACGTGCACTCTATAGCGAATCGTGTAGGTCCATTGTAACTTAGTCTGACGCTAGATGTTAAAGCGTATAACGGATCAGCCTTGGTTTATCCCAGGGGCCTCAGTCCAAGGTATGTATTGAATGACGTGACAAGGTTAGAGCGTGTCTTCTTCAAAGGGGCCACGTAAGATACAATTATAAATAGGTCTAAAATTGCTTGTATATTGACGACAAGTATGTGTATTATTCACTGTTGTGCGAACGGGAGATTTAGACAGGCTTTTAGTGAGTCGCTCGTTTACCATGTCCTTCGACTGAGTATGCAGCGCAAAGACTGCTTCACAGTTGAACGGGCAAAATTGATGAAAATTCACTCAGGTTGAGCTCGTCGACCCTCTGCTTCAGTTAAGTGATTCCACACTCCTCATTGCTTCAGGCGCACACCAATACCAAAAGCTGTCGCTCCTTTTTGATTTCTTTTGGTGTGCACTAAGTGTATACCGGCTTTGGTAGCATGTAACATCCTACTGACGGAACCAGTACGAACACTGCGTCTATAGTTGGCGGGCGCCCAGCACCGCGGTGTTTTTGTCAAACTTTGTTGGTGTATTTCATCAGCACAGCAATGTCGTTGTGTTGAAGTTCCATTGTGTTCCTTGCTTACTCGTAAACTGAAGTACCGAAGTGCTGGTTACCGTGAAATTAGTTAACCTATCGGGTCATCTGTGAGGTTTAGCTGGCATCATGAGTGCTGATGAAATTGAGGGGCGTTCCATTTTGGCCTCGCCCTTGTTAAAGACTCGAGACGGATTAAAAGCGGTCACCCATGCTCAACGGCCCTTGCGTGCTGCGAATCAGTATACAAAAGCTACAGATGTCTTCTAATCGGAATCCTAGACTAACGGTTGGTTCTGTCTACGACGTCGCGTTTTATACACCAGGCTTAACTCGAGACAGTCCACCGAATGGAGTGGATGGGGAACCTGATTAATCGCTCCAGACTGTACTCTCTTTAGAAGAGACTCGTCTTGGCTACACGACCGAATATACGAGTTGGACCACTCGCAATTGTTCACACTGAAAATAGCATTCTGGTTTTCACTATGTTTCCACCAAGGGACACTGGAGCGAATAACTCCGACTGCATTTCTGGCGGTTTGAGTCTTCCATACTAGCAAAATCATTTTCTAGTATGCATTTGCAGCATACCACTCAGGCATGAGCAAGGCAGTTATTTCACAAGTGGTTGAGAGCTTCACTCTTGACTTTGTCCCCAATCTCGCATGCTAGCTAAATTGAATTGGACAGATTTCTACTCATCCAAAGCAAGGAAATACCAGAAAAGTTGTTGAACGCTCCTCATTATTTGTTCGAACTCTAACTGACGGTCGGATGAATTTGTTGGTGGTTTTCCGCCGGAATTGTTTCATTCTCTGAAGTAACCAGCGTTATGCATCCTACTAAAGTAGGAAAAAGCAATCGGAAGTTTCGGACTGAATGTTCTGCTGGTCATTGTCAAGTCTGGGGCGTAGTTCAGAGCATAGAATACATTAATGGACCTTTAAGCGAAGACTGAATTCGTTCGTGTCGGGAAGTACCTCTTCCCGGAACTAGAGGATGTCAACGATCACCCCAACCAGAAAAAGTGAGCGATTTGTGGAACTCGTCTTTCTCGGTCTACTGATGCCGCTTTGATTTATTTGTTCTCTCTGTTTGTAACATCTATACAACCTAATGGGGACTGGGAAAGCGGATTTTTCATACCCTTCCTATGCTGGCTCCATCGTGGCCCGGACCTCCAACTGAGAGAAATTAGATGTAATTTTGGTGCCCCCTCACGATATTCCTCACAGAGAAGCGTGCATTACTAGTGAATAACCTCAATAACATGCGACTATGCCTTGTCGCCGGGCCTGCAATTCGAGCCAACAACTGCACTCTCCAGCGAAGAGCAAGTGGTATAATAATAATATTAATGATAATTGTTTAGCTGTAGCATCCTTTTGGTGCCTAGCTGCTATGTCAGCGGAAGAAGGCACGAGGGCACACATTGTAATGCGGTTACAATTTACCTATCCCCGAACTTGCAGATATTTAAAACTGTCTTCCGGTCTAAAATGAACCAGGGGATTCGAGACTGGCTCGTAACTTACATGATATGAAGACATTGACCGAACACTCAAGTTAAGATAATCGTTCAGATGTAACACTCTTTCGGTTCCTAGCTGCCATGCCATCCGGGGGAAGCACGATGGCTGGGATACTGCCAGGTTGCCCAAGCCTAGACAGAAGTCGAGATGCAGAGGTTGGGTTCGAACCACGAAACTTCCGGTCAGTAGATCCGTGCTCTAAGCACAGCCATCTCGCCCCTACCGATAATTAGTTGTGGGAGAAAAGCGTGGGCCTAAAACTTCACAATACCTACCAAACTGGACTTCGTAAGTTAAAAATAATCGTATGAAGAGCAAATTTCATGAGGGACCTGATCCTACGGGCTACACTGACGAGCTCGGTTCCCCAAGGTTCAGTCATACCAGGAAGACCAAAGGCGAGCAGCCCGACGAAGAACAGCGAGTCCCCATATTGCGTGGAGTCGTATTACGAGGTGGTCCGGAGGTAAAGTCGTACTGTCATCTGCGATAGGAGTGCAAACGCAGGAGGGTGTTTCCCTCATGACCAGCATCTCCGTATTCATGGAAGCGGCGATGCTGCTTTTCCTCAGAGACGGGTTGTAAAAGGTCGGCCCTAAAGACTGCACATTCCGATCCCCAACCGTTGACCGTGACCGCCGGTGCATTCTTCAATTCGGTCGAAATGCTTTTGAAACGAATGACTCTGATGCTGCTGAAAACGAACCCGCTGTATGCAGCCGCATCCTCCAGGAAGACCGGCCCCATGCATCCAAGTAGGTCAGATTATTGAGTCACTGGTTACGGAAAGGTCCGCCAAGAAAACCCTACATCCTACTGCCTTGTAGGTCAGACAATCGAATCAAAGCCTCAGTGGGGGTACCTCAAAGAAGCCCCCTTCGGCTTGGGAAACCGGGAATTAACATTCGCCCGTGCAGCTCTTCGGTCAGCGGTCCTCCTCACCGAACCCACCCGTCGAATAATGCAGTCCGATCAACCCATCTGTAAATCCA
>SJOL01002821.1:96448-140804 GCA_004794785.1 Opisthorchis felineus | reverse complement strand
GTTCGGCGACATCCTATACGACACAAGAAATCTACCGACAACACGTCAATTTCACTCTACACTCTGCTCCCAGTGTTTGTTTTACTTCTCATGCTCATTATTGAAATCAGTTTTCCAATACCCTTACACTCTGTGCATATTTTCCATTATGATTTCTTTATGTGATCAATAGAGCCTGTTGCGAAGTACCAGTTTGTTAATGCATGTATTTGTTCATTCAAAGGCTTTTTCATGAGTTTTCCGCAGTGATCAGTGAAAGTGTGTCGCCGTTACTAGATCCCGTCAGCAGTGTGCGCGCTTACAGTAAAAAAACAATGGGTCTTAGGAAGTCTGTCTGCGAAATGGTCCCAACCGAGAGAAAAGAGCTATTAGAGATGGACAAAAGAATAATACGACTACCCTCAAGCTCGAGGTAGCCCACCAGTTAATACATGAAGCCAAAGACCAGAAAGTCCGTGACGCGAAACAAACCCTGGAACCCCGATCGCACCTGTCAAAAATTTGGGCAAACTGTGTGTCAACCCGAGTGGAGGGTTTACGGACTTTCTGGATATTTACCATCGGCTGAGCATATTTACATAAACATTCAGGATCAAACCAGCGAAGCCGCTGAGGTCAGTGTAAGCCATGCTAACGAACTGCAAACTCAGGCAACTGACCAGTGAACTACACGAGCTGTACGTGCGGCTATGATTATTTTCTAGGCCCAGCGCGACTTTCTCACCATAGATTCTCTACACCAGCAACATGAAGGAGTCTACTAAGGGTGGGTATAGCCGCATGAAGAGACTAGCGTGAAACCATTAATCACACACAAGATCATCTGCAAAATGCCTGTGTATATTGATGTGATTCTGCACAAATGTCCCACGGAATACTATTCGCCGCGATATAAGTGTCTACTACAACCCAACTGCCTAATTTGAGTAACATATAGTGACTGGGGATGGCATGTATTTTTGCACTGTGGGACGTGCGACGTCTTTTTCAAGCTCAGAGGAATCAATGAGCAGCATCCGTACATTTTAGGTCAGGTGAACGAATACGTGTCGAATCTTATTTTCTCACCATGTTTGGGGCAGCTAGTGAATCCCAATGGGCCTCAACGTGCTTGCCTGTCGATGATTTAGCTTTGGGTTGATATCGAGTCATGTCTAACGTATGGTTGGTCATTCCAGCTATGATTAGGCGTCTACTAGACTGAGGACTACTAGCGGACCAACTTCACATCAAATATTAGCAAGTACCAATTGTTGATTATATTGGTGGGTAACCTAGCTTTCCAATGAATTCACTGAAAATGCGTAGAACCATCGTCTATGCCTTTAGAAAGTGATATTGGTCACCATCAGTGAGGCTTATTATGCTGACCATACATCGCAAAACAGTTTGGCTCCTAACTGATAAGTAGGGAGTTCTCAAAGAAATGCCATTTTAAGTTTCAGGCCCTTCTTTCTGGAACAACACGCGTACAGAGTACCAGGACAGGGGTCCGGCATCATCATCGACAGCATGACATCAGTGTCCACTACTGATGCTTCGCTACCGTACAACCACAATTTATTTGAAAACCTTATTGTGAAAAAGGTATAAAGGAGGACACGAAAAGGACTTAGTGCGAGCTTCCTACAACCATTCGAAGGTGTTAAACCTCCAGAAACTCATTCCTGCAATCTATATAGAAACTGACAACAAGAACGCCACTGCCATAGATTAGCAGCCATATCTTGCAGCGTTTCCAACCACGTGCAGTTGGCGTCACGCGGTCCACATCCTGGAAAACGAGTCGCACCGACAGCACCCAAACTTTTCGTAATCTCTTTCATACCCCTGACAGAGGCCAGGTCAAGAGTTGGCCACCTCTCTCTTCCGCCACTCTGAATTGGGCACGGAACATAGCACTCTCTTCGTCAAACGATGGTTCGGCATGCGAAATACATGGCCTAACCGAACCACCTTCTCGTGCTTGACACATTTTACAATGGAAGTCCCCGTTGCACAACCAAAAACTCGCTTTCTAATTGCCTCGTTACTGAACCGCCGGCAACAACCCACACGAGCTATGGTTCTGAGACAACCTCAAGACGTCTCAGTTCCGCCGCTTGAACAAGCCAAGTCTCACATCCATAAAACAAAACCTCCCTTAACGTAGCCTGGTACACACGTCCCTTGAGATTCAGGGTAGTGGGGCTTTGTTGCCATAGATGTCTCAAATTAGCAGATGCAACACCAGCCTTGCAGATTTGTGCATTGCTCTCATCTTCCACACTACAATCGGAGCTAATACAACGTCCACACTCATGTGGATGACGAAGATTGCTGGTGGTCAAATGTAAGCGGGTTGCAGACTCTATGCCCTCAACTTTTAGAATTGTCTGTCCAAGTTATCCGACTCGACTAAATGAACACTGGATATCGTCGAGATCAGCAGGTCTTAGTGCTGCCAGAAATGTCATACTAGCAACGGGCGACTATGATGGCACACCCGAATTCCTCAAACACCCGGTGGTCAAGAGCTTGAAGACTAGAAAGATGGTGAATTGTAAAGGCCCAGGAGATGGGGAAGGTTTTGCTGCAAGTAACAGCTGTGCCTCCATCATCTTCACCGCCTTCATCTGATTCTATCAACCGACAAAAAGGAGACATGTGTCAGCGAAACAGACGGAACGGCAATTCATTCAGAAAATCGTCGTCTTGAGCGACTGGTTGAACACTTCGAAGAACAGTTCAGCTGGTCTTTTTTCAACACAACGGCTGGAAGGACCCAGCGGGCCTGAATAGAACATCGACACCGGCCCGCCGACAGCAACAGAAATCCATCGTGAGATATCACTCCCTCAATGCGACAAGGCACCTAGCACTCCAATCTCTTCAAAGGTGGTGAGCTCCTGGTGAACAGTCTGACAACCATACTGCAGAAGATTTGGAGCGAAAACAGAGTACCAGTGGAGTGGAGCGCCTCGACCGTCATCCCAGTCTTCAAAAAGGGGAGCAAGGAGGTCATGCGAAGACCATCGTGACCTCAACCTAATGGCTGTGACATCCAATGTACCCTCTGGCATTATTTCGCGCAGGTTGATCGATTATCGGGAGAGAGATTCAAGCTGGGTTTCGTCCCGCCCGAGAATGCACCGGCCATACCTTAAACTTGAGACAAGTTATTAAACGGCACCACTCTTTTAAATGCAACACGTTGACAGTTTTTCTTGACCTGAAAGCTACTTTTGACCCCGTTGATCCTCAGAAACTGGTGGTTTCTGGTGACCAAATTTCTGTCCCTCCCGAAGGCACTGTATGCGAACTCCTGTGTGCGCGTACCAGTATACGGGGAGGTTTTGCCTAAGTTCACCATATCCAGCGGTGTAAGACAAGGCTGTCCTCTCTTGCCTTTCCTCTTCAACTTTGTTATTGATGTACTGCTTGAAATTCCTCTGCCTGCCTTCGAAAGCTCAGCGGTCGGAATGCTCCCGGGACGTTCGCTCACAGACATTGAGTATGCGGACGATATTGCTCTCCTAGGTTCAGATCCTCGGAAAATGCAAACCGTTTTACGTAACCTAAATACATCTGCCGCATGGTTTGGTATGTGCTTCAGACCTGCAAATTGTAAAGTGCCGCCACGAGACTGGGTGGAATGAATTCCACACCTCATGCTTGCAGGCGGGCCAGTCGATGTAGTAGATGAACTTGTTCATCTGGACAGTTGTATTAATTCCGGTGGACTGACTGGAGATGAGATTATTTCTCAAATCGGGAAGACCAGGACAGCTCTTGCCAACCTCCAACACCTATGGCGCCGACATGACGTTAGTTTGTCTTCTATAGAGGAAAATGTTGGTGGCTCGGGTTGCGTAGATGGTCTGCTTTGTTCGATTGCAAATGTTTTATCACCAATCGAGGTGACGTCATCAGTGCGTTGTTAGGGACCGTAGTGGTGCGTAGTGATGGGTTGGTGGTTGTCAGTTTGTCTGTCAGGGGCAGAGTTTACACTGCGGCAGTGCGATCCATATTGCTTTATGGATCAGCAACGTGGCCACTGCACACAGAGTGTATACGAAAGCTGTCAGTGTTTGACCATCGATGTCTCCGAAGCACTGGTCGGGTCTGGTGGGAACATCGGATTAACAATGTTGGGGTACACCAGATGGTTTAGGAAGAAGGAACTTTCCCACGATAGATGAATTACTCACGTTTCATAGGGTACGCTGATTAGGACATGTACTCTGTATACTAGGGGACTGTTCGCCTCGCAGAGCCCTTTTCGCCCATCTATGTGCTGAGTGGAAGCGATCGAGAGTTGGGCAGTGTATGACCTGGCAACGAATTATGAAAACACTAAAGGTAGACTGAGTCGGGTCGACAACTGTCGTCTTCCTGGCTGGGGACCCCGGGACTCAACTCAGCAATGGTTAATGACATTGGCAGAAACGGCCCAATCGCGCGGTCAGTGGGGCTCTTACGAAAAAGCTATCGCCTTGAATGCGTAGCTACCCATTCCCGAACTAACTGGACATGCCATCGCCTCCAATGCTTGACTGTATCTCCCATGCTGTACCGCTTTCCGGAGATTGAAAATGTTCCGATGGTGCTTGGTTTCTGAAGTTTGCTTGACTGAATTCAAGCTGCGTATCGTCCGGTACCTGTAGTCACCCCATAAGATCCTATGCCACCATGATCTTAAGTCAGCTTTAGTTCAAGCTCATGAGTGCGTTTTTTGTAAGCGCAGGAGTCGGTAGCCATCTTGCATAAGGAAACTATTGTCAAATCGTATGTTTTACTACCTCACAAGGGTGAACAGCTCAGGGCCAGATAAAATCGTTGACCTATGGGTTGTACCACTCTCCTCTCCTCGAAAGTCCAATTTTATTGTTTCCAAGGAGGAGGTCCACCTGAAATAGGAAAACTGTACTTGACCTTTGGGGTTGTCTTGCAGTGCAAAACTTAGAACACCTCGCTTCTTGATGAATTTGCACTTTGGCAGGGAGTCACTGTGGTAAGTTTCTAGTTAGGAAAGTTTCATCCCGTGAAATTGGTCGACATCCAGACCTGATTTGTCAGTTAACGTGATTGAGTCACTGGAAATATTCGTATTCGTATATTTGGTAAACCACACTGACTGGTGTAGAGTCCGACATGGTACTGTGCACCAATTTACACCTCATGTTAAGACGTCTCCGCGTTATTTAACGGATATCTCCATGAAATTTTTGGGATGCCCAGGTTGGAATAACAAGTGTCCGTGTAGGGAACGGTATCTCAGCTTGTGGCCGTGCACCTCAAGCTATCTTCATTTCATGGTAAGTCATTGTCAGTTTGCTATCGGGAATTCTTGTGCTCTTATTAAGTCAGCTTAGGGATTTTATCGGGGAAACTTATGGATAGATCCCGCGGCGTCTTGCACGTAAACTATACAGTCGGGTAAACAAACAAAGGCTTGTCTCGTATTTTAAAAGAGTTTCTGCGTTCCATGAATGTCATTTGTATCGGTCCATTAGAAAGGGTCGCCGACTGCTTCGAGATGGTTTACGGGACGCTTTCTTCAGTCTGCTCTGGACAGTAATATAAATCCACCATTCCACTACATTGTTTTCAATGTCAGGAGGTCCCGATAATTTTCACTTGGTCTATTGAGATAGATCTTTGAATGACTTTATTAAAATTTCGAGGATTTCGATAAAAGCATAAAGATGCCAGTGAACATTTGAAAACTGTGTGGGTTAAGCGACACAGGTTGGTCACTTGGGTTATCTCGGACTTCCATCGGGATATCCTGAGCTTTCTATACCGAATATTTGGAGTTCCCTACGTATTTTTCATCTGGACAATATGAAGACATCTTGACAATGGAGGGTTTGGACTTTGCCGTCATGAGCAGCCGCCACAACAGAATAGAGGAAACCTGACCTGCTCAGGTGTTGAACACAGACATCTCACTATTCTGCCGGGCTAATAACTTGTCAAGTATTGAACAGAGCATTATAATGCTTCCCTAAAGTTTTCTTAACAGTTTATATTTTATGAGGTTTGTCTAACGAGCCAAAGCCGTTAACGCATCTTTTCATTTACGAACTTCTATCGACCTTAGGTTGAAGATCTGGGCTTTGAACGGCCACCGGGAACCACCTGTGAGCGAAACCAACAAGGATCGGAATGAAGTGACCATCTTGAATAAAGAGAAACGCCTCGACTGGTGGGCCGAATATTTCGAACATCTATTGTGGCCACCAGCTTCCACTCATCCTGAGTCTACGGTTGACGTAGAGCCCTAGAGGGTAGACGTGGAGCCTCTTACGGCCTCGGAGGTTTACGACTGCGTATGGTCCGTCAAGCGCCACCGGGCTCCTGACCCGAAGGTTCAGAGATGGCGTTGAAGTCCTCAGTCAGCGTATGACTGATCTGTTTGCCTGCATTTGGGAAAAGGAGACTGTCCTGGACAACTTGGAAGAACCACTGATAGTGCCATTTTTTGAAAAAGGGCTCGCAATGAGTGCGGTAACCACAGGAGGATCAGCTTGACTCCGGTCGTAACGAAACTCGGCGTCACCTCTTCATTTTATGTTGGCTGGTGAAACACTGACTCGAGAGTAGCAAGTGGGGTTCCGGCCTTGTAGGGGTTGCGTTGACCAAATTTCCACAACCTGTCAGGCGCTAGAATAACTTCATACGTATAAACGACCCACAGTTTTAGTATTCCTGGATTTCCAAGGCGCATTCAGCTCGGTTGACCAGTCTGTTCTCCTTGACACGCTTGCCCATTAAGGAATGCCCCGGAAATTTGTGAACATAATAAGTTCTTTTTATTCTCAGACTTCGGGACATGTGAGAGTACACGGAGAACTCTCTCCATACACAAAAGTGCTGTCTGTCAGGGGTGCCCGCTCCCCTCATTCCTATTTAATTTCATGCTCGACGACACGAGGGCTGGAAGGTCGTCAGAACTCTGGTGCTGAGATAACTTCTGACGAAGACCTTTTCGATCTGGAATGCACAGACGACATCGTTCTCGTCTTCGAAAAGTAGAAGATACAGTTACTTTTGGATGAACCGACCAGAGTCATCCCGTCCTTTGGCATGCTCTATGCACCCATAGGTTGTGAGGTAATGCCCCTGGACATGCAGTCACTGATCACGCGACTTACAATCAAGGGGAGGCACCGAAGTTGTGGAGCGTTTTTACTTATCTTCAAAGTTGTTTTAGTTGCGACTATAGTGTGGAAGATGAGAGCAATGCACAAATCTGCAAGGCTGGTGTTGCATCTGCTAATTTGAGACACCTATGGCAACAAAGCCCCACTACCCTGAATCTCAAGGGACGTGTGTACCAGGCTACGTTAAGGGAGGTTTTGTTTTATGGATGTGAGACTTGGCTTGTTCAAGCGGCGGAACTGAGACGTCTTGAGGTTGTCTCAGAACCATAGCTCGTGTGGGTTGTTGCCGGCGGTTCAGTAACGAGGCAATTAGAAAGCGAGTTTTTGGTTGTGCAACGGGGACTTCCATTGTAAAATGTGTCAAGCACGAGAAGGTGGTTCGGTTAGGCCATGTATTTCGCATGCCGAACCATCGTTTGACGAAGAGAGTGCTATGTTCCGTGCCCAATTCAGAGTGGCGGAAGAGAGAGGTGGCCAACTCTTGACCTGGCCTCTGTCAGGGGTATGAAAGAGATTACGAAAAGTTTGGGTGCTGTCGGTGCGACTCGTTTTCCAGGATGTGGACCGCGTGACGCCAACTGCACGTGGTTGGAAACGCTGCAAGATATGGCTGCTAATCTATGTCAGTGGCGTTCTTGTTGTCAGTTTCTATATAGATTGCAGGAATGAGTTTCTGGAGGTTTAACACCTTCGAATGGTTGTAGGAAGCTCGCACTAAGTCCTTTTCGTGTCCTCCTTTATACCTTTTTCACAATAAGGTTTTCAAATAAATTGTGGTTGTACGGTAGCGAAGCATCATTAGTGGACACTGATGTCATGCTGTCGATGATGATGCCGGACCCCTGTCCTGGTACTCTGTACGCGTGTTGTTCCAGAAAGAAGGGCCTGAAACTTAAAATGGCATTTCTTTGAGAACTCCCTACTTATCAGTTAGGAGCCAAACTGTTTTGCGATGTATGGTCAGCATAATAAGCCTCACTGATGGTGACCAATATCACTTTCTAAAGGCATAGACGATGGTTCTACGCATTTTCAGTGAATTCATTGGAAAGCTAGGTTACCCACCAATATTATCAACAATTGGTACTTGCTAATATTTGATGTGAAGTTGGTCCGCTAGTAGTCCTCAGTCTAGTAGACGCCTAATCATAGCTGGAATGACCAACCATACGTTAGACATGACTCGATATCAACCCAAAGCTAAATCATCGACAGGCAAGCACGTTGAGGCCCATTGGGATTCACTAGCTGCCCCAAACATGGTGAGAAAATAAGATTCGACACGTATTCGTTCACCTGACCTAAAATGTACGGATGCTGCTCATTGATTCCTCTGAGCTTGAAAAAGACGTCGCACGTCCCACAGTGCAAAAATTCATGCCATCCCCAGTCACTATATGTTACTCAAATTAGGCAGTTGGGTTGTAGTAGACACTTATATCGCGGCGAATAGTATTCCGTGGGACATTTGTGCAGAATCACATCAATATACACAGGCATTTTGCAGATGATCTTGTGTGTGATTAATGGTTTCACGCTAGTCTCTTCATGCGGCTATACCCACCCTTAGTAGACTCCTTCATGTTGCTGGTGTAGAGAATCTATGGTGAGAAAGTCGCGCTGGGCCTAGAAAATAATCATAGCCGCACGTACAGCTCGTGTAGTTCACTGGTCAGTTGCCTGAGTTTGCAGTTCGTTAGCATGGCTTACACTGACCTCAGCGGCTTCGCTGGTTTGATCCTGAATGTTTATGTAAATATGCTCAGCCGATGGTAAATATCCAGAAAGTCCGTAAACCCTCCACTCGGGTTGACACACAGTTTGCCCAAATTTTTGACAGGTGCGATCGGGGTTCCAGGGTTTGTTTCGCGTCACGGACTTTCTGGTCTTTGGCTTCATGTATTAACTGGTGGGCTACCTCGAGCTTGAGGGTAGTCGTATTATTCTTTTGTCCATCTCTAATAGCTCTTTTCTCTCGGTTGGGACCATTTCGCAGACAGACTTCCTAAGACCCATTGTTTTTTTACTGTAAGCGCGCACACTGCTGACGGGATCTAGTAACGGCGACACACTTTCACTGATCACTGCGGAAAACTCATGAAAAAGCCTTTGAATGAACAAATACATGCATTAACAAACTGGTACTTCGCAACAGGCTCTATTGATCACATAAAGAAATCATAATGGAAAATATGCACAGAGTGTAAGGGTATTGGAAAACTGATTTCAATAATGAGCATGAGAAGTAAAACAAACACTGGGAGCAGAGTGTAGAGTGAAATTGACGTGTTGTCGGTAGATTTCTTGTGTCGTATAGGATGTCGCCGAACTGGAGTGTGTATGGCCTGTACGGTCGTCGAGGGAATTTTCGGGACCATCTGATTTGTAAATATTTCGGGGGTATTCTGAGCTGTCGTGACCAAGATGATCGTGTTGACAAGTAGATGGCTCTTAGCTTTTTGTACCAGCGTGTGGTATGCTGCAGCAACCAGATTGGTATTTTCTTGTTTTGGTGACCAAATATGAAGAATCTGCTGTCGCCAACATCCACCACTGTTACGCGTTGAGTAGATTACTCCCTTAAGTTTTTTACGAAGCAGGCGTTCCGCCTCCTCTTGCGTGTAGTTCAAAACCGAATGTGTCATGGCTCTTGTTACTGAAACACCCAGGACAATCCGTTTTTCCTTACTAGAGGCACATACCAGGTTAATGGTGTAGTCGGTCTTGGCACCACCGGCAGGATAGTAAGCAATTTCCATTTCAGTCTGGAAAAATCCACATACGGAACAATAAAAAGTATACTATATCCTAGTGGAACTCATGGAAGTATGGGTGCTTTAATTTAGCAGTTCTGTCAATCCAATCGCAACAGAAATCAGTATTGCGTACGGTATAACGCACTTGTAGTCACAATTAGACGGGCGGCAACAAAGCCACAAGGTTTTTGTCACCGTCCCGGTGTTTTTACACTATGTCGTGATTATCAATAAATTGGGGAATATTTAGGACCCAATGAGAAGTCGTTTCAGGGACATGTAGTAAACAATCGGTTGATTCACTGTTCGACAGCGTTTCGCTCTTGACAAAAGCTTTATGAGGCCCACTGAATAAGTTACTGTTACCCGAGTTCTAAAACAGACGGAGTACCAATCAGCGAGATTCCTTTCAGTCAGCTGACTTAACCAGTCCCAAATGTTCGTCAGGAATTCCTGTTAATTGGTGAGAATGACATATTGGTCAGGAGTGAATCATCACAAACTGAATAGAGTTTTGAGGTATTATTTTTCCCGTTTAAGGTACTTTAGTGAAGATGCTCCTTTTTTGTTGATGTATTTTGGTTAGGAAGTGCTGGGACAATTGGCTTGAGGCTTGGGGAGATTAAGTAGATTCTGACTTGCCCAAGCATTGTTCTTTAGACCGTGCGCCGCCACGTGTCAGCTGCCTGACCTGAAACAACTCTCCACACACTTGCTAGCTTTGTGCCTCCTAGTCATCTCGGGATGCTTGGCGGTTTCCACTCCCTCGGCCACTAGTCGCAACCCCCACAACAAAATCGAAATTGTCCATCGGGTTTCAAGCGTCTGTGGCATTACCTGACTGGGAAGTCCTGACAGGCGAGTCAGTCAGTTGTCACACCAGAACGGTTACTGAGTCGTCGTTCAAGGAGTA
Source organism: Opisthorchis felineus (assembly GCA_004794785.1). NCBI lineage: Eukaryota > Metazoa > Platyhelminthes > Trematoda > Opisthorchiida > Opisthorchiidae > Opisthorchis > Opisthorchis felineus. The sequence goes on along the minus strand of SJOL01002821.1, from coordinate 129,987 downwards.
GGGCATACTAATCACATCACTGAAGCGTGAACACGTTCGCCTGTTCAAACAGGAAAATGCAGACGCGTCCGACGTGCGCTGGTGTGGTAGTGGTAATGCCCGCCTCGTGTGTCAAATGTCTGGAGTTCAAACGCCGGTACGGCCATAGGATACGCACTGCTGTTGAGCTCTAATAAGAGCGAAACTCGACTCCAGTGCTTCCCCCCTTGGGTGTGGACTCACTAGAAAAATTACCCTAGCATAGGAGGACGAGTGTTCAAACAAGAGTGATGTGACTGTGAGTCTTTGATTCTCGCCTGATATTTATGTGCGTTTTTTCGTGGTCTGTTTATGCACCGCTTGTGTTCACCGATCCTGGTGTGTAGCTCCCTGGCTACTTGATTGATGTAGTTGCTACATTTTGTCTGTTGTACACAATCCCTAGTCCCACTAAGCGAGAGACGATCGTCCAACTGCACGAATACTGAGGTTAACGATTTTCCCTTCTGGAACGCTACTTTAATGTTAACCTTATTAAGCACCCTTTTAATTACTTCAGACGTCGTTTTGTATGGGATAGCTGCTGTTTGGTGTTTGATCCACTACTCACTTTGCTACTTTAATAAGCCCACTGGGTATCCGCTTTCTTGAAGTCCTTTTTTGCCTCAGTTTGTGCCGCTATTCGATCGACTTATTCTGTGCAGAGAGCTCCTACTCGATTAAACATTGCCAAAACCATGCTAACCTTCGGATAGGCTTAAGGTATAAAGCACACAGATCCACTTAATCTCTCCAAATCCAGTCTAATTGTCCTAGTATTTCTCAACCCACAAGACAAAATTTGTGAGCCACATCCAAGATAATTATTTCCTGTAAAGTGCCGTAAACCGGAAAATCAGTACCCAAAAGCCCGATTCAGCTTGGTAATGATTTACTCCTTACCCATCTGCCGTAATTGTTAGTCGTCTCCATTGAGGTTGAGATAGCTCAGAGGTTAAGGCATGAACTAACTGACCGGAAGGTCCTTAGTTTGAACCTAATCCCGGTATTTTGACTGCTCCTGTCTAGGATTGGGCAACCTGAGAGTACCTCAGCCCTCGTTCTTCCATTGGTTAGCACGGCAGCTAGGCCCTTAGAAAGTGTTACAGGCGGACGATTGTTTATTATGTATTTGTGTTCATCATCCCCGTTACTCCCCAAGAACTTCTGACGTACTTTCAGCACTGATTAAGTCGGGTTGTTGAAAAGAACCTCAGTGCCCTAAAACTCGGTTGGGTTGGTAACTTACTCATTTTACCTGATGAAGCTTTCGTGTCAAAAGCGAAGCGTTGCCTAGTAATAAATCCACCGATTGTTCACCAAACCCTTCTGAAACGATATCCTGATTATATAAAAGCGTTCTGCCAGAAATATCAAGTTATCTGCTATCGTACGCAGTTTACCTGGAGGAGGTATGAAGCACTCCACATTTCGCGCAATAACTAGGCAAACCGTCAATTCCCATGGAGGTATGTTCAGGTTCTTAGCGTAACGTCTACTATCGAGAAATTTCAATTTTCTTGTTTTTACAGCTGAATAATGCCGAGATGTTTTAAAATGAGGGCGTCGATACAAGTGAGGTTTTTGCGACTTGGCTTGCTCCATAGTTTATCCTGATCCGTGGATTTCTGGACCAACACTGGTCTTATGCACCCACAAGGGTGAATTTGCAATAGTCGCAAATTCACTAGATATCCCACACCAATCGAACAGCAAGATGTAATATATTGGAGGTATAGGAGCGAGATTACAGTAACAGACGTACCACAGGTTGAAATGGATATTACTACGGTTAACAAGGCCAAGTAAAGCACACGATTATTTCGGTACATAATAGAGTCTATAAAAGCAGCCCTAGGTCCTTATCTCAAACTGGACGTTTGGATAGAGTTAGGAAGATCCTAATAAACGCCCCAGACTCTGAAGTGTTTTTTTACACTGGAAGCAGAAACAAGGGCACGGAAAAATTAACTGCATTCGGGAATAACCTCGGGAACATGGTTAGAGAAACACTATCTCCCACGTTGTCTCCAGGGGACCGACCGCGGGAGAGTGCTTGCAGTAACGTACTTTTTAATGAGCTCCCTAGTTGGCGACGGAAATGATCCGTAGACTCAAAGAATGATGGGAAAGGCACCATACCTGATAAAAAACCAATCGAGTCTGCTTACAACAGGAACTTCCTAGCCGTGGGTTTTAGGATGGCCTTGTCGTCGGCTGTAACTCTTGATAACAATTACAAGATAGAAGGCTAAGACAAACGTCCAGATATCTCGGTATATTGAAAATAAGGAACCGGAAAATTGGCCGATTAACCAAATAAGTAGTGACACTGGAAAACAGAGTGAAACAACACCCGATACTCAACCAGCCAGTGTTGTTTCGTTATAATATTACCATGACTCCTGTCTTCTCGGAAACTTGTAAGGCAACGAAAAAATTGCTGGTTCATGATGACTATAGCCCGGCGTCTTGTGCACTATAAACTGAAATATTTGCTTTCAAAATAATTATGTATGCATTGATAAGGTAGAAGTGGTCAGTCAAGAAAAGGCAATCAGCGATGCCTTTCATCCCGACACAGGTTGATTGGTTCGGTATGATCCGATGTTCATGTTAACTATTCGCAGTAATCGTCAGCATAATCCGCCAACCGACTTCGTTTGTGCGCTGGGGATATACATTTCAGTCGGTTCTGCGTGTTTTTTGTGTGATTCGGTGGTCGTATATCAAGTTCGTCAGGACTGACTGATTGTACTCAAAAGTCAGGTAGTTCCGAACTTTTCAAAGTCTTCACGGATGTTCTGGGGATTACCAAGCCGTTTCCATTGTTTCTAATTTGTTTTCATTCGCCATTTCTACAACATGTTCGTGATAAATTACATTGCGCATTGAACACTTTCCCGTATAAACGAACATTGAACGCGTTTAGCAGCGCTGCAAGAAGTTATCTTTGTTGGATTAGCTATCAGAGTGCCCAGAAAGCGGTCGCGTTTGGTTGGGTCAATGGCTGCGGATTCAATGCTGAGTCATTTGAAAGGCCTGAAGGAACAGCGTTTTTGAATAGTTTGGAGTTTAGGTAGATATAGAAGTACAGCAAAATGTCTTTTTGATGGCATATATTTGTTCGTCAAGCTTTGTTGAAGTCCTACCTACGTTCTAGCAAGGTTCTTGTAATGTCTTCGGGGCTACTCTGTACCATTGGTTCAGAATCATAAGTGGCCAGCTTTAGTTGTTTGCATGGTCACTTACGACGGGTTTTTGCGGATTGGAGAGCTAGGGAACCAAAAAATTGTGTACTTGATTTTCTGTTGTTAGTCCCAATCAAGCCTGCGAATTATCAATTAAATTTGTTTGGATCAAGTGGATACAGTAATCTAGGTGCCCACCAAGTGTCGGCATACACGAACGATATAATCTTCCGTGACTCCTGTTTTCTTCATCTGTGTCCTGCGAGTAGCAGTTTTAGAGCATGCCACTCACATCGAAATTCATAAGGACATTCCCACGTTGCATGCCCCCTTGGCTACACGGTTTCCAAAAACGATTTGGTTAAATACAGGCACTCTGAGTGCTTTTGGAAAAAAAAACAATGTAGTATCTGGATGGTGTGTTCCTTCAATCGTTGCATTTGGCCCCGTCTCCAATTTCATCCGGCGCGTGTTTTCATTCTACTGACCATACTATTTCTGGTAACTATATCATGCTGCTATCAATTGTAACAGTCCCCCAATTAGATCTCGAATAGTGGCCTCGGCTCCAAAAAGGTCACTTTATTCCATTCCAGAGGATCTTAGTGGTGAATACATAATTAGTGTAACTATCCCCTGTAGGAACTGATAAATTTCAACAGTTTCGACTACCCAGAAGGGGCCGCTTTTACATGGATTCAGGAAACGCGGACTCCACTTAGCATGCTAGGGGTTGATTTTCCAAATTGCACGACAACTGCTCAGTCCCACTGGCTCGCCTATTTAGATTATCACACCATAAAGAAACGGATGCTGTTCTCTCCGTGGTGGCAAAATATAGATTGTTCGGCTCAGTCAAATGGAAGTCTTCATGGTATACTGTCACCCTATTGTGAAACTTTGAAAATAATCATTAAAGCGGTTAATTTTTCGTCGGAACTAATGGAGCCACCAACTTTGTTGCTTGGTGTGGCCAGGAAAAAAAACAGTACAGTTGGAGCCCGGAGGTTCGTGGGAAGAGTATTTTGGCACTGTCTTCACAGATCATTCACGAATTCGGTGAGAAAACTTTGAAGCCGGTAACGACTGGCAGTCCAACTATTAGGTTACTTGAGACGGGCTTAATTCCATGGTGATCAGTGGCCTTGGAGGGCGCATATAGCCGCGGTTCCTTTATAATATTTCTGACCTGCATTCTGCGACTACATCGAAGTTTACTGCCAATGGGCGAATGCACAAATTAGGTACGTACTCAGGAGGTACCGCAGTCCTCTTCTGAGGTGTTAAAAGCTACCTTCACTAGTCGTGCAAAGAAACAGGTGAAGGCGCTTGTTTGAGAAAATTTCCCCAGCTCCAGGTTATTGGATGACTGGAATGATGTTGAAATGTTGAAATGACACCAGTAACGAACTACACCACAGTAGTTCGTTACTAGTGTGTCACTGGAAGGTAAAAGTACACTCTCGGTCTGTACAACTGCATACTGCGTCTCCGAATGGCATTGAGAAGCATGGAGTGAGCTAGGGTGATCCCAGATACCACGCGAAAAACTGTACGATTGCGCACAGCTGCTCTATAAAAGCTCATTGCCGGTGAGTTTTGTGCCGCCGCAATAGCTAGCTGCTTCACTCAGAATTGTACTCAGCGGAGTCCAATTCTTAAGATAACTACAACTCAAGTATCCTACATGGGGGGAATATCAAGATGGGAATGCTGTTTTCGCTCAGCGTCAGATACCAACTATGCACTCAGTTAGCGTAAAAAACACTGGGGTCAGAACAAATCTTTCTGCTTTCAGATTTAGTTCGGCTAGAACAGCATGGAGAGAGACCAATGTGCCAAATTTAATACGCCAGAAATTTATATTTCCGAATGATGGAATACTCAGAAGATGAACAGTTAGACAGCTCGAGTAGGGATGATGCAGCGGATGATAAAGAGCTGAAGATTGATGTTGATTCCACAAAAAATGTCTCACGGAATTAATGTACTTTCATGAAAAGGATGAGAATCCTAGCTTCCATCAGTGGCCTAGCTCTTGTTGCTTATTGTAAGGAGGGTAAGCAGACAGGCAGGGCTAACCACCCTATTTGGTTTCAATGTGCTGGCTGCCTTCGACAATGTACAACACGAATGATCTGACGCCTCCGCACCATTTCCAACCACTACACAGAAGAGACTCAAGGGGCTCACGTGTGAGGAATGCGGCAAGTGCTGCAAATCGAAAGCTGGCATGGTAGCCCACCATCGAGTTCACATTCACGAACGTGGTCGCCCAACTGTGCCTGTGCCTGCGCCTGTGCTGATTGTTCCGGCCTTTTCGACGAAGATTGGCCCGATTCAACTCGGCCGGCATGCACACCCAACTCAGTATAATGCAGATAAGCTTGGTTGAGTGAAGAATTCCGGCATCAGCTGGTCGCAACTAGAGTCACAATCGGTCGCGCCTGGCTAACAACCTATATCCGTCTTGTGACGCAAATCGTACCGTTCGTGAGATTGGAGCAATATTTCCCTGGTCGATTGACCATCAGCATCAAAACCAGGTTACTTGCGCTTAACTGGTAAGCACAACTAAACGAATTTTCATCTAGTGGCCCTGATCCAACCATCGGTCAAACAGCTGCCTATTCGTCAGAATCTGAAGATATAGCGTCTCCTTTAAATAAACCGTGAATTGCGCCATGCCACTCTTGGAATCCCATTCCGACTGTTCGCTCGCTAGTAATGACCCTATGGCACTTGCCCAAGGGTTCCAGTCTGGCATCATGACACCGGAACAAGTCCTGTCCTTTCTGGACCCCCAAGCCTCTAAGACATTTCCAAACCCGTGGAATCTTGTCTCCCGACGCCGTCGTCAGCCAGCCCATCGTGTGCCGGCCAGCCGAAAGCAGATCCACTAGGCCTACTACGCCGCCATCCAGGCCCTATACCAACAAAGACGGAAAGATGCAGCGTCTGCTGTGCTCGATGGGCCATGGAAGGATCTATACAAAGGTAACTGCGGCCTACCTCTGAACGCCGAGCAGTATTGGAAACAGGTTCTCTCTTCTCAAAAGTACGTGGATAGCCGGCCAAGTCGCGCAGTGTTACCATCCGACTGGATTTTGGTGGAGCCAATTACAGGTGAGGAAGTTGACCGTAGGTCCCCTTTTAATGGACGGCTCATCCCCAGGTTTAGACACGTCCACTCACCCCCCCCCCAACCCGTCAATTCACTGTCAACGCCCTTCCTGGGTATTTCTACATACTATTATTATCTGGGGCTGTCTACTGCATTTGTCCAATGCTCTTATCACTCCAGTTCCGAAGGTCCCAAACCCGACTTCGCCGGGTCAACTGAGGCTGATCTCATTTACGTTTGCAAATCTACGTTGCTGCGGCCGTTTGGAAGCTATCTCGCTGTTACACGCCCTACTTTGCCACTCTTCAGCGACTGCTTCTAACCTCAGTTTGGCGTTCGTTCATATCGCAAAAGCGTTCGATTCGGTTTCGCATGACAATGGTCAGATCCACTGAGGCGTTTTTGGCACCGCCACCCGTAGTTCGATACACCAAACAGTCCTATGAGAATGATGTAGCGTTTTCCCAAATTCCGAGGTTCACTACCACAGCGGTGTGATACAGGGAGATCCACTCTCCCCAATATTTTTCATCATGGCAATGGATGAGGTTTTGGATTGTCGAGGATACCAATTCCATTACATCTTAGGGAATGGTTTTGCCCATGCTGGCAACTAGGTCGTGTGTACAGAAAGCAAGGCTCGCCTTAAGGAGAAACAAAAAGCTGCTGCGGTGAGTTGGGTAGAGCTGATATGATTATCAACGCCCGCAAAACAAAAGCAATGGAAAATTGTATGGATGTAAAACCTCGGGCGAACGTGGTCCCAGTCGAACCCTTCTGCTTCGCCGGGAAGCTCATCACTCCTCTCCTTCCGACAGATCGTGACATACTGGGCGTCCTCTTTATTTGTAAGGGGAAGGGAGTCTTCAACCACTGACAGCAGCTGCCCAGGCTGCCCAATGAGGTGACGAATGCTTCGTTGAAGCCAAAGTCAATGCAGTTCACAAGAAACTACCTAGTACCTAGGCTGAGACATTCGCTTGTGTCCACCGAAACACGCTCAAAAGGTTAGACAATTACATCAGGTGGTCTATTCGCGGTTGGTTAAATCTACTGACCACAAACAGCCACATCCACGCCGGTAAACATGAGGGACTCGGTATCTTAGTCCTGAGTTCAACCATCCCGATGAAGCGGAAGGCTCATATGGAAAGGCTACGGGCGGAGTACTGCGCAATGTGGTTAGTGGTCCTGCATCGGGCATCAGCCTTCCGGTCCGAGTCCAAGGTGTATGTTCGAACATTAATGAAGAGTTGGTGGCTGCTTGAGGCGATATCCTGCACAGCAGCCTTGATGGTCGCGGTTTGTGAGAGTTGGTCGCTTCGCCTTTCTCAAATCGATGGCTTGTGTTTCCAGAAAGCGTATTTCTTCGGGCATCCAGCTCCGATCCAACCTGCTTAGGAAGGGAGTTAGATGCGCCCGGCGTGGTCATGGTGACCAGACGATCTTCTGTCATGGAAGCTGTGGTCGATCAGAGAGTTTGGTGCATATTCTGCAGTCCTGCTGGGTCGCGAATGATGCTGAGTGTCCTCGTTATAATCGAGTTGCAAGGGAGCTCGGAAGATGCCTCCGTCGTCTGGGATACACCTTGTTTGACGAGTTGAGAGCACCTACTCCGTAGTGTTTCATCAAGCCTGAACAAATCATTGTCCAGAAGCACCGAGCAACTCTAATAAACGTAAGCATAATCTCGGATGGGTGCGGAGTGATTCTGTGAAATGAGAAGAAGCAGAATCACGGTGCCAGTGAGTGTTCCATTGCTATTATCTCAGCCCTACGTGCCATCGATCGTGGTGTTGATTTTTTGATTCACCAACCGATGGTGATTTCATATCGAGGGATCTGCTTTCCTCAACCCACCAAGGCAGTTATTGGACTGGGACTTCCTAAGGTCGCAGTCACTGACTTGTGTTTGCTCGTCATTTTGGGTTTCCTATGTACGTACGACACTTTTTTGCGTGGTACATGGCGTTGAGTGTTCATTCTTGCCATTGACTTTCACACCTGACCCAGTATGAAGGACACTTTGTGTCTCACGTGCGAATCTTGACTGTGCTAGCGCTTACTGCGCCTTGAAGAGCATTCAGCATTGTTTGTCTCTCCTTCAATTGCTATTATTTGCGTGTGTTTCCATATCAAATTTTCTTACGCATATTGGGGTCATCTTGTTCGACCGGAATAACTGGGGGCATGCCTTCGAATGGGATGCTTTCCTCGATTTACCTAATATCCTCCTATACACCCTTCCACATCTATCGCTCGAATTTACTTTTTATCTTCGTAACTGTGCTGTTCAAAAATGAACGATAATAACAATCTGAAACGCAAACTAGTTGACTTGAGGAACACTCAGCTACTATGTTGTTGATCCACCTCACAGGTACAATCTTCCATCCAAATCGCGTCCAACTGACAGCTCCTCTCGAACTATCAGAGGGCGTTCGTATATTTTTTTAAATTTTATACAGGAAAGTGTGTGATGCTTGCGCAACTGGGCTCTATGCATTCATCATCTCACACTAATTTAGCGGCTATAAGAGAACTTTCGTTTTATTTGCCTGACTGTATCAGTGAATCGGAATTGACCTTGAAAGCTCATCGTGAGTTGAGTGAAAATTTACCATTTCCGTCTAGCAGTAACAGTTCGTGGCGCTTTCAGACTAACCAACATTTTTTACAGGAACTGAATTGTCAGTTTCACCAAAAGTTGGGATGCCTCCATAAATGTGCTGGTGTTACTACCGAACGTAAAAAAATCTCATTCAACCTATGTAGACAAACTGATTTCTTTTCGGTTTAATTAGAGTCGACAATTTTCAGCTAAGTGGCTCCCACGAAACCTAACATGGAATTCAGGGAGAAAAACCAAGTGGACTGGATGTTGTAGGCCTCTAAGTAAATGTTCAGTTGTCGACGATTTCGGTGGGTGAATAAAGAATTCTTATGTTAAGCATGAACAGGTTCCTCTATTCAGAATAATTCCCAGTTATTTGAAGATGCCTGTGGCTTTTTTTTCGAAAGTGACTAAATCAACCTTTTGAGGAACTGTTTGTGTAAGAGCAGAATGGTTACAAGAATTATTTTACTAACTTACCTCCATCAAGGTGGCTCCCGTATATCGCCCCAAAACTTCGTACGAAAGCATCTCTGACACTACTGAATTCCCTCCAGCATTTGGTGCTGCCAGGAAACGCTGTGCCTGGTCACTCATTGACATACTCGAGAAAGGGCAACCGGATGTAAAGTCGGAAATCCACAGGGATGTGTGATTTTTCCTGTATCGAACTGTCCTATTAAAAGCGGGCCAGCCTCCTTTTGTTTGGATAACTGCTTTGAAAGTATTCGGCTCACAAAACTCGCGGTCGAGGCTTAATCTTATGCCGGTCGACAAACTTAGCGGGCGGCACTCCTGGCGAGTCAGAAAAAACAGATTCAAAACTCCGCTGTCTAGTAGAATGTTGTGAACTCATGATTCTCATATTCTGCTGGTACTTCGAAATCGTTCTGTGGAGCACAGCGTAACTTAGTGTTAATTTGTTAAGTAACTGACAGTAGGATCTGATGAAATCTTAACTACAATCCTGAGTTATTATTGGCTCTTCGTAACTACCATATTTAGAAACGATGATCCACAACAACCATGACCGTGTGTTTCATACCTGTTGATTGGATGGCTGAATCGCCGATTCTGTCTTTTCATTAGACTCCGGTATCTTTATTCATGCGTCGATTACCACGTGATGTTTACAGACTTCTCTTCTGACATTCCGTGATGTTCCACATGATTCTGAGGTCTGCGCAGCACGTGCGTCTGTCTACTAACTAAACAGTTCAGATCACGTGCTACGGGCAACTTCAAGGTATCACAAATCCACCAGCTCAGTTGACTTAACTGAATTTTCCGGAACCCGGTCGATTTCTCTTGCCCTTGATTGTTGAAGTAAACGTGCCTATCACTCGGTCTTACTTTCACTGAAAGCAGCCCATGACAAGTTTTAATGTCTTCAGACCCCCAGTAGACGCGTGTGACGGATATACTTTATGACTAAGTCACCTGGAGCCATGGGTAAAACGTGGGGCTTTACGTAAAACAATCCGTTTTTGGTGGTAATCAACGGCATTCAGCGGCTACTTTTCATACTTGTTTGACTACACATGAGTATCGTGACTTGGACCTGCTCACCATAATGCCGCTATATTTCCCTGCTACTCGTTCCACGGTTTGCTTACCTTCTAGTTACCGATGTCGATATTACAATTTCGTGTCAATTCTACTAACTTTCGAGTGTCTGATCCTATAGAAGAGTGGGCCTCCAGGGGATCGAACTCGGACCCCTCAGGTGACAGACCAGGACGTTATCCACTACACCAGCTCGAATTACTTGGCATCTTTCCTGACGTTGTTTGTTGAGCTTTTGTTTTAAACGGGCCTAAGCGTACATTTTACCTTTTTATTCATAGCAGGTGCTGCCTTGTCCCACTGTCAGCTGAAGATTCCAGGTATAGTTGGTTTGTGCCAAACTAACCCGATACCCGATTTTTGGGATAGTTTCCGTTCCCTTTTGATTCGGAAATACCGCCCCACCCCCATCCCAAAGTACTGACTGCATTCCGATCCGTTATTCCTGTATACTGCCTATTTACACTGCCTGTCTACCCGTATCCGTACTTTTCACACTTCGGGTATCTGGTGATTCTGACACAATGGCTTGTGGTGTCTTCGGTGTGGGAGTCACACTCAGATTCAAGGTTGAAAGCGTTTTACTGGACTGGATCCCAGTAAACAATCGTCTTTGCGCTGTGCGGTTGTATGGCTCAATTAGGATTAACGCAGGTCGATGCGGTAAACGGTGTTTGTCGTATCAGCATACGCCCCAACAGATAGGAGGTCTGAGACTGAGAAGGACGAGTTTTATCAAGATCTGTCACGACAGCTTTGGTCGGCAAGAAGGACGGATATAGTAATCCTGGCGGGTGATATGGATGCCCAAGTTGGACGACTAAGTCCGGAAGAAGCACAGTTAGGTGGTAGATTTGGAGTCGATGCTGAGCGTACGGATAATGAAGAGCGGCTTCTTCAGTTGTGTGCAGATCATCGTCTGTTCTTGGTCAGTACGAACTTCCAACACAAACGCTCACACCGAGTTACTTGGTGGCCACCTACCAGAAGACAGTCGTGGACTCAATTGGACCATATGGCTATCAGTTACCGATGGATAGCCTCAGTTAAAGATTGTTGTTCCTTCTGGGGTACGCAACTTGACCCTGATCACGCCATCGTGCGGGCCCACTTAGCACTTTGCTTTCCACCAGCACTACGCGTGCCGAAAGAGAGCAGCTCCGTTCATCAACTTCGACAAGTTTCAGTAGCTGAAGAGTATCCAGCTGATCTGGCTAGAAAGCTACGGGAAACGTACAGTCATGTGGACGATGAAGATTGCTTGGAGGATGAATGGAGGCGAGTTAAAGAAGCAATGGTCTCAGCTCTCATAACTATTTGTCCAGCCCATCTGACTCGACTCAATGAAAACTGGATATCTTCGAGATCAGCAGATCTTATTGCTGCCAGAAAGGCCATACCAGCAACTAGCGGCTATGACGGCGCACGCAGGTACCTCAGACACCGCACAATCAAGAGCTTGAAGAATGACAGAACGCTGTTGGATTTCGAAGGCCCAGGAGATGGAGAAGGATTTCGCTGCAGACATCAGCCGCTCCCTGTTTCAATTGATTCGATCAAGGGGTCAAAAGAAGGCAGGTGTCAGTGAGACAATATGCGAAAAAGACGGAACAGCAATTCACTCCATCAATCGCCGTATTGAGCGGTGGGCTTAGCAGTTCCAAGAACAGTTCAGCTGGTCTCCTTCACACCTCCTTGACACCAACCCACCATCAGCAACCGAAATCCAGCGTGAGATTTCAAATCTGAAGCACGACAAGGCACCTGGCCAGGATGGTCTACACTGCGCGCTCTTCAAAGAAGGTGGCGAGGTCCTGGTGAACAGTCTGACAACCATACTGCAGAAGATTTGGAGCGAAAACAGAGTACCAGTGGAGTGGAGTGCCTCGACCGTCATCCCAGTCTTCAAAAAGGGGAGCAAGGAGGTCATGCGAAGACCATCGTGACCTCAACCTAATGGCTGTGACATCCAATGTACCCTCTGGCATTATTTCGCGCAGGTTGATCGATTATCGGGAGAGAGATTCAAGCTGGGTTTCGTCCCGCCCGAGAATGCACCGGCCATACCTTAAACTTGAGACAAGTTATTAAACGGCACCACTCTTTTAAATGCAACACGTTGACAGTTTTTCTTGACCTGAAAGCTACTTTTGACCCCGTTGATCCTCAGAAACTGGTGGTTTCTGGTGACCAAATTTCTGTCCCTCCCGAAGGCACTGTATGCGAACTCCTGTGTGCGCGTACCAGTATACGGGGAGGTTTTGCCTAAGTTCACCATATCCAGCGGTGTAAGACAAGGCTGTCCTCTCTTGTCTTTCCTCTTCAACTTTGTTATTGATGTACTGCTTGAAATTCCTCTGCCTGCCTTCGAAAGCTCAGCGGTCGGAATGCTCCCGGGACGTTCGCTCACAGACATTGAGTATGCGGACGATATTGCTCTCCTAGGTTCAGATCCTCGGAAAATGCAAACCGTTTTACGTAACCTAAATACATCTGCCGCATGGTTTGGTATGTGCTTCAGACCTGCAAATTGTAAAGTGCCGCCACGAGACTGGGTGGAATAAATTCCACACCTCATGCTTGCAGGCGGGCCAGTCGATGTAGTAGATGAACTTGTTCATCTGGACAGTTGTATAAATTCCGGTGGACTGACTGGAGATGAGATTATTTCTCAAATCGGGAAGACCAGGACAGCTCTTGCCAACCTCCAACACCTATGGCGCCGACATGACGTTAGTTTGTCTTCTATAGAGGAAAATGTTGGTGGCTCGGGTTGCGTAGATGGTCTGCTTTGTTCGATTGCAAATGTTTTATCACCAATCGAGGTGACGTCATCAGTGCGTTGTTAGGGACCGTAGTGGTGCGTAGTGATGGGTTGGTGGTTGTCAGTTTGTCTGTCAGGGGCAGAGTTTACACTGCGGCAGTGCGATCCATATTGCTTTATGGATCAGCAACGTGGCCACTGCACACAGAGTGTATACGAAAGCTGTCAGTGTTTGACCATCGATGTCTCCGAAGCACTGGTCGGGTCTGGTGGGAACATCGGATTAACAATGTTGGGGTACACCAGATGGTTTAGGAAGAAGGAACTTTCCCACGATAGATGAATTACTCACGTTTCATAGGGTACGCTGATTAGGACATGTACTCTGTATACTAGGGGACTGTTCGCCTCGCAGAGCCCTTTTCGCCCATCTATGTGCTGAGTGGAAGCGATCGAGAGTTGGGCAGTGTATGACCTGGCAACGAATTATGAAAACACTAAAGGTAGACTGAGTCGGGTCGACAACTGTCGTCTTCCTGGCTGGGGACCCCGGGACTCAACTCAGCAATGGTTAATGACATTGGCAGAAACGGCCCAATCGCGCGGTCAGTGGGGCTCTTACGAAAAAGCTATCGCCTTGAATGCGTAGCTACCCATTCCCGAACTAACTGGACATGCCATCGCCTCCAATGCTTGACTGTATCTCCCATGCTGTACCGCTTTCCGGAGATTGAAAATGTTCCGATGGTGCTTGGTTTCTGAAGTTTGCTTGACTGAATTCAAGCTGCGTATCGTCCGGTACCTGTAGTCACCCCATAAGATCCTATGCCACCATGATCTTAAGTCAGCTTTAGTTCAAGCTCATGAGTGCGTTTTTTGTAAGCGCAGGAGTCGGTAGCCATCTTGCATAAGGAAACTATTGTCAAATCGTATGTTTTACTACCTCACAAGGGTGAACAGCTCAGGGCCAGATAAAATCGTTGACCTATGGGTTGTACCACTCTCCTCTCCTCGAAAGTCCAATTTTATTGTTTCCTAGGAGGAGGTCCACCTGAAATAGGAAAACTGTACTTGACCTTTGGGGTTGTCTTGCAGTGCAAAACTTAGAACACCTCGCTTCTTGATGAATTTGCACTTTGGCAGGGAGTCACTGTGGTAAGTTTCTAGTTAGGAAAGTTTTATCCCGTGAAATTGGTCGACATCCAGACCTGATTTGTCAGTTAACGTGATTGAGTCACTGGAAATATTCGTATTCGTATATTTGGTAAACCACACTGACTGGTGTAGAGTCCGACATGGTACTGTGCACCAATTTACACCTCATGTTAAGACGTCTCCGCGTTATTTAACGGATATCTCCATGAAATTTTTGGGATGCCCAGGTTGGAATAACAAGTGTCCGTGTAGGGAACGGTATCTCAGCTTGTGGCCGTGCACCTCAAGCTATCTTCATTTCATGGTAAGTCATTGTCAGTTTGCTATCGGGAATTCTTGTGCTCTTATTAAGTCAGCTTAGGGATTTTATCGGGGAAACTTATGGATAGATCCCGCGGCGTCTTGCACGTAAATTATACAGTCGGGTAAACAAACAAAGGCTTGTCTCGTATTTTAAAAGAGTTTCTGCGTTCCATGAATGTCATTTGTATCGGTCCATTAGAAAGGGTCGCCGACTGCTTCGAGATGGTTTACGGGACGCTTTCTTCAGTCTGCTCTGGACAGTAATATAAATCCACCATTCCACTACATTGTTTTCAATGTCAGGAGGTCCCGATAATTTTCATTTGGTCTATTGAGATAGATCTTTGAATGACTTTATTAAAATTTCGAAGATTTCGATAAAAGCATAAAGATGCCAGTGAACATTTGAAAACTGTGTGGGTTAAGCGACACAGGTTGGTCACTTGGGTTATCTCGGACTTCCATCGGGATATCCTGAGCTTTCTATACCGAATATTTGGAGTTCCCTACGTATTTTTCATCTGGACAATATGAAGACATCTTGACAATGGAGGGTTTGGACTTTGCCGTCATGAGCAGCCGCCACAACAGAATAGAGGAAACCTGACCTGCTCAGGTGTTGAACACAGACATCTCACTATTCTGCCGGGCTAATAACTTGTCAAGTATTGAACAGAGCATTATAATGCTTCCCTAAAGTTTTCTTAACAGTTTATATTTTATGAGGTTTGTCTAACGAGCCAAAGCCGTTAACGCATCTTTTCATTTACGAACTTCTATCGACCTTAGGTTGAAGATCTGGACTTCGAACATAATAAAATCACTACTTAGGTGGGAGTAGTTTACTTGAGAATTACTCAATGGGGGTAGACTAAACCCGCATTAGAGCTTTCTGTTCACGTAACATAAAGTTCTATTATGGTATGGTTCGGCTGCGGGGATGGCTATTGCTTTGGTTTCACCAAGTGATGGACGATGATCGCATTCAGCAAACGTGTATGTGTCTCTTCACATGTGACTTTCGGACGTGAAGACGAATGGCACATGCAAATTGAGTAGTCAGCTTCCTCACATTTGTTTTTTCGTTTAGCTTTACTGCATATTGGGAAAATTATCATCAGATCTGTTCATCTCTGTTCGAATCAACACCTTTGGTTCGAAAAAATAGTAAGGTAATCCATGAAGGCGTTTTTTACCAAAAGTTCACTTCATGATGTGTGTGGGGCTATAACAGACATTTGATATTCAGCCTATTGGCAAAGCAGTTGCACAATGTGTAAAAAAATTCGCATAGTTCTCCGGCTATTCATAACTGTTAGTACCCGTTGAACACTACGTTTCTTGGACCATTGTCGTGTCAGCTGTGTTTTTGTCATTTCTTGCCAAGTGTAACTGTGTGTTCTGGAGACTATTTCTCTACAAATACCTGAGAGTAACTGATATACGTTCACCAGTTATGTTAGGCGAAGCTGAAACTTATCACGTACAGCCGCTTGCAACTATTTGTCCTCTAAAAGGTATATGGTGGTTCCCTAACAGAAGCACAACTTCACATGGAAATAAAATTCTTTGGTCAAACGGTGTCTCTCTTTTGAGAAATGAAAACCTGTAATACACAGAGAGTGGAGGTTTTTTTGTCCATGTAAGACTAAAAACTAGTTGAAGATTAAATCGTCCGCAATGTTTTCGCTTCTTCAAAGTGGCAGTTTCCTCAAGGTATGTCTTTTTACCTATAAGCGTAACAATATCACTCACGCAGTTCCGTTACCAGGTATCTTATGGTTAGAATTTTAGATGCATTGGCACTCGCATAGCAGTGGGTTTTACCCGTCATCGGTGTGTGACACAAATCTCAGCGATCGCACACGTTATTTATGGATCTCGTAAGAACTCCCCATGTATTCTTTCAAAGCCACTGTGCAGCTGAAACAACAGTATTGCTAGTAACCCTGTTACCATGTGGGAGATTCGTTTTCAGGGTAAAAAAGGGTGGACCCATACTTAAGTTGTTCAACATGACTATCGATTTACTACAACAAAACGTCCTTGGGAGCTCAAAGGGATTCTTTCTTTGCCTCTACTAACGGACTACTAAACACTGACTTGTTAGCCATGCTGGAAATTTTCAAGGCAATGAAAATTTCACTGTAGGAATAACTTTGCAGTGTATATTAGTCACATGATCTCCTAGCTGTAGAGCACTCATTACGTGGGTGTTGCACATGACTATTTTTAATCCCCACCTACCGTACATTGTCTAATTGTAATACAAGTTTGTATGAATGAGATAACGGCTCACCGCACGGCTTTCGCTTTTTCTGTAGGACAGCTTATGCATTGTTGTCGTACTTTTTGTGTACACTAGAACACTGCATGCTCTGCAAGTATGCCCCTTCTTTACACTAATTCATAGCTCCCTACAACATATCAGACGTCTGTCTATCAACTTTGATTCGACCGTCGGAGGTCGAATGAAACTTGATAAACAGGGACGTCTGATTTCAATCATGTTGTAGGGATTTATGAAGTGACGTAAAAAAGGGGTACCTACGGGGGTTGCCAAGTGGTCAGACGTCATGTGCTTAAGGTGTTGGCCGAAGTTAAAAAATAACAACCGTGAAGCTACGTGGCGAACTTTGTTCGCTATAAAGAGCTACAAAAGATGTTATCCAATGAACTGAATCCTCCGGTGCAAAATCTAAGCCTACCATGACCATGTACGTGTAATTTTCAAGAGCGGTTAGTCTTCATTACCATCTGAGTTCACCCGCTTCTCTTAAAATGAAACTGGCTCTAGCTTGTTATCTGTCGTGGTGTGGAATCCGAGACGTTTTGCCTTCGCGTGGCACTGTAATTGGTTTTTCTGAGTTAGGATCTTGTACAAGAGAGTATGACTTTAACTGTATGACTGTACCCAATGTTGTCCTTCAAAGGCGTATTTCATTGACATTCGCTAGAGTGTCACTTATCAGGAAAAGTAAGCGCACCTGTCCGCAAGATAAAATGTTTGCTGTGCAATCCCTTTCGTCCAGCCTAGATGATCCAAACATGTGGAATCGAGACAAAGTAGTGTGTCATAATGATACCTTAAATACGATATTGTGCCTCCTGATTAGTTACTTTGTGGCCATCAGAATTTATGCTCATCATCTTGGCTGCAGACGCACTATCGCTGGTTGTCTTGAGTTGATTGGCGGATGGGAATATCATCAAAAGTGCAGCCGAAATTCTCCTGAGAAGGGGTACTAGCAAAGCGTACTAACTGTGAGGTGCTCAACCAGGGCACCCGGTGTCCATTCAAACCATGGAACTAGAATTCCCGTGAAGTGGAAAGGGTGCGCACTACAGAGAGTGCCTTACAGCGAACTGGACCGTTCTCCGACTGCGCCGCATAGATCACCAGAAGAAGGAAGTGGGAAAAATGACAAAACGCAAGAGTGTCATAATCATTGACATCAATACACGAGAAAGACTGGAGGTTAGTAGCCACGTTACGACTGGTGTAAGTGCCAAAGGGATATAACTGAACCATAGATAATTTGGTGGGCGATTTTCCGGCATTCCTTTGAGAATAGAAGCTCTTAAACGTCTGCCATACTGTTCCATCCCATTCGCTTCCATATACTGTATAGCTATATTGTCCTCACCACTTGGTATTACTGACTAAACTTTGGTGCAGGCTTCCTTTGGAAGCCAACTAACTAATGGGATCAGCCACACTGCCAGATGTGTCAAAAACACTGAGCCTATGCCTTAGTGCCCACTCTGTGTGTGCCACAATCCATCAGTTACTAGGCTTGTTTGACTTTCACTGCATTGCAAGACTCTTTCGTATGCAATTCCTTTTGATGGTCTATCACTGTATGTGTTGTTTTTGTACCACTTTAGAGATCATCCAACCACCAAGACCCATATTAGGTCTGCTTTTATTGTTATTTTGTAACAAAGTCTACTATGGTACCGTAGAACTTTGGATCTACTTTGTTTTGGCGTCGTCTAGACATGACTCACTACCGGTTGGGCCTCGGTGATAAGCGCAGAGTTATTCAGCAAGTTAGTGCGAACAAAAATTCCTTCATGAAAGTAATAATGTTGGGTCTGTGGTGCGAAATGCTTGAGCGAACCATAACGAAGGGTGCTGTAGGTTGTTTTGGGTGCGTCCGCAATCAAAGGCCTGTGGGCTGTTATAAACTCGTGTAAGTAAAATTTGTTTCTGCATTGCCAAACCTGGATGATACGCCCTCCAGTGCTGTAAGTAAACGGATGAAAGTATCTTCCAAAGTGGACAGTAATGTGCATAGATATTTGGATATCTTTATTACTCCGAAGAAGTGGTAAAATGAAGTCGATTTCAACCTAATGACCGGAGAATATGGCTCGCTTCCAACGCAATTCGTAGCGTTTTCGGGTTCAAATTCTCATGTGAAGTTAATAATCTGACGAAAGTCACAGACAAATTGAATTTACACCGCAGCTGAGCTGCGGAAGAACGAAAAATCACATTAATATTATTCTGTTGGTACTCTGACACCTACAAGCCGACAAATCAGTGATATATCCAAGGCTATGAATAGCATATTCGAACATTGGGAAGACTTGTGATGTTCTCGACAGTATTCAGTGTCATTGATTATGATATAGAACTTGATAGCCCAGCGAAAATTTGCTTGGTGTGGGCGTCCTATCTAGCGGCGTTCGTTTTTGGTTTTGCGATTCATGATTTAGGGCTGGTTGGCCGAGAAAGTTGTGCACTAACCCATGGGAAGTCCATGGCGCGTAGTGATATGCAACTGTAGGACCAGAGATAATCTATAAGAATACAACTAATTTTGCGTCCTATCTCAGGTGGAAATGGAAGCCCGCCACTTTGAATCTAATCCACCCACTGGAAAAAGTACTAGAAAGGCATCCAATTGGAATTGCACAGACTTATCTCTTAAGCTTCCATCAGTTTTGCGACATCTTTTTGCAGCTGTCCGGCATCTTTTCACTGGTTCATCGTCTTTTTGGGAAGGATTTTTTCCTGGTAAGTCAGTTAGGTGCTCAGTGATAGGTGAAACGGCTTGCAGGTCGTTCAGTAGTAGCCTTTTTAACATAAAAACATGGGTAATCATATACTGATATAGCAGAGTTTACGATCACTAGAACTCTTACTCCTAAATCCTTTCTGGCCTTCTGTGCCCTGGATTTTATTCATTCTCTGTGGACGCATACTTTTTAGTGGGATTGGGTGCCCTATGGTCAAAGTACCTCTCGAAAGTTCAAAGGAATCTGTTATTTTGCTTTCTCGAATGCAAATATCTTCAACATGTTCTGTTTGAAGGTTTTCCCAGTTATAATCGTTTATTTCGCGATACCTTGACACATCCTATGCGCTCACCAAGTTGCTAGACTATTTCAGTACGAGATTTACCGCTCGCTAGGGCGGTAATGATCTTCTACCTGTCTGAATAAGGGATGTATGTTTGCAACTCTATTGAGCGTTTGCAAAGTTGTCGGTTTCCGGTCATACCTGATAGTTGATGTTCTGAAAAGTGGTCTGTCGACATGCTATATAGCTTTTCTGTTAGCTATTCCAGGTAATTTTGATTATGAGCAGGTAAAAATATGATCGCGCTTTAGACGGAATGCCCGCAAGCCCATGGAGGAAAAGTACCGGCAGGTCACAACAGTAAAACCCGTTTACTTGTCCGTGCTCAGTAGTAAAATTTAATTGTACAACAATGCACTGCGTCGCAGGCGTGGACAGCGTCCCTCAATCGAAGCCCGAAATATTGTCCCACAACTTCCAAGCACCATAAAAATTTGTTCAGGCATGGAAAGAATCTTTTACTTTATTCACATCATCCACCCATCCTTGAAATAATGGTACTTGAAAAAATCCACCTACAACTCCCCATCTATGGTGTAGTGATGATTCGCCGATTCTAGTAGCAATTTGTGATCACCGTTGCTTTCCATTTAGCATGCCACTGTCCAGAACATATATAACCTAGTGAAGGAAACTGATTCCATACAACCACCAAAACTTTGCTAGAATCAACACAGTGAGTTACATTAGTGCCTGTTTGTATTATACTATACGTGACATATTTGTATGCAAAGCCGTAAATCTATTGTCATCTGAATACCGCAATGTCCATGAAATTAGTTCAGTATTCAGAAGAAGCTGGTATTAAGTGCTGCTTGGGGACATCAGCGTTCTCACGTATGGATCTCATACAGATTACATTAAAGAGAATGGGAATTTGAAATTCCACTCCTCAGGTTAGTGTATACAATTATTGGGGAACTTTCTGTGGAATTTTGATATCCGGGTTGGAAGGATGTGCCTTCCCGCATTTCAATACACCAGCCTGGAAAGATAGTCTTTACCTAGAGGGCATCTTGCTCCTTTTTCCCATTCATACTTTTAAGGGAACCATTTTGTGTGTTTTGATTGGCTTATCGATATCGTGCAATTTTGCTTATTAGTGACGTAAGCAAAATATTTTATTTGGAATTAAATAAATTTTGTGAGTGGTCATGCCATTTGGTATCGTCGTATTTCAGTGGAAATGTGTCCACGTTTCAACAGAATGTTGCTGCCATATACTACGACTTTTTGGATTATTTTAACACATCAAATAATAGATGTGCACACAGAAGTTGGGAGAGACTTAGATAATAAGGCTGTCTGTCCTTGGAATCACACTGATCATCGAGATATGACCAGCTTTACTACAGCATAACAACTACTGACCGAATTACTTGTATTTTACCAAAAAGTGCCACGGTCAAGCTATGTTGTCTGGTGCACTGTCCCAATCGTCTGTCATTTAGTCTCAACGGTCTTGTGCGCACAAACACAAATTTGCGCACAACGAAATCCCATTTTATAGATTTGATAATCAGGCGCCATTTGTTTGGTCAGCCCATCTTCTCCATGCGAAATCTACCACTGGCGACAGATTCTTGTCAAATGTATCGTTTCACTATCCACCCGCTGATAACTCCAGTTTTTATTGTCTCAACCTGGGCGGTACATTGCTTATCTGGATGCATCTTACCTGTTGTCACACAGCGGATAGTCCATGGATGCCGTGGGTTTGTATGCAACAACGCTGGGAAGAGCCGTTTTTTCGTGTGTGTTCCTCTGAAACCAACCGGTCATTCCTGTGTCTTTTGTGGTTTCAATTTCCGTTCATTCGAAATCTGGAACGGTGAATATGATATTGCCCATGTATACAGGTTTTTTCTCCTAGCTTGTAGAGACGTCAACACAGGCGGTGCGATTGGGCTTCAGACAAGATACACAAACTTACTCTGATTTAAATAACTTTGAGAGTAACAAACAGGAAATAAATTGGCATCAGAAATATGTCTGGCATTCTTGTTCTCAGTATACATCTATTTATTGAAATTGGAAACACCGAATTCTTTCTTGTTCGTTCCGGGAATCTTCGCCGATTTAATGTGCATTCTTCTCGCATTGTGGTAGAGACTAGGGCCAGTTATATTTAAGTCTTGCGAAAAAAAGAGAGCCTTCTAGCTGTCATTCCTTACCAGAGTAGTTGTGTGTAAAATAACTAACGTTTGTCAGTTTGTTCCTGCCAAAACCGTAATGCAGGTTGGCTTGTTGGTAGTATGAGGAGATTTGAAAATTTCCAATTGAGATATCATCTTACAAGTGAAGCCAAATCACTTCTGAAAAGCTCAGAAGCCCTATATAGCTGTTTCATCCTCGTTGAGAACCATGGTCAGCGTGCACCTCGCAAAACTCCAGGGAGTTTCCACTCTACGATCTTCCGGCTAGTTGTCTGAACTCAAGCGGCTGATCAGCAGTGTGATTAACTAGCACTTAGGGGTTAGTTTTAGTGAGGTTAACAGCTCACGACCAAAAGAGACTTGCCTTTTATAAAACTCAGTGTAACTTCGTAGAGTCACAAAGTTTTGAATGATTTTGAAGGCAGAATAACCCACTTCAAGTTTATCGGTGTGACTCAAGGGAGCACCCACGGCAATCCAGAATCTGCTTTCCTCTTGATAGTTAGACAGCCTGAAAACTGCAACATTCGGTGCATTGCCTAGCCATTCATCCCAGTCTTCCTCCACGAGGAGCTAGCGGTTTAATACGTTATTTTAATAGCGCCTGTAGCTGCTATTATGTGACCGACAGAGGTAATCTTTCGTTACTGTGAACAACTATACGATAGTCTGTTTGTAATGTTTACCTTATATCACGCCTAACTTCAGGGATAGGCTGGGACTTTATGCTCTTCCAACATAATTTGAAGTGACCTCAACAATGTGCTCTTTACGTTCATCGATCAGTATATAAGAACCAAGCAGTTAACCATCCTTTGAGTCATGGTGATTTTATCCAATTCACGAATGGTCTGCAGCGGCGATCTCGATTTTGAACCATACACTATCTCGATGTGCGACTTCAGGAAACGACAGGTGAAGGGTTTCCTGGATTCGTAATTTGCCATTGATACCGCAAACCTTCACTGAATACCTGTCAGGAAGGTCAGATTCCTGAAAATAATCCCAGAATGCCCGAAACCTACTGATACCCTCAAACCCCACCAAAATCTCAGTAGGCCGGCAAGCATCCAGGCCACTCAATCAATCAATCAATCGATTCAGCAACGGTCGACGAGTGTTTAGGCATGCCACAGAAACACGGCCGACGGTGATAAGTCTTCAGGCATTTCAGAGAAACACGGCCGATTATGATGGATGTTCACCAAACGCTGATCAGACTGGATCAATGTCAAAAGTGTCCTTTGAATACCGCAAGACCCTTTGCAACTTTTGCACTCGCTTGTTCGCAATAAAACTGTTGTGTTCCTTGTTGGCGAGTTTTTCTTGGACATGAAGCACTGGATCGGGGATAGCAGTTAGTGACAACAGATTTGGGGTTGATAAGACAGATTGGCGACTCCCTAACCCACGCAAATATGACAATAACTGCTGAAGCGTTGAAGGAAATTCTGATGCTACAACAAAATCAGTTTGAGGCGGTACAGTTGCAATTGATGGAAACTTTTACGCGGAAACTCACAATTAAGCCACCAGATTCCGCTCCAGATGCAAATTCCCTTGACTCGATCACCAACAGCATCGCGAATTTCCATTATGAGCCCGATGCTGGTCTCATCTTCGATTCGTAGTTCAAACGTTATGAAAATATTTTCAAAGTCGAACTGAAGCACAAAATAATGCCCGGCGAGTGATTTTATTGCTCAGAAAACTTGGCACAAAGGAATACACGCCATTCCAACTTCAGCCTGCCAAGGAACACACTGCATCTCAGCTTGGACGACACCGTGCAGCAACTCAGCAATTTCCGGTGAGCGCTCATCCTCGTTTTATGTTCGCTATAAATATATGAAGCTAGCGAAAAAGGAGTCTGAACACTACATCACTCATGCTGGTAGAGTCAATCATGAATGTAAAAAATTCAAGTTATCTACCATGACGGAGAACCAGTTCTCATTTTTCATATGTGGCCTTCGGTCATATTCAGAGATTGATGTCAGAACGAGCAGGATTTAATAATCTCCGGAAATACCGGAGTGCCAGCTCCTCTTGAATATCAAGGACGGCAGGGACATGTCGGGGCAACTATTATCCAACCATTCACGCTTATTTGTGTGGAGATTTCGTCCTGTGAGTGAAGCCAATCTATGCTGAAAAGCCGAGAAGCACTGTACAACTGATTCATCCTTAATGGGAATCATCAGCAGTGCGCATCTCACGAAACTCCGGAGAGTCTCGAACCCGCGACCTCATGGCTAGTAGTTTGAACACTAAATCGTTCGGACACGAGCGGCTGATCAGCAGTGTGGTTAACTCGCACTTAGACAGGATATAGCACCGCTCATCCTTCAATCACGGGATCCACATCATGCGGTCACACGCGGTTACACACTTATTTGTCACTGTCAGAAATGTTCATCAGAGGTAACATGGTGTTCCTGAATTATAGTTTTCTACAACTAAATGGAAACCAATCGTTTTTTCATGAAGCGGTCGCGCTTCCTAAAAACGCTTCCTCCTGAAGAGGAGCAGTAAGGCGAAAATTGAAGAACTTTTCTGATCCATTTGAGGGCTGCTGTATCGTACCTATCAATCCAATGGTACTACTTGCATGAGCAGGGTAGAGGGACTCCTCTACGATTGGTGCTCCCCACCAGGGGGAAATGACGGACCACGTCCAAAGATCGAACAGCCTAGCCAGAAATCCTGTGGCTATATAAGCTCGGTGAAAAAATTTGGCAGTTGAAGACATTGAGGGGATGATTGTTTGTGAGCAGTTGTCATCAGCCGCTATCTGTATGTGGTACACCGATCAACCCCGTCAACTTTGCACACCGCAACCATTAACCACACACAGAATGGGTGGACCGCTGGATCAACTTAACAATAGACCCTATCACACGCCATTCCTACCCCAAGGTGCTGCCGAATGGACGCAAAAATCTCAAGCACTACCCATAAGGTTGAGCTCATTGCTATACTAGAAGAACATTCGTCGCTTTTTTCGCTGTGTTTTGACGCATCATCAAGACTTTCTTAACTTATGTTCCTGACCGCCGTTTATTTCGTCAAACCATTCCGATAAGGGACAGGAGACTGGCACACAAACTGAAGTTCATCGAAGGCCAAACAAAAATGGTCTGCTAGCTGCATAGCTGAGATGTACAGTGTAGTAATTTGTCCGAGTAAAACTGGATCAGAATAGGCTAGATATTTTTCACGACGGTCTCACTTCCAATGCAAAAGAGGTTTTTACCGAAAAGACAAGACAGTCTCACTTTCATCTACTCCGCAGTCACTATAAGTGGCCTCGCATTTCCTTACGTATAGCCAATCATATTTCTCAACCTAGTTTGCCAACCTCCATAGAACCTTTAAAACAAACCTATTTCTATTTCACTTTTAGGCTGCACAGATTAAATCTTGTGATGCTTAGGAACTTTGCTTTTTATGGTTTCTACGAATGGGAATACCTACTGAAAATTAAGATTCCGCTGATAATTAATGATATGATGATAATGGCGGTGACAGTCTAGTGTGACCATGGGATACTAAATGTCAAGAAATAAACGCACAAAGTTTTTGACTTATAGGGTAGGATATTACTGAAGAGAGAAGTTGGCAATTACCCTTTGAAAGGAAATTTTTGAGAGCAGTGGTTGCGTCATCCTTCTCGCAGGAGTTTGCTTTTGGTTCTACAAGGGTCTGTAGTAAGGATTAGCGGGACACCTTGCAGCTTATACCAGCGCTGCCTCGCTATAACGTCACCGTTTGTTTTTTAAAAAGTGGTGGTAAGCGAGGACAACTTCAGAATTACCTCTGTTTTCAGCCTATCAGATGGGTGTTTACAAATGATAAACAAGTGTTCCGCTACATTGTTCAGCCTAAGTGGCTTCCAGGACAGAACTAACATTACAAAAACTATTATCTTCACGATATCCATTAGCTCCATATACATATGTTTGTCTTCAGGAATATTTCTCGTTAGCAAGCTTATTGCTATATTGGCATCATCAAGATACTGCATTTGTAGCCTCCAGGAAAACGTGACAAACTTCGTGAGTGACCAGATACCATTTATTTGTGACTTCGGTTATTGGAAAGATGGACGTCTTCTTGTTCCTCCTTTCCTTTCCTTGTGACGTCTAAGCCACCTGAGTTCGTCGCACAGCTGCACCAAATCAAGCTCCTTTCAATCCTAAGTCGTACTAACCGCCTATAACAACGCATTAACCGATTCTGGTCCGTTCATGTAAATAGTACCAGTCACACACAAAGCCACAATCACTATTGTAATAGTAAGGCGACAGTGATTGTGGTTTGTGTTTACATGTTTTTTCTCTAGACGACAAATGACGACCAAACTAAAATGATGTGTCACCTATCTACATCACCTGCGGTCACGAAAATATGGCCCAGGATCAAGCTACATGTTCTAACGGGTATGATCAAACGAGTATGTTTGAATACTGGGCAATCGGTAAAGTGAGAAAATCGACACACTTCAACTTTGGCAATATTGGACCACTGTTCGTTAACTGGAGGTTGATCACCAGCATCATCATAATCGACAGTATGACATCAGTGTTCAACACCGATGCTTCACTGCCGTACAACCGTGATTTATTTGAAAGTCTTATTGTGAAGAAAAGAGTAAAGGTGGATGGGTAAGGGACTTAGTGGTAGCTTACTACAATCATTCCGAGGTGCCTACACCTCCAGACATTCATTCAGGCAATCTGGATAGAAACTGACAACAAGAACGCCACTGACATCAGCTGGCAGCCATATCTTGCAGTGTCTTCAACCAGGCACAGTGGGGATCACGCGGTCCCCATCCTGGAAGGCGAGTAGCATCGACAGCACCATAACATATCGTAATATCTTTCATACCCCTCTGCCAGGTCAAGGGATGGCCACCTCTCTCCTTCTGCCACCCTAAAATAGGCACGGAAAACAGCACTCTCTTCGGCAAACGATGGTTCGGCATACGTAACACATGTCCCAACCAACGCAGCTTCTGGTGCTAGACACATTCTTCAATGGAGGTACCCGTTCCACAACCGAAAACTCGCTTTCTAATTGTCTCGTTACGGATTCTCCCACACTAGCCCACACGAGCTATGGTTCTGAGACAACGATTGTCGGACACCTGAAGACGTCTCAGTTCCGCTACTCGGAGAGGCCAAGTCTCACAGCCATACAACAAAACAGCCCGCCTGATACACAAGTCCCTTGAGATTCAAGGATACACCACTTTGACGCCATAGGTGTCTCAAAATAGGTTGATCATGTGATGGTTGATCTGTTCACCATTCGACAATTGTCTTGCATAGCTGTTGTGGTGTCGAGGCTTGTCGGCAGACAGAAGTCTGTTGACTTGGGTGTTTTGAGCGCAGAACGCCGAATTTGTTGACAGTTTATTGGAATATGGGCCAACTACAAGTTCGGCTGGCAGATCCACCACCAGATCAACAAACAGCAAGATTTTGTCAGCATGCAGTTACTGTCGCCGGCTGAAGCCAAAGCGGGATGGCGTGAGTGTGGCAAAACTAATCAGCAGCACACGGGCGCGACTGCTGATCTTCGTAGTTGATCTCATGACAGTGCGCACCGGATATCTCAGGCTACCTCCTAGCCAGTGCATTTGGTATTATTCCTATCTACACCGATGCCCATCTTGCAAACGAACATGAGGACCTTCTGATCCCGTGACACTTTCTTCATCTGCTTTATCTGTTACGACCTTTATCAACTACCACACATGTGCAGCATCCTACACACATTTTACGTGGCATCCTGCGGTCGGAGCGTTTTGGATTCACAACTGTGATGTACAAGGAAAATCCGGAAGCAAAATGGTCTTCTACCACTTGGAAAATCGCCGACAGTGCCCGTCAAGAATCGCATCATTTACCGTGCGAACCAACTATGTTATTCCAGAAATGTCAGTCATTTTACTGCCGAGTATAGAAGTCACACCTTTTTGTTTGTCGGTAGCTGCCGTTTAGTTGAACTACAAGGTAGCATTTGGTCACTGGTATTCCGAACCTGCGTGTAGTTATCGTACTTGTATTCGAAGTCCCCGAAATCAACTCACGGTCTGAAGAACCTGGCTTTTTATTACAGTATTCGTGATACATCGTGCCTTCCGACCGCGCCATACCGCTCATTTCCACTAAATTGACCGTACATTTTTGTAAATGTACATATACTGATCACCGAACTTATAGGTATCCCTGGCATTTTTTGGAGAATGAAGACTTTATTGACATTGCTGAGGGCGAAGTCTCTATATGGACTATGTCACTGGTAAGGAATGGGTTCGTTTTGGACTCTAGTCTAGCTCACCTCTTCATTTTCAAATAATTACAAGTTTTTTATCCTAAAATATCTCAGATTTTTTGGAGAACAAGGGATTCAAAAGAAATGCTTTGGGTGAGAATTTTTCGAAAATATGAATATCACACCACCGAAGCTGTATTGTGTACAACGGTACCATTTAAGGGGCAAGGTTGACAGGTGTCTGCAGTAATCGTCTCACTTCTTCTTTGGGATGCAACCAAGATTTTTGGAAAGAATTATTACGTTTCGAGGTACTGTAAACCTCCATTGGATTCAAGCCGCCAAGCCTTTCATCCTCGGAGTATACTCGACTTTTATAACAAGGCAAACTGGCTTTGGAATTATTTGTTTATTATCTTTTGTTACAGATCACGCGAATGGTGCGTAAAACGTAAACACGCTTTTTGCTTCCCCGATTATATCTGGCGTCGAGACTTTCCAGTGAGTAGCGGCGGTCTGCGAGGAGCTGATTTTAATGAACAAGCACACAGGCAGGTAAGGTTTTAAAGCTGCGTGGAACGGCGTCAGTGAATGATCTGGTCCGTGATAACTGACTGCCTTTTTAAAGTCTTTTCTGCCTTCAGCAGTATTTTTTCATTACAAAAAACCCAACGACCGCGTTATTTTGCTTCCATCAAAATAACCTCATAGTTTATGGGTGGGAGAGCACCACTCAGCCAAAGTGATAGTAAAGGCTTAATACTACAGCAGGCCTATTTAACTGACATTCGATCCGACTTTTTTGGTGAGAATGTAAAAGCAGTGACTGAATATTGTCATTTGAAGACCACTATCGTTGAAAGCACCTAAGGTAAAAACTGGTGAGCTCGTCGTTTTGTTCTCCAAATTCGAAGTTTCATAGGCACCCAGGCGATAGCAGGTTCTCAAGACTAGAGTAGAATTTGGATATATTGAGCATGTCGGTGCATTTTTGAATGGTCTTTGTATTTTCGCCTTTAATTAGCTTCTCGTCATTTTCCACTCTCGTGGACTGGTATAAACTTTAGGTAAGTTTGTAACAGACTGCCCAGTCATTTGACTGGTATGTTTCATCTCCACTGGTGATATTCATCAAAGCTTTGAACCAATGGAATTGGTACGACTTAGAGTTTCCTGGGTGTGCTCCACGTAAAGTTATAATTTGTCGGGTTGGGCGGTGGACCGGTACACTACTAAAAATATTCTTCATCACGTATATAAAAAGGTGTTTCCCTGCAGTTCTATATTCAACGGGTCGTTTTGAAAGGGATCTTCAGGAGAGGTACATTTTCTATAACACCGAGTTTTTCGGATTGAGTCCTCGCTTAAGCAACGCCTAGAATAAGAATAAGCGAACTTGGTCATAGTGTTCTGAGATACAAACCACTGCGCTAAAAGTGAAGCGGGTTTTCTTGTGATCAGCTATAGCAGTAACTCTGTTTATCTGCAAATTCTCCCACAAAGAAACCAACGGAAACTGATTCATGAAGACTGCCCACTTAGGTACTCAAGAATTTTTCTCTTATTTTAAAGGTAACTAGAATGCGGCTTTATAACCATTCTCAGAAAATTCGGTTGTGTTTCGACCATGTTCACTCCACCTGAATTTAACTTTTTGGCTAAAGTACTTGAATTGCTTTCTGATCGTTGGGATTACCTACACTGTCGGACTTTTGTAGAATTACAAAAGTCTAGTTTAAAAATCCGTAAATTCTACATTTTCAGAGTGTGGATACGACAAAATCAGCCTCTGTTATGCAAGATCTCTGTTGGACGACAGGAGCTCAATTAAAACCCAACTTATTCATATCATGCAGAGTGCAGTCTGTTTCATTCAACCGAAATCGATTGCAATACATGAGTCCTACTATCTTCCCGACAAGACGGATATGACACCTAATCCAAGACCCAGGCTCAGCTGGCCTTTGCAACAAAGAAATTCGCGCAATGGTCTTCTGGGTTGCACGCGGAAATGAGCTAACTCGCTAATACCTCTTATTATATCAGGGCTGACTTAGCGAACCAAGGTAAAATTGTGGTGAATCCTGATTTTGCACTAACTGAGAACCAATTTCGAGTTGAACAGATACGAATTTTAATTTGTAATGTTTTGCCGATTTTTTTCCCCGGAACTTCTTGGGCCGGGTAACTGATGTTCAACGCCAGTCAGAAGTCAAAGAAAGAAATATCAGACTGCAATTTTAGTGAACATGATTGAAGTTGATTGAACTTATCCATAAAGAAAACTGGATCGGAATGACCAGCATCAACCTGCGCAATACAGTTCTTTCGAATCTTTTTCATTTTGTTTACTCATCTTGAACGATGTCATAATATAAATTCGTTTAAAATACGAACGCAACAAGAAAACCAGGCAAAAAATTTCAGGTGCATTAGTGTCTATGTTTCAGACTTATGATCCTGGAAAGCAAATCACTACAAAGGAAGTTCTCCAAAATGGAGAACGAACTTATTTTTGTTCTTGGTCGCTTTGTCTGAAGAGTAATCGGAGTGGTTTTTATTAAACCAGCCTGTTGTTTCTATTTTTTGATGTAAGGGCGCATCGGTATGTTTGTTACTTCAATTTGACGTAAAGTGGCACCTGAATTTTATATGTCGCTCCAATCAATGGCGATAGATGTCGCATCTATTCATACAAGTTCGTGAGTAATAAAATAAATACAACGTCCGAGCACAGTGATCCTCTTAAAATACGATCGGCAAATAAAAATCCTTTGGGGCATTTCATCTGCTTGTCGTAGGTGGCTGAAAATATTTCCTCACGTGCATGGCGTGAGGTCAGTCAAAGAGTCACCATGGGTCTACAAGAAACAAAAAAACTATGCGTTATATGATGAACTGTTTGGAATAGTTCACTTAAATCGGTGTCACTCGAAGCGAATACCTCTTACACAACTGCTCGCAACGATACCGTAAGGGAATTTCCTGGCGATATAATCAGTTTTAACCATGAAACGTGATCTCTCGATTTGTTATAGACGGGAAAGCATTCCAACGATCTAGAATACGCAAGCTTGAAAACGTCATAGAGAACGTGAACCGCGTTACTTGCAGGTGTGTTGCGTCGACTAAGCTACCACGGACGCTGGTCAGTCGTATACGTGTGCATTCGTATTTCACATCGATTACCCACGACTCCGCCTAATGGATTGACGGTTGATGTCGCTCAGAGCCATTAGCGAACCCAAGGTGTAACTTCCATGACGATTCGGACGTTGATATTGCCTGATAACAAAAAAGGCGTTAATTAAAATTGATGTATAAGAGACGGGAATCGGATGATCCTAATTAGAAACCAGAGCACATATGGCGCAGACGAACGGACACGTACTAGCTTAACATTTTTTCACTTAAGATCGCTGCTTAAGATGATACACAAGTGCCCATAGACGGATGGAAGCAATACATTCCTTTTTGACACAAAGTATCTGTCAATCCAAATTGGAATGACCGCTGGGTGTTATCGGTAGGATTAATAAGCATCTATGGACACCAAAGTCCTTCCGACTTCAAAACCTGAAGTTCTGGAAATGGTACCAAAACATGGTTATTGTTTGGATCCAGGAACAGTTTTCGTGACCAGCGTTACATCTGAAAAAATAATGTTGTTGGGTATTGCTGAGGCTGGTTCCATCAGTCGTTTCTATTTGTCTTTGTACAACACGGAAAGAGAAACTGATCAAATGTGGTTGAAATGTCTATGTGTTTGTCGGTCGTTCGAAGAGTATGTGGTTGAAAATAGGGCGCTCTACAATTTCCCTCTTCGAAGCGAACACTGTGAGAGTCCCACATGACGGATATTTGGGGTGGAACACAGCAATGCAGATTTGCAAGATGTTCCGCATTTATTTCACTGTGTCTTTTCAGGCGGCTACTACAGGTTAAAGCACTGTCCCCAAACTTGACCTTCTCATTGATCTGCCACTCAGAGTGGATGACGTCAGCAAGAATATGTTACTGGGATGCAGACGTAGCCATGCCGGTCTTTGTTCACAAGACAAAGCCGAAATGCTATTGCCACTGTCCGCCAAATCTAATGTCATCTGCTGATTCGCGTGTAGGTGAACGGCCACCTAACAAGACAGAACAAAAAAGCAGCTACGCCTAAGGGTGGAGGTGCCGTTGGGGGGTACGGAAACAGTTGGGCCGATCAGATGCACCGAAACAGCATTAAAAGCGAACAGCAGCACAGTCTCGTCAGTTGTCCTCGTCATTTATGTGTCATCTAATTCATACCAAGTATCACGTCGATCCAGCGACTGCATTCGATATCGTTTTCAGCCCAGCAAATGGCAGAGTTCTGAAACTTGCTGAGGCCATTGCTATTTACGAATGAAAGACGAATCTGTCTAAGTATAAGCAGCTTTCCGTTTCTCTCACATTACCGTGGTAAACTACAGAGCAGGACTCTGGTATTTTAAATCTGTTGTACTTTGTAGTACGTGCTTGATGGAATAACAGAATTTCAAAGTATGTTTCATGACTATCTATACTGCTCATGAAAACTGTGGGCTACTTACCGACAACAGTATAGAAACCATTTTCGGGACCTTGAATATCACTGCAAAAAGAAGCGACCTTTTTGCCGCATATTCAGTTAAAGAAGTTTATAAACGAGGTATCCAAGTAAATCCTGGCTGAGTCATCCGTGAACGCCAACTTACTTTTCGAAAGGGACAAATCTGCATCGGTTTTGCATACATACAACTAGTGTGCGAATATTTCGAGCGTACAATCAGCGGCACATCCTATCAATGTTTTGCTTAGGTCCATAGATAACTTAGATAACTTAGGTCCATTGATAACTATCCTATCAGCTCAGTCGCATCAAACGATCCTCAAATTAATCAAGCTAACGTCTGCAGCTTGCACAAAACCTATATATATATATATATATACATACATATATATACATATATATATATATATACA
>SJOL01002821.1:0-94197 GCA_004794785.1 Opisthorchis felineus | reverse complement strand
ATATATATGGATACACATGAACGTAAGCAACTTCCACTTTGCCTTGCCAGCCAGATTTTGCATTGAAGGACATCCGAAGAAAAACCAAACAGGCTTTCTGGATGAATGTTTTTCATGTTACATTTGTTGGTTAGTTCAGCGTCCCTATGAGCAGAAACGCTCCCTACATCCAGGAACAACCATGATGACTTACATAACACCCTTCGCTTAAATCAAGTCATCTGATATTTTGTTCAACTGAGCCGTACAATTTAACAACGACTGTCAATTAGGATTAACAGTACTACATTCCTGATCTTCAAGCACCACTGGATGAACCCCTACGGTTTGTCTGGTGAAGCTTAAGGTCGGGTATCGATTGAGCCAAGAAAACAGTCTTCTCAGTTCTGTGCACTCTCTCAGCACAAAGTGCGCTATTTTAAAGCTTTCGTAAGCGGAACGTTGTTGCCAACTATATATACTGAACAGCTGTCGTAAATGATATTCATTGAAAATTTAAATGCGTCAAGTTGAATGGGAGCGAAAAAATTGGGCGAAACGGACGGTCGGAAAGCATATCCTAAATTATGTATCGTTGCCGTGGGGACTTCCGTTAACACCTTCATCGGGTAGTCGACAAATCAACGGTCGGAAATTTTTAGGTCTTCGTTACTTGAGAAATCAATACAGCTATTCAAACAAAGTCGCGAGTCCAATTTCAATTCTGCTCGATAGCAAGCAGTACCAAATTTCTTCAGAAAAAGTCCCGACAGGAATCTTAAGCTATCGCTTATGGTTTACCTTCGAACGATCGCACCTAATTTTCTTCCCGCTGTTACCTTGCGATCAACTCAGTAGGACATTATTGTATCACAAGCAATTCTGTGGGTGTGTGCTGTTGATCGGTTTTTAGTTTGCGACTCTATCAACTAAATGTCAACAATAGAGCTGGCATTAACTGTACAAAATACAAAGTCCTTTAGACTTCTGAAGTCTCAAATGCTTACTACCACCTCCGTGGTTGTCATCCTACTGGCACAGCGTACCAATCTGCTCAAGGTTGCAGCCATTCAAGGAAGCTTTTACTGCTACTGTTGAAAACCTATGTATCAGAAAAATAAGGAAGCGGTGAAGTTACGGCATCCGGACGCAGATGTCGAACCGATATGGGACAGAACAACCACTGTGCCCACGGCTTTCTGGTGGTGCGAACATGTAGTCTGAATGTCCAGTAGCTTTCTACCGAGAAGGATAGTTTTCGAACCACACATGTTACTCGGCTGCTTATCAAGCTGGAAACATTTCTCATTATTTGTCAACGTGATCCCTAATCCAAAAGCCACAACCTTTGCGATAATTCAAGTTTTTTGGAACTTAACTACTTGGATCGGCTGAGAATAAAACAGTGGCCCGAAGCATACGGAAGGCCTCACTGGTACTCGGCCGACAAAATTTTGCACAAGCGTCGAGTGCTGTTATAGAAGAACTGCTATTTCGTATGTTTTCACTAGTTTGACAACGACGCCCTCACGCCGCTCGTACGCACACTGTCACCCTTTCACCCATACACGCACGTGCACATGCAGAAAAGATAAACCGCCATTCGTTTTGTGTTTGTGTAAATTTTAAACAGTGGCTTTTGTTCCTGGAGTTGATGCATGCCGAGCTAGGCAACAGTAGTCGTAAGCCTTAGCTCGCCCCGAAAAATCCCAATGAAAATCATATTGAAACTTTCGTTCGCACTTGTCTGACGTTCGGAACCCGTCAAACCTGTCATTCGCCTGGCCGCCATCAGATAACTAACTGCATGGCGCCGTTGTTCGATCTAATACAGATCGGCAACGCACTGGCGCCGGTTCTTGTTTCACTGCCGCCTAAATTTCTCCCTAGCCTATTCACGTGCGGACAGACAGAGAAGTGCGCAGATAAAGAAATCGTTTGAAGAAGTAATACAGGCTCCGACTAAAGCGCAGTCCAACTATCTGATTTCTGGAGTCACAAAGTCATCATAAATGTTTGGAGAGCGATTTGCTGCCTCAAGGGAAGGGGACAGTGTGCAGAATCTTGTGTCTGTTTCAGTCAAACGAAAGCGTGCAGTCCGGTGTCCTGGGGTTTGGAGCAAGTTGCTTACTGCCTTTCACCTATCCAGCTGTTTTTCATATATAAAATTTCCTGAGCACAGTGCAAGATAAGCTCGCAGAAGTTAGTGATAGTGGACCTAAAAAACGCAGGCCCTTAAGCTGGTGCGTTTTCACTTTATGACGGACGCATCTGGGTAATCACGGACACACCCAGCGAACGGCGGGGATTCAAGTATCATCTTTTGTCTCCAAGAATTTGAGTGACAAGACTTCCGTTGTCTAGTTCGTCTACAGACTAAAGGTTCACAAAGAGCCGAAAAGTATGATAATTCACATCAGAAAGTTGGTTAATTGTGGGCTGATATCAAATCAAGATACTTTCTACTAATGAAACTTTTCAAGCACATAATATATTTTACCACACTCGTGTTATCATCTTGCTTAAATTTCAGATTTCACCTGAAATAGGACCCAGGAGATGATATTTATGTCTGTAAAAACGGTACAGTAAGCACAGTGATTTGTGGAAGTAGGATTTCTGAAAAACAGAGTATCTATAGCCAATGGTGACCAGGGGACCTTATCTGTCCTTACAGGCGTCATTTGTTCACGCAGCGGAGACTAGAGGACTGGATTCTTGTTGTCCATTCAAAGGAGACTATCAAGTTTTTTTTATAAGGCCAATTTCATTGTATCAACCGGCAAACCACTGCTCATGCCACTTGGGTGCTCTAATAAAGATAGCTCTTATTTTGGGATTTCGTCGAACATGTGAAAATTTTCATTCTTGGTAGCGTGAGGGGATTTAGAAATTCTCAATGAAAGTTTCGTCCTATAAGTGAAATACCCAGTGCTAGAAAGCTCCAAATCTCCTCACACTATCAACAATCTGTGAATTAAATTCAAGTTCACATCACCCTCGTTTGGACAGTCATCCTCCTGTTCCGGCTTGGTTATTCTGATTGGTCCAGATCAAAGGGTGAAGAACCGGACTCGAGTTTCGCTCTTATTGGAGCTAATCAGCTTGGCTCTGCCGGAGGCTGAACTTCGGACATCTGACATCCCAGGTGAGTGTGGTACCACTACCGGCGCATCGTGGATGCACCTGAATAATCACCTTTTAAAAGAAGGTGTTAACGCTTGAGCGAAGTGAGTGGTTTGACGGACAACTATAACCCATCTATAAGTAGCTCAGAGGGAGAAATAATCCACACGACGAGTCAACTCTCTATCTGAGAAGTTGTCACTTGAACAGCCAGCAACAATTGACCACGTGATGTGAAGTCCGCGATTGAAGCGTTAGTTAATCACATAGCTAACTAGCCGTTCGGTGCTCAACGGTTAGCTGTTCAAACTTCTAGCAGAGACATCGCGGGCTGGAAACGCCCCGGAGCTTAGTGAGATGCTCACTGCTTGTGCTTTCCAGTAAGTTGCACAATGCCTCTCAGCCTTTCAGCACGGATTGGCTTCACTTACGGACGGAATCTTCGTTAGTAATCTTATTCTGCTGGTGTATGAAACACGACTAACGTATGTTTGAATGGAGCTTTTAAAAGGATGCACAAAATGTGACAAACCGTATTACATTACTGCGTAGGTTACAAATATTACGTGCCTGGTTTGAACAATCACATGCTGCTGCTGAAGATATTAGTTTTGTTAGTCAATCTCAGACCGGGAGAGCACTGATACAGAGTCACAGGTTTACTACAACTCATTAGTAAGGCGAATCCTTAAGTTTGATTGGGAGTATGGCTTCAGTCAAGTGACTTATTTCATAGGCCCTTTGAAGCAAAATTTCACTTGTGCACGCTAAACTCACATGGTGTGTGGAGTGACTTACAGGCGACATTGGAGCCAAGACTTTGTTAGTTAAAACACAAGATGACAAATTTCAATTCTTCCACGACCTCTTCTTCTGGTCAATACAGATTGAGGGATTACGAAACTAAAGGCAAGTGATTTCGACAAATACACTCACTTGCAAATCAATTTGGTTTTCACGAGAGACTCAACTGAATCGCTCGTTTATGATATTCTTCAACTGAATGTGCTGTACACAGGCCGCCTCATGTTTCATTTGGCACGATATTCGAGATATCGCGGTATATTTTCATAAAGGAAACTATTCACAAGGTTGCTGAAAATTCTTCGACAGCCCACGACCGGTTTCGCCCTTCTTGGGTCTCATCAGGTAGGCGCAGTCCCCCAGTTTCTGTCAATCTCATGTTCTGCTTGAACCCAAATTGGACTGATTACGACAAATACACTCATTTGCAAATCAATTTGTTCGTGGGCTGTCGAAGAGTTTTCAGCAGCCTTGTGAGTAGTTTCCTTTATGAAAGGCAATGATCCCTACAAGTGAAACAAGAATAAACTGGAGTATGCCGGTAAAGGTGTGAAAACTGTTTATGTCACACTCGATTGGATTGAGTGGCCAGCGGTCACCCGAGCAGATGATGGAGGACTAAATATGCGTACGACCGCATTCTGAGTGCGTAGATTCGGGTTGCGTGAGC
The DNA here is from genome assembly GCA_004794785.1 of Opisthorchis felineus. Taxonomy (NCBI): domain Eukaryota; kingdom Metazoa; phylum Platyhelminthes; class Trematoda; order Opisthorchiida; family Opisthorchiidae; genus Opisthorchis; species Opisthorchis felineus. The sequence continues at coordinate 89,618 of SJOL01002821.1, read as the reverse complement.
GAATGGTGACTGTCTCAGCTGCGGCCAGATATTGATATTGAAGGGATTGTGTTAGACTGATAGACGCTTCGTAAAGTATTCGAAAGGCGGTGTTAGAATTAATCGCATGGCTCTTATCAACCAAAGGCGCAACCAGTGCGCTAGCAACGGACACTTTCGATCCGGTTGTCATCCCACATGAGTTGTACCTCTTCTTTCCTTTGCTTAGCTGTCGTGTCTGTGCTATATGTATTCCGATGTACACGGATCGCTCGCGTTTAGGTTTGTAATCCTTCGATCTGTATTCACCAGAAGAAAAGATCCGTCAACTTGTGTTCTGAACGTTACGACGACTGGCATCCATGAACCCTGTTATTTACTTTTGGACCAGGGTGGCTACGGTAACCGGATAAGCACAGGAAATGCACTCGCTTAACGCGCATGATGCGGATCGGGTTGTATTAGCCAACGGAACTAAGGTGAGGTCTCCACCTCCATGAACGATAAGCACAATGTGATGTGCAAAACGTCAAGTATATTTGTAACTCGTATGACTGGGGTGTCCTTCTTGTTATTAAGAAGCACTTTCATTGGATTCAGTCCCAATCCAGCATCCAGTCCTCACGAGTTAGACCGAATGCCTTTTGCCACATGCTAGTGGCCCAACCCAGGCACACCACCCTAGGTTAAACCAAATCAAGTCACCAAGAAAGCCCGATGGTCTAAGTGAAAACTCAACGGCAAGCAGGTGCAGACAAATAGAATGGACTGAAAGAAGAAAACATTGTCGTTTTTTTAGTGTGTTGTATATTAACCCAGCGGCTAAGATAACAGTTACATTATCCTGGATCCTAAGAGTTAGGGGCCGTTGATGTGAACGCAAGGCTTTGAGCATCCGCTCCAACCCTTCGTGAGTTTTACAGTGGTCCCATCTGCCACGGTTTCAACCTCTCTGTTAGAAGTTAGCAACCGCAAAAAAATACTGCGAAGCCTCAAGCATTTTGCACTTGAAACACGATAGCAAGTATCTGATTTGACGGAATAAAATTTCTAGCCGCACAATCAACGTAATGGCCACAGAGTTGAGAGCATGAAACCAGAGATATCAGTGGCTTGGATTTGCATAGGTAACAGTGAGTTTTCAATGTGGACAAGTCAAAACTCATTCAGATACCCATTTACCTGTTGCGTTACACTGTAAGAATATGCAATTTTGTGAAACGTGCTCCACATCTTCTTGGGTTTGTTTCGCGTCATGATGAATTCACCTCTCTGAAGAATGATATCACGCTCGTGTGGATCAATGAGCGCTCTGCGTGCATCAAAACTCTAAAACATAATGCAGCATTCCCATCAAGTTTGGTGCTTTCTGACTGCATGTCATCCACTGCTCACCTTGTTCTGAGTACCGATATAGTAGCTCAGCTGAGGAAAATTTTATAGAAAAATAAAATTGACCAGAAGTATGAACCCGCAGGTGGCGTTTTCCGATTACTTCTCAGAAAAAGGTGGAAGTTATGTACTTCCTTCCAACTCTACCCAAAGTTCCGGGAAAACGCTTCTTGTCTCGATCAATCACCAAGCCCTTCAGGATTTTGGAACTTTAAGAAACCAGAGGATTAGTCGTAGTTATGGCCAAGCTAAGGGCTCCGTGTACTGTCATACTGCTTCATGGAAAGTGTTTGTAAACTCCAAGTCTCTCAAGCCGCACAGTGTGGTCAGTATGGACCACGTTTTCAAGCAATAATGCACTGATAAGCAAATATAACTTCATATTTCCTAAGGGTAGTATAGGTAGGATAACTGAAACTGACTGGCAGTAAACTGCGGTCCAGTCCCGTTTGAATATTGCATTTCCCAAATTTAAATCAGTCTTCTTGCTATAGTGTCAGTCAACTGTCATCTCCATTCAACTTCGACATGTATAAGGTATAACGGCAAATTCGCTGACAAAAATCCACGCCAACTACGCTCATTTGCACATCAATTTGGTTTTTAATGAACGCTCACCTGAATCCCAGCTGGATCTCTCTTTCGTAATATTCCTCAGCTGAATGTGCTGTACGAAGGCCTCCTCATGTTTCAGTTGGTACAATACTCGAGATATTACAGTACATTTCCACGAAGGAAACTACTCAAAAGGTTGCCGTCGAAGAGTATTCAGCAAAACTGTGAGTAGTTTCCTTCATAAAATACAAAGTGAGGGATTTGCCTGTAGTTTCATCATCGCTAGTATAATTTACGGGAAAGTCATAAGATTGAACCAAACATCACCCTAAGCTAGAGGATGGCATATATGAAGGAGTTCTGTGAAATCACAGGAAAAATTTCTCATCCAAAGAGGCGGTGTCGGGCAAGATGGGGTAAAAGAAGTTCAGAATATATCACCAAAGAATGTAGAAAAAAGTAATGTCCTTAATTTTGAAAAAGAAAGACGCCAAAAACTGACGAAGGGATGTCACGTTGTCAGCAGAGGTAACTAAAAAAAGAGTGAGTCGTGACCGGATCACACGCAGAGTTTGAATGTTCCACGGTGAATCCCAGCGCCCAAAAGTAAACTGAATGAAATTAAGAATAATGAACTTATAATAGACTGGTTGAGTATCGGCTTATCACGATAATTGAAAAAAGCTAATCTGTTTCCGAAAACAAACAGAATTTTTGATGGTATGGGGAGATTCTGGACTTTTCGGTGAAGACTCTACTGTAATCGACGCCAGTCTATGCTGAAAGGCACCGTATAGCTGTTTTGATCTTTATTAGGAACCGACAGCAGTGAGCATCTGATTTGTCACCAAGGAGATTCAAAGTCGTTACTCCCAGGCTACTAGCTGAAGGTTCAACCTTTCGGTCATGGTTGGCCGATCGGTAGCGTGTGATTGAATCGCCCTTAGGATATAGCACCACCCATTCTTCACTCAAAGAATTCACATCACGTGTTCACGACCTTCTTTAGTGACGGCTTCCTATATAGAGGATCCACTCATCGTACGATCCACTCCTTCTGAGCTACCTATAACAGTGTGACAGAATGCGGAGACTCAAGACTTCTCAACCGAGTTTCGTTCTGTAAGTGCAGTCAACCTATGCCAGAAGCCGAGAAGCAGCATAAAACAGTCATATTCTCACCAGTTTTATTGCCTGCATCAAAGAAGTTTTTTATAGAAAACATTCAGTTGCTCCTTCGCGATCGCGTGTGTCCTTTCGGAACATCCACATGTCTTCAGAGGATTTTTAAGGACTACCTGTTTAAAAGTGTCAGTATAATTCTTATAAACAAGACAACTGTTTATATGCAAACCAATGCTACTTATACTTAGTTTTAATGTGGATGGAGTTGTCACCTTCCCCTCAGAGTGGCGGTGTTTCCGACAGCCGTTTATCGTCGAGCTCAGTGAGAGGATTTGCGCTTGGATGGAGGCATCACGTGTGTGCGACTTCGCTATAAGTATCACCTTCAGATAGAAACTATATGATACTAGATTGTAGATACTTGCTTAGGAAAGCAGATTTCACAGTTCTTTAGAAAATTGTGTCGTGTAAACCGTCGACTTGGCATGTTATTTTATTTCAGTATCACTGACTAGTAGACCTGTTTTCAAAGTTTATGTTACCAACCCTATCTAATCGCATACTGCGATTACTGCTGCTCTAGTAAAACGTATTTGAATCAGACTGATTACTCCAGCATACTTGTAGCACAATCGTCTGTTTTCTGGCCTGGATTAGACTGTAAGGTTGAACTAGCTTAATTTGTTTGTTGTGATACTACTAGAACGCTCAAAATAGACCAGACACTTTTTAGTTACGTAACCAGGATGTAGATTTCTAACACAATTCATTATGCGTGCATCCTCATTGGGACAGAAAACAAGGTTTTTCTTGGAAACGTATGATAAGTAATTTGGGTGATGAAACCACTTTGATACTACTTTTGTCATCAAACCCTTCAAACTCATTGTACTTTTTGTATAAAATGCCATTCAGCGAGAAATATCTCAATAGCTTTGAAATAAGCCTCAGTTCCTGATGGCATAAGTAGGAAATCCACACTTTGTTTGTTGATATCCGAGTTTTAACACAGCGTAGTTGGCGTTGGACACGTTCCTCGGAAACACACTTACCTTTTTACACAGAGGTTTGTATTTTTGAGTTTCTGCGATGGATCAGATGATATACACAAATTTAACCCTAGAATCCAGCATTAGGTCATGAATTAAGTACTTTTCTTCAAAAAGCTCATCACCGAATCCACCTTAGTCTAACGGCTGTAGTTCAGTTGAATTTTACAAGAGAACATTATAACCTACCTGCTTCACCGAAGGGTCTACGTGAAACGGTAAGAAGGAAGTAGCGCAGTGACGCAGGGTAGATATCAAGGAAGTCGGCAAAATGTTACAGTAAGATTTTTTTGCTGGAACCGGCTGAGGATGTAAACAAAGCATGGTGCTTCAGTGGTAATGTTACGTATGTCTACGCCAAAATACACTTTACAGCGGTTGTTATTCATCGATGAATGTCCTTTTAAGCGTGCTGTCAAAACCTCGAGAATTACATAGTTAACACGAAAGATCCGGTTCAATCGCTCTTTCTCATTCCACCAGCAAAAGGGTGCTTGTGAATATTCAGCCTAGATATTTCTTATATATTTCCTGGAGATCCTTCAATGGGAATGAGAAATATAGTCCGTTTTTGCCCGGAACCGAGAAATTATCTTCACCAAGTCCATTACCTGGTGATCTTCAGAAAGAAGCTACACCTCTCCTCGGTGCTGGTCGGGAGATGCAAAAACATAATCGGGTGACGTATGTGTTGACTGATGTGTTAACACATTTCTCCCGGTCGTTGGAACGTACGAAAACCCCGACATATTTAAGTGGTTTTGAATGCTTTCATGGCTTGTCGCTTGGTTGACCACATTACCCTTACACTCTCTGAGTCATTTTACTGAACAACGTGGTAAAATTTGGTTAGTGATGTCGTGAAAATATCTTACGTGTACTCTAATGACATAACGGCAAACGCCAGGTAAAGTACTGTACTGTTCACGAAAAACTATAGTTGCTTTATGTACCTCCTGTGCATTTTCAGGAAAAAACGTTCCGTCCTTCATAATGACTAGACAGTCGGTCTAATCTCTTTCACCTGCATTTTTCACCTGCACTAAAGTCAATCCCCGTCGGTTTTCATTTCCCACTCACAAATATGTTACAAATAGCTGTTCCTTTCTGGCTCTGGAGAAGTCGTGCAATTTTCCTGTTGATAGGGAACACTGAAGATTCTGTTGCTCTGGTCTAACCAAACCTCCTGAATCTACGGAATCCAAGGAATTGTTTGTAGTGTCAAGAAGCACACACCAGATTTGTGTATCCGGATAAACACAGCCGTGATTGTCTGACTGGCGTGTCTGTTTTGTTCCGTCTGATAAGATAACAACGATAAGATGACAAAATGAATGCAAAGCATTTCTAATCTAAATAGCTCATCTGAGAACGCTGTATTTGCCCTAATGGACTGATGGGATGGATGATCTGCCCAAGCCAGTCTAGCGCTGTTTTCCCGCACAAATCCGCAGCCAGTTATGCCTCTCTGCTAGTAGACAGATCTATTGTGGATCGTCTCGTCGTCCTGTCAGTTTCACCGGTACCGTTGCTGATTTTCCAACAGCAAGCATAGGATGCCAACTGTCTGTTAATGGTGCGATCTGAGCGTTGGGAATAGCGAACTCCGAGCGCAATTTACTTTGGCCCTGTAAAATCGACCCGAAGAAGAACCGTACTCTCATAACAGAAGTCGATGAAATTTGAAATTACTGGAAGTTCGAAAGAAGAGTAAAGCTACCTGAAACATGCGGACCATTCAACAAAGCATATGATTTTCAAATGTTTGTTCCACGCTATTATTATTACAATGAATATTTTACAGCCTTGGGAATGAGCATCATCACCCATTCCTCTGTGAAATTACGATTTTTCAAGGGTTAGGGAACTTGGAGACTGAAAACATAGGCCACAATGCCACTGAGAATGCTTCAGGAATATTTTGATCTTCCTAATCTAACATCGTAACGCTATTAATTGTATTATCACGTTTCAGACGTCAGAGGTAAACTGACTGGATCCACTACTAGGAATTGGATAGGAACATCCTTTCGAAGATTGCAATTATTCTGTTCACCACTGAGGCATTCTGCTCTATAAGTCATTTATCAGCATGTCTCAGATTCCGTCAAGCGACTGCCTAATCTTATTCTTCAGACAAGCGGAGGGTATGGATTTCAGCTAAGTGTAACCTCGCTTCATTAGGCTACCACTTTTTAAAGCCATACTATAGCTGTAACAAATTTTGAACCGTTCTGCTAAAAATTCAAATTACACAAGGCTGGTAGACGCCTTCACAGTATAGGAAATGAGGTCTGGTTGATGGAAACGGTGTTAATTCAAGGCGGCCGATTTCCCCACATGGGAGAATTCTCGAGTTTACATGCCTTCAGTAACGAACTGGAAACTAAGTGGCGAACGTATCCGTTTTACACTGAAATTCCCATTTATACTCAAGAAATTAAAACGAAACAATGCACTGAGTAGAACTGAATCTAGAATCATCGAGCATTCCGGTAAGATTTTTTAGACCTCGCGGCATGTTCCCAAATTGCACAGTGGTAAAGAATGGGGACTCGCATCATTATTTGCAGCAGCGCCGGCGTAAGAACACTGGTACCCAACGGCGTCACTGGATATGCCAAAATCTACTGAGCTCGGTACTGCAATGGACATTAGAGATGCGGTTCACTGGATGATTCGCCCACAGATAAGATGAAGTTTTTTTACTAATGAGGTACTTGTAGTTCACAAAAGATGCTAAAGACCGTAGGTATGGAGCGTACCCAAACATCTCAATGGCGTTCAGCATCAGTTAAGCGAGTGTTTAACTCCACGTGACAGATCTGACAGTGAATAAACGACGTGACAAAAACAGGCGTACATACAAAGCAGGTTAGGTTTCTAGCGTCTAGGATTGTTTTGGGATCTCGGCGGCTGGTGAATAAAGTTGAAGGTATTTTGAAACCACGACAGTCATGGCCTCTGAAAGCTTAAGGAGTATTGTGGAAGGCAAATTATTGAAATCTGCTTTGAAAAATTACAAAAATGCTTCAACCTTTTATTGTGTATGTTTATCGAGTTATGCTAGGTGATGGCTGGAATATCATCATTAGAACAGTTCGTCAGAGGGCTCTTATACAGTTGCACTTTAGAATAAATAAGCCTGCCAAGTTCATTTTAACTTTAAGTCCGCTTTTGCACGGAAAAGCCATTTCTGTGGCAGTGAGCCGAAGAAAATACCGTTTCAAGAAAGAACAGTCCAGGCAGCTCCGCCCTCATGAGATTTTGTTTGAAAATTAAGTCTTTTAAAAGACCACTGATTACCTCCAAAAAGTACCATTCCGAATACTTTCACGGAAAACTCCCTCTCAAAGAAGACCAATATGCGAACTTTACGCGTAGAGCTTCCAAACAGATTCCAAAAGCACAAAGACCAAATTGTCTTATAGTAATCATGAGGTCTTTTACCGTGATTTTTGTCGATAGGGAACATAGCCACTATGGTTTCTTCAACTTTAGGGCTGCAGTTCAAATAAGGCCACCTGTGGTTGATTAAACTGGTTTGGATGGTTGCTTTCTGCAAGGTAGATTATTATATATTTGTTTCCATTGGAGAAGATACTTTGAAAAACTGACCAAAAGTGATCTTTTCTGCAAGGTGGTCTGTTTCAGGAAGTGATTCACTAGCGAAACTCCCTTTCATAGGCCAAATGAAACTTGTCGCCTCTACCGCATGGTCTCCTGATGAGTGTTTTTCTAGAAGGAACATACTACAACTTGCAAGAAGTAAACAAACAGCTAGATTTCGCGTCGGAAAATATAATACATAATAATTCAATGTTCGTGAGGTGCAATGCCGTGTGCTATCCAGAAAAATATTCGTTCGCAGTCGAAGGATTCTGATTCAAGCCACATTCAGGCAAGATTTTGGGAAGTGTTTCGTTTTGAAGGATCCAATCTTGTCGAACCACTTTGTTTGTTGAGTAATCAGTCCCCAGTATAATCGTGAATGCTGGAAAACAAGGTGGCATCGGGGGACAGTGAGGTGAACTGACCAAAGATAATCTTATCTAGGAAAGTTTGCCACTAAAATACTAATCATGAGTGGGGTAAAAGTGAACTATTTCAAAGGTTAAGGAGATTTTGAGGTTTCTGGAGGTCGGCTCTTTATTTTGTGAAATCCGAAACTACGAAACTGTGGTTGCGATCTCCCAGGGTTGCCTTAACACACAACTCTAAAATGTCGCCTGATGATGCTACACCATGCGCATCAGTACCACCACTTATCAAGAGTTCGTTATAAATGTGTAGACCAACCGCACCTCTGGATAGCACCTGCACACTTATTGTTTCATTGTGAACAGTTTACTCTCGGCGGGGAGTAGTCCCTAGAAGAGGCTACATTCAATTGGTGCTTTCGAAGCTTTTTTCAACGATTACAAGCCCTTCATAGCATGCCACCTTCCGGAAGAGATCAGCTCTGCCACTACATTTAGGTGCTCACCACAGATAGGGACATAGATACGAAGCAGATCGAATCCAGCTACCACAGAACCAGTACTCTCTGGTCCAACATAAAATGACATGTTTTACTCATGGTAAGTGTAGCAAACTTAATATTTTCGAATGCAGCAATTCTCTTGCCAACGAAAGAACGTCATATTTTTTAGTCTGGCCTTCATCGATAATGACGACTTGCTTTCCGAAGGATTATGATTGGATTTCAACCACCATAAGCACATGAACTGTGGATTCTTTTTTGTACGGAGTGTGCATGTGAAATTTAGAGCCTTCAATAAAACATAGCCCACTGTATCCAAGTGTTATTTTAACAATGTCGTGTCAGCGCGAAAAATCCATTGTCAGAACTCCAGTATTAGACAACAGACAGCACGATGAGATTACGCGCAAGCTTCGATTCTAAGGATTGTTTGTAAAGTCTTCTTGATGAGTTTCCCAGACCAAGGGTTTGATATGGGGCAATAAATGTCGTCGTTGAGAATCGCTATGTTGCTAGTATTATAAGGAGGTGACACTACTACTGCAAAAGCCTTGGTGCTTCGATTCATTATTTTCAAACATTGGGATACTCAAAAAGATATCCTTTGTTCCTCCCCCGGCAGAGACTTCACCATTAATCAGGACCAGTTACACTGTTCTTCATGAGTAGCACTTGCTCGTGGAACTCTTCTGTATTCTTTGTTGCTGATTTCTTTTCTAGCTCAACCCACAAATTCAGCGCGTATGATGAACTGCAACTCCATTGTCCTTGCAGATGGACGATTTCCATTTTTGTAAACAAACAAAATGGTGTTTCTTTTTCAGAATAGGTCCACTTTCATTAGAAAATTGCGCTGTAACGAAGTTCAACTTATTCAAACGAAATAACCTCAGCAGTATGAAAACCAGAGCATCGCTTATACAGAGGGCGTGGCAAATGGGCCACTTAATCAATTTTTTAGACCTTTTACGCTGATGAAATTGGGCCATATGTCGCAAAACGTGAGTTTTATTTCCGTTTGAATTATCAAATACCTTGACATCATAGTTACCATGGTCTGTTAGAGATGCTACCGAAAACGATGCGCGCAAAAACGCCACTAACAACTCCGATTTTCTGCATTTTATCTCTCTTAGCCGGTACCACACTTGGCGCCGGTTGCAATACGTTATGCTCAAACTGGTGATCTGAGTTACATACAAGTAAATGGTTCACACTGAACTCTGCTCTCTACTAGCGTTATTGCGACAAATACTTCAGCATACGTTGGTTCACACTAACTCTATCTATTGTTCAGCTTCAGAATTCCTCTGTATATACTTTGATCTCCAATGAAATTAGGAAACAAAGTTATAGCTACCTTTGTCTGGAAAGGCCGCTTTTGGAAAGAACTACTTTGTACTAGTCCTTCAGATTTCCTATTTATTTGTTGTGAAGCAAAAAACTATTTGGTTGGTTTACCAGACACACCCACTAACCATCAGTCATATCGACGCTAGTGGTGCAGAATCGGAATCGGTTAGTTCTCGAAAAATCCAGTCACACCAAGTCTTTAACCTCTATTGGGACTCATCGTGTGAGCTTACAGGGCTCAGTTACGTGAATCTCCGGCTATTAATTTAACTTTGTTACCCCGTAAACAAGGGTGGCTATCTGGTGTTAATGGCTGATGGATTCGAATTTAGGTGTGGTTTTCGGTCTTACAACTTGTTTCTTTCCTCTGTAAGACATTATTTATGGTGTTGATAAAAGAACTTTGATAGTTCATTAGTAGTTTTGCTCCTTTGGAGACCCTCAGGTAGGTAGGTGTGAAACATTTGTCCTGTTTCCCGCTTTGTCACAGAAAAAAGATATCCTTGGAGTCATATACTAATTTGCAGGAAAACTAACTTAAGACCAAGTGAAGCTTTTGTTCATGGTATTATTCGAACGAATATACAGCTTAAAGACCGAATTTTGTCTTGATCAGGTAGGAATCCAGGATATTATTCCACCATACTGAGGGGGGGGGGGGGTTCAGCATCCTTGGACGCAATGTTGCTAAAGGAGCAGTAGCTTAGAATTACGAGTTGTTCAGACGTAAGGCGACATTTGTTCCTTTGGAAAAGTGTCAGAAATGAGAAATTCGTATGAGTATAGTTTGGGCCTCGTTATGACCTCATCACAGTTCGAAAATTGGTTTTGAACTTCAGATCTTTTGACTTATTCGTAGGCTTAACTGGATATTCATCTCACTGATCCGTGTATGTCAGCATGGAAGAAAGTCCTTGTGTGGCTGATTTTTTCGCTACCCAACCTATAAGTTAGTTGTTGATTACTAACTGGTACTCCAATAAGGTCGATGACTATTTAGATAAGTAATCTTATCGTCCACGGGCACTTAGTCTGTTTGATTACCCCAGTGTCCTTCAGGTATCTGGACAACATCAATATCTGGCCATTTGTGGATGTCACGCCAGGGGCACACTGTTGGTGTTAAGAGCAGCATACTACAATTACAGTAAATGGATCACATGCGCAGTGCTGGACATTCGCTCCGTTGCTCAGTTAGTGAGTCATCCCTTCATACGGGCGGTATTCTGATAGTTTATTCTTACTCCCTATCGTGTCTTCCATTCCGAAAATCGCCAGAATCCTGGCGTACTCGGCCTTCAGCTTGAGAAGTTGATGCATTGTGGAAATTGTTTTGATCATACCCTCATTAAAACAAAAGGTCGTTTAAGTCTCATTTCTTACCACTACTGAATCATCTATTTTATTTTACCTAAATCCCAACCGTCACAATTTAAGTGAAAGTTACTGAGCACATTCAAACAAGCTTGTTTAGTGTAGTCTGCAAAGGGTATGCCTAACCAGCATCCACATTTGAATTCTTCTACACTTCCGATTAATTTTCGACGGTTGACGTAGTTAGAAGGTGAAAAAAGTGTTCATATGTTGGGGTTCTTATAGCAGTCTGTCTCAGCGGTCGAAATTCGTTTACGCCGACTTAGGTTTCCTCCGAATATTCACTTCTGCGCTGAAGTTACGGAGAATGGTTGTTCAGGTTCACTCTTGAATCTCTTGCATTGGGTCAAACTGAAGTCAGCTGTTTTCACCATTTTAATTCTTCCTAGTAACGTATGCTGTTTGAAGTTTTTTAGGGTGCATCGTTGGTTGAATTGCATGAACCACTACTGAGTTAGATAATTAGGAAGCTAGCTGTGACTTCCTCCATATCCCTGATTGAAAGACCAGATATCTTGGCTGACTGGACTAGTTCAGCTTTCACCAGCATAGATCGTGCTCCGGTTTTGATATATTGTGCGATTCTGAACATGCCATTTAACCAAATGCAACAAAACCAAGTTAGAAATAAATAATTAAATGCTGGAGTGGCATCCGTTTTCGGATTGGCCAGTCACATCACCAATAGAGTGATTAGATTAGATTGCTCAGAAACCTTTGAAATTGCTTTTTTTGTTCAAACAACATTATATTTGTATTGCACCTCTCTGTTCATCTTCCCAAGTATTTGATGAGTCTCAAGTCCGGATTAGACATAGGCTTGTCCAGATAATTGTCAAAGCCTTTAAAGGGGGTTTCATCCTGATGAAGTATGTAATTCTCAACAATATTGTGTCTTAAAAGTTGCAGAAAATGGATGCAGTCCGTTTCTGTTGTCGGACTGAAGTACCAGTCTTATGTGGAAATAAGAATCCCTCCTTGAAAACTTTTAATGAATTTTCATACCACTTCTATACTGATGAGTGCTTCTGGTTTATGCACAGGTCACGTAAACAGAAAGTCCAAATTGGAAATTCACTCATCTGAATGCTATTCCTGTCGTCTAAATATTTCAATTGGCGTGGCGTTTTGCCTGCTAAATTTGGCGTTGCTTGATGGAGATTTCTAGTCCCTCAAGCCCTGTTTATTTCTTACAAAATGAGGAACAGAGTCATCCCTTTTCTACTTTGCTTAAATCAAAGGTTCCATTCCAGAAAAAATTGGTATTAACATTTCAACAACTACTCCTATTTGCATACGAATTTGGTTTTGACAGGATACACAACTTAATCCAGCCGAATATTCCGTCATTGATGGTCCTCCTTTGCTGAATGTGTTGCACCAGGCCAGCTTATCGTTTCAGTTGACACGATATTCGAGATATCGCAATACTTTGCTGTCTGGACGTAAGACACTACTCCTAAGGTTGCTGAAAAATCTTCGACAGCGCATTCAGCCGAAGCGGACCAGAAAAACAAGCGAATAAGCTGAGATTCCGTTGAGCCTCCTGCCAAACACAAATTCTTGTGCAAACAAAAGTACCCGTTTAAATCTACCCAATTTGGGTCCAAGTAAAATACAAGGTTGAGACCAACCAGGGAACTGCGTGTACCTGATGAGCCTGAGGTGAAAGGGAGAAGCCGGTCGCTGGCTGTCGAAGAGCTCTCTGCAACCTTGTGAGTAGTGTGTTGAGTTTAGGCAAAGTATTGCCATTTATTTAGGTTTTTTTCATGTACATTTATGGTCGTTTGTACGTGTTTTCAGTACAAAGTGCAACAAACTCATGAATGATTTTGCAGAAGCTTGGGCCTTCGAGCCAGTGGTCTTTGTTCTCACTTGTTAAGTCATAAATTACCCTCACTGGGAAGTTCCTTGCGGTCAGAAACGGCAGCAATAGTAGTGGGAACAAAGCATCATAGAACGGACTGTGGTTATTCAACAACTAATTTGCAACCTAAACACAAAACTTTCGCATCAAAAACTAATAAGTCGAACAGTGAAATTGACGGAGCAGTGCGTGAATTTCCACCAGCGAACACCACTCCATTCCGAAAAAAAATTATGTAGACTCTGAGCTACTTTATCGTTGACCACAGCATCTAAAGTGCTGAGATGACTTCGATTTATTAGGAAACGAATGAAGTATATGAAATTTATCAGAAATTGATATTGTTTCAAACCCCATGGGATGGCAAAGCAAAAAAGGGCCATCGAATAACTTGCTCTAACTCTTTTCAGGTTGATGAAATCTTGACAGGCCAAAGGCGTACCCCTATAATACGATTTGATTATTCTGGAAGACAAAAAAATTGCACGGCACAGGTAAGGATAGGGTTAGTTTGCTGAAATCACAAAAATGCACAAAGCTTTCCAGGTTCGAAGCTAAGCTAGTATTCGGTTGTTTTTCACTCTGTCAGATAGAACTGATTTCGTGGCAAAGTCGGGGCGTTCTGTCAAATTGACAGGCGATGACATTGTACGGTGCATAGGAGAACGGAGCAGCAGAAAACCGTATACCAGCCACCTGAGTGACTAAATCTGATGTTATCAGGTTGGAAAACCCATCGACAGATGCTTCGGAAATGCGTAAAAATATCAACCGAATTTGACAGAATGCGTTTGCACAAAATCGCGGAGACTAACTAAACCGTTTTGCTTGATGCGAACTTTGGTTGTTCCTTGGGAATAAGTCGAATAAGGTCTCAACCTAGGCATAATCGTACTCCTAATGTAGATTGTTTCTTGATAAATATAGTGCGCCGGAACAATTTAAGGAAACAACAAGGAATTCGTCAAAAAATAATGTAACTTAATTCTGCAGTTTGACCTTGGTTCGCAATTGAATTACACAGGACAGCAGTTGCTACTGGGCCAGCAAAACACAGACCATGAGAAAGCTTTTACTTACACCACTTTTGTTTGAACCGTCCTCATCTTGTTTCGGCATCATTACCCTCATTAGTCTATACCAGTGGAAAGAAGAACCAACTGAGCTGCGCTCTTATTAGAGAAAAACAACAGTTCATATCAGTGTAACGGGATCTAAACTCTGCACATGTGAGACTAACATGTGAGGCAATTCTAGCACCATAAGCTTACAGTCGTGCACTGTGGGAACCGAAAAAAGCAGATGATTAGGTAGAAGACAATGGTAAAGCCAGAGGTTAATCAAAATTCATGGGTCCAAAGGTCAGTTATGACACCCGAGAAAACATGCATGGCTGGCCTGTCGATCCAACAGGTGCACGCTGTGGAATACAAACCAACTAGCCAAAGTTAGATTTGCGAAGACTAGAAATAGAGACCGAATGTTAAGGAACAAAAAGGTAAGGAGAATGCTTGACTTTAGGAGACAGAAAAGAATTTCTGAAGGGAAATCCCAGCAGGTGAGGAGTACAAATATCAGCATTTACTTAGTCTCTTTCGGACAAAGCGACCTAATGTGTAAAAACGGGCTGTATTCGTACCGGCCCATTAACAAGCTTTATCAATTGTTCACTCACACCTCAGTCCACAAGTCCCGAAGAATATGCTAACAAAAAGGTGACAAGTCGATGCTGAGTTATAGATAAGTGCTCAAAATTCGCCAACCGAGGGAAAAGCCGAAACCACACAGTTGGAAGGATAGCGAAAAGATGTCAACAGGAGGAAATTTGGGCAGCTGTCAGTTCTGCTGGTGCACGATCAGAGGAGTAACAGAATTTCCAGCCCTATTTTCATTTTACTGTTGTCATAAAATCTGAAACGTCCAGGTAGTCATGTATAAGACACCGGTCTAAAACTTCCAATGGAAAGCGTTGCAAACAACCTAAACAAATGAAGGAGTTAATTTCGATGCTCCTCAGACATATCTCACTTTTTACTGGCACATGAATAACACTTGGAGAGCCACCTTGGTCTCATATCCGAATAGTTTGTAAAGGCCAAACGACCTTTCTGCGCAAAACTTGGGAACGTTTTCACCGGTCTGATCTTTGGAGTGGACCCGACTGACATTTGTCTGTTCACGCACAAGTTAGATTACTGCATAAATATACATTAAACTCTTCCAGTGCCTACTTGATTGTCAACATTTACTGCAGGTTGCCTGACAGCCGGCCTATTGCTTAGTAGCTACAAGATAGGGTTGAATTTGAAATGATATAGAGTTGCTCCTTTAGACCACTTCAAGGGTTACATAAAGCGCAATAATTTCCAGCGTTTTCTATACCACGTGTGGACATGAGGAAAAAGGCAACACTTACGGGGTGATTGGCATTAGCCATAACTACGGAATATGGAATAAAGCACCGCACTCTACGATGAAGTCATATTAACGATATAGGTTGCTGATTTTATCCAATCGACCCATATTTCTCCGCAGACGTAATGGCGAAAAGTGCAATTTTGTCATAGCAAACATTCATTGTCAATAGAAGAGGTGCCTAAGTCAGGCAAATTTGAGGCCGTATTTTTCACCGTCCACAGCTCACCTATAATCATAGTGTCATTATTGGGCATGGTAACTTTGTGTCATTGCCAGTGAATTGTGATGGATTAATGAACCGACTGGCACCAGCAATTCTTTGTGAATAAAAGTTGATCACATTTGCTCACTCACACATCTACACCATGCGTGGGGCGGAAGCCTTGCGCCAGTTGCTATGGGTGCTGTTCACCGGATTCTAGGCCACATGCTCTAACATCGGCCGGTTTCCGAAAACTTCCACGCCATACCATAGGTTGTGCTGAATTATATAATCCTATCACCTCGTAATGGTGGAAGGGTCTGAGATAGCATGTTCACCTTTGTATAAACCTATTACCATGTACCGTTGGGGTAGTGCGCTCAAAGCAGGTCACCCGATGGACATGGGTCTCATCAGTCATCGATGTGAATCTCTTGCTCCCATCTATTGTAAACCTCCCGGCCCGTGCAGTTTTGTTAAGTCTAAACTGAGTAACTCAGATGCTTTTTTTATCATTGATTGTCTGTATTAGCGGATGTATTAATTACATGCTGTGCTTCAATGGTATCCTGGAAAGTAGCACTTTTGGAGGACTGTCTAGAATAGAGAAGTGAACGGTCGGCCATCTAAGTGGAAACTGCACCTAGTTGGGGAGCAGTTCTCTTAACGAAATCATGTCAGAAAAGGAGTTCTCAACGATTGATTTTTCTGTATGCATTCCATCTCATTCACTGTAGGACAGCATACACTGGCAATGTTGTTTTAGTCCGTAACACCTTCTAGTGGAGCAAAATTCGACGCATGCAATTTTTGTACAATCATGAACTGGATGGGAAATTCACAGTGCGTAGAGTGAAAAAGTGAAGCGGAGAGTGAAATACTCTCATTTGCATACCAAGTTGGTTTTGACGGGAGATTCACTTGTAAGCTAGCTGAATCTCCCGTTTATGATGTTTTTAAGCAACCGAATGTGCTGCACGAAGCCACCTCATGTTTCAGTTGGTACGATATTCGAGATATCGCGATACATGCGTAGCCGTAATACACTGCTCATAAGGTTGCTGGAAACTCTTCGACAACCCACGACCGGTTTCGCTATCTTTGGGAAGGGAATTTTGTTTTGTTTTTGAACATCAGATTGTTACCGAAATTTGTAATGTAATTCTACTGGCGGATGCATACAATTTGGTTAATAAAGTCCTAGCAGTGAAGCTGATTTAATTAAGGCAGTTCCCTCACGTCACTTTCTATCAACAACCCCTTTTGTCTCTTAGATACTAGGTTTCATTGTCTCAATTTCTGACGCTGAAATGTACTTCTGCGTCGGGTGTCCTGATGTCATGGCACTAATTACCAGAACTTACGTAAGGGTAAGGGCGTAATTTTCTATTTACCTCCTTCCAAGTCGTTTTGTGCAGGTTCCGACAAAATTTGCTGCTGCTGCCGGAAGCACTCATGCCGTATACAGCATCAGTAAAGCGGAATTTTTTCCGCAGCTTCCCTTCACTTACCAACTTCAGTATTTTCGGTAACGCATGTCTGCCTTCATGAACTCCTTACATCGACGTATTCCAATTGCCGAGTGCTACAAAATCTTTCTGGTTTTCGTATAAGGATGTGATGCGTTGGTTCACAAGTCAATAACATAAAACAAACTATATTCACGGAACTAGACTCTCATTCGAGTTTGAGGTTATGCGAATTAATATATGTAAGTCTATTGATCACTTTGTAAATACTGTTTCCATTCGATTAGTACACAGAGGTTGAAGATTGGGAAACCCAACAGGGTTCGAACCTCTGAAAATGTTATTACCTGGTTCTGAGAATAATGTACAATGAGATCACTCTGCTGGAACGGGCTGAAGTCGGTCGCATTAGGGAGGTGAACGCTCCGAAGTGGGGTGCGAGTCAACACCCAACAACTGTTTATAATATTTTTCTGATAATCCGTGGATTAAAAGTGGTACTAGATCTTGATTTAGCCCTAGAGTAGGACCAGCCGAAGCGTCCGAAGTATACGAAATAAAAGACACTTTAGCCGGAATGGAAATCAAAGACCGTTTATTACGTAGGGGCGCACTAATTATAAAGGAATACATAGACGAAAAATGGATGGTTGGAACGCTGAGAAGTTTTAGACAGTCAAGGTTAATTTGCAGGATCACGGTAACCGTGTGACTAGTTGCGTAGGATGGAGGGTATCAGCGTCTGGATAGTGTGAATGGGAATAAGTCTGACAGGCAGTGGATGATAATGAATAGGTCCACACGACTTAGGCAAAGATGGAACTGTTCAACAACGGAGTGTTCGAACGGGATTGATGTAACGTGAATTCTACAAATTGGGTGGCTACCCACAACAAAAATCGTCTAGCAGGTTTCAGCGTTCGTGGCGCTACCTGAATGGGAAGTCCTGACAATTGGGTCAGCTCATCGACACAACCAAGACAGCTATCGGGTCGTCGTTCGAGGAGTCGGGCAAACCACTCGCATTGCTATGGTGTGAACACGTTGGTCTGTTCAGACAGTTCGGATACGTACAGCCTGTGCTAGTGGAGTGCTGATAACACACTCAGCTCGCATGTTGGAAGTCCGGAATTCAAACCTCGACATGGCCACTATACGCATTGCTAGTGGGCTCTAAGGAATGAAACTCGACTCTAGTGATTTCCTCTTTGGTGTTGACTCATCAGAATACTATCGCCAGGAGGGTGAATTCTACAAATCCCGCAACCACCTACAGTTAAAAATGGAACTATCACAGCTTTATCGTAACCTTCGCGTTTATGTATAACTGAATAATAAGCGACGGTGAGAACACGAGGTCATATTTGTTAAGCATTAGAACAAACACTTTCGATGGTCCGCATAAATTACTACTTAGTCATAACCACCAAGTATTCTTGACTAAACCGGACGAATTCTGTCGCTACGCTATCTGGATCATTACAATTACGTACGTTATAGTGAAAGCATAAATCCTAGTTGAACTTTTCCAAACCGGTGCAATTAACCTGACCCCAAAAGCACGTTCAGGGGTTTAAGTGACGACCGCATGACTTTGGTTTGCGGGCTTAACACTGTTTGTTAATTTGTTGCGCACTGCATTTCAGGTGAAAGACACTATGTTTTTTAAGTTTGTATTAATTTACACTATTCCATTGGGGCTTTGTGTTTTCTAATATAATAATAATAATGGTTCAGCCGTGGAACCCTTTAGGTGCGTGGCTACCGTGCAGTCTGAAGGAGGAACGAGGGCTGATATACTCCCCAGGTAGAGAAGCCTAGGGAGGAGCGTTCGGAAAGCCGGGTTTGGGTTCGAGCCATTGATCCCCCAGTCAGCCGTTTTGCATCCTAACTGGTGAGCCGTCTTGCGTTTCTGTGTTTTACTTTCCTTTACTCACGCCCGTTGATCGAAAGGTTAAAAGAATTACAAACTTCCAAGAGGACGTATTATGTGCTCACGCAAAATTCAAACTTCACTAGAAAACGGAATTGCGCATAGAGGCTAAACTTGTGCACACCGGTCGTGACATGTCGAAGGGTTTTCAACAACTTCGTTCGTAGTGTGTTACGTCTAGGCAAAAACGTATCGCGGTATCTCGGATATCGTGCCAACTGAAACGTGAGGCTGCCTGGCGCAGAGATACAGCTGAAGAGCATCATAAGCGAGTGATTCAGCTGGGGTTCAGGTAAGTATTCCTTGAAAACCAGATTGGTATGCAGGTGAGTGTATCAGTCGGATTTTGATACTGTTTATAGTGGGAAATGAGTTATGACATGGTATGAGATATAAATCATATAAGGCAGAAGGCGGTAATTACTCTGGTTCGTAAGTTCGAAAACGAATCCCATGCCCAGTAATACAGAGGTAGTAAGATTACAGAAACGATTGAGGGTTACAACCGACTGTTTTCATATGGATTCATTTTTTCAAATAGTTCATGTCAACCTCGAAATAACTTCCATTAGTCTGCAACCCAACAGCTCACCGCAATCCTGAATGGTAACCACGAAACCTGTAAGAAATCATAGGAGCAGTTCCGTGCAAAAACAAGGTAGCGCTCCAATAGGGAGCACGTTATGACGCATCAAGTGCGTTCAGGTGTAGGTTTCTATTACCCAACTAATCAAATATCATTCTAGCAGTCGCGTTGGGAAGTTTCCACGGACCGTCGAACACTTTAGAATTCGTTGAATTTTTGTCTAAGATTTTATCTCTACTAATATCCTCTTTTCCTTTGGGTTTGCTCCTATGGCAACGCAGTTTAGAACTTCAGGCCTTTGCGTAGAATGCGACTGGCACAAATGCCAGAATCTATCTGATTGACAGTGCAAAGTGAACACGTTCTGAGCCATTTGCAATGCTTGCAAAATTGCCACCCCGTTTGGTTCGTTGCCAGCCCCCGGCCCATCTAGAGTGATGTTATCTCACCTGCTTCAATTCATTTCTCCCTACGAGTTATGCACAATTACTGATAAAATCGCCTCCCCAACTTGGGTACCCGGTTTTGTCGACCACATGGCCGAACGGGAATAGGTTTTGAAAAGATTTTATCAGGCAAACGCCCAGTTTGTCGGAAAAATTCGAGTCACGCAAGCCCACCAGTCGTGCAGACCGTTATGAGGACACTCGGCAGAAGACAAGATCATGTTTTTGCATCAGATATGTAAAATCCGTGGGGAAAAACCGGTAGATGACAAAGATAGTTTTCAACAGTCCACTTGACCCGGCAGACAGTCGTTACTTAGTACCATCCGTAAGTCTGCGACGCAGATGTGCCCCAGCGAGTAGCGAGACGATACAAGAATAAAATTAGTTAAAAATAGAGAGCAGTTACTGCACAGCATATTCTGAGCGCTTGGGGTTTGCGCTTAACGCAAAGTTTATCCATCAAGCGTCAGTAATCGCTTCATCGTAATGTCAGCCAGGGTTGAGAAAATCGAATTTATTTTGTTGTAACAAATTGAGGGCCTGGTTGTTAGTATGTATAAAAAAGGAAGCGTTTGCTAGTTGGTTAAAAATCACCCAAAACTGACTGCAGGAAAAGGCATATCCTCATCTTCTAACTTTACTTCTACTCTGCGGTATACCGCAAAATGCCATTTTTCTAGAGTTTTGAGAGACTGATGCATCTCTTGCAGGGTCACCAAACAGAACAAATATACCATAGCATTCCATATCGCTTGGCACTATTCGGTCACGTTCTTCATCAAGTACAAGAAGGTACTAGTGGTAGCTTGTCTGTTATAGTAAATTTTGCCTCATGATGTATGAGACTTTATTTCACTTTATTTGATTTGAATGATGGTGATCAGTATATGTATCCAAATGAATCTTTTGGAGTGACCCAATCAGTAAGCAAGTCTGTATTTACAACCGATCGGGATGTCCGTATGTCCGTATACTCCAAAAAACCTGAACCAGAACTTCACTCTAAATCATTTTACCAGAATTTTCTGTATGCGATTAGAAAGTGGATAAAGGCAAAACGGACACTTAAATTTCTAAGCAACAATCTTATCGTTTCACTGATACGTTTGCCGGATCGTTTGGAATCGAAGCAATAATAACCAAACAGCATAGAAGAGAAACTTAAGCTAAAATATCCTAGCGACCCCGTACAATTAACTCTTGGTTTATTGCAATAACGAAGTTTGACTTCATGTAGAGAATGATACCCTGCTCTGTGCTTCCAACTCAAAACGGCTAATCCTGTAGTAATGGCTTCTAACAAAACCTTTCATAGTTGAGTTATGATTTGTTACGAGCTCATTATGACCACGCGTCCCTTATTTTATGGCAGGAAAATCTAAAGAAATCTGTCATTGTGTTTCCAGCCATCCTCCTTCCTCCTCGAAAACAGAGACACAACAGCAATGCTATAATGAAATATTTAAACTCAGCTAGGTACCAGCAAATCCTACAGCGTCCACCTTACATTGGACTGGTCCCGTGAGCAATCTTTGTAAAGAACATCCTCCACAAGAGATCACTTACGGAATCAAACTGCTTTTGTATTTTATAGGATGGACGTACATACCAAAAAGTGATATTAGTTTGACATGACTAGAATGTATTTTATCTGCTCTATTTTCTAGTAGTCTTTTGTTTTTTTTTCGGTATTTTTATCAGTTTGAATTATTGTCCCTTTCAGTAAGAACAAACTGTCGGTTGATGCCAGAGTGGCGCTTTCTTCTGCTTCATCTGGGCAACAGTTTCACGCCTTTCTTCGCTTACTTGGTCACATTCATCAGGGCTTTGACCTAGATCGCTGGCTTATTATCAGCTAATGGGACGTTCCAAATCTATGGCATGAAGTCAGAAATTAATCGCCTGATACGTAAAACGCGGTCTTTTGCTTAACTCTTCTAACGATGCTGCCAAAAGCGGTTCAGAAGATCTCTACAATTACTTGTGCCTATCTTATTTAAAGAATTACATTCAACGTGTACCTTTCATAGCCTATGAATGAGGGGAAAGAAGTACCTAACATTATGTTTGGAAAAGCAGATAGGATAGTTACATACTACGACACTGAAAAATGTAATCTTTATACTGGTGTTAATCTGAATGTTACCTTCTGCTTCACGCTGGCGAGCTAGATTCACGTATGAGTATCACATTTATCTGGAATGAGTGCATTTCCTAATAGCGATCCATCATCCAGACTTTTCCCTGAACTCACACTGGACAGGAATCACTATGCATATCAATTGCTCTTGTGATTCAATCATGTCAGCTGCATCTCGGTGGAACTCGTCTATGATTCTGTCTCGTGTGCAGGTTCTGTCCCATAGTCGGGTTGCGAGCGGCAGAAAAATATAATCCCAATACAGATGGATAACTTACTGAAAAGATATTCTGTAGAATTCCTAGTTGAATACGCTGCTCACAAACTGGCGGTAAAAACTTCACACCGCTTCTCTCGCCACAAAACACACGCGAGTTTATGTACCATTGTTCTTTTGAAGTCCTGCTGGTAGTTAGTTGTAAAGGATTCTGAACTCCATCCCGCCAAACTACCAGACGATCAACAACGCATTTCTCCTCTGCAGAGCCTCGAGAGTAAGACATCCATTACACGTGTCTTCAGTAATCAAGATTCTACATATTGGCTTATCCAAATAAACATTCACTTTGTACAATTATTTCCCGGGGATTCATTGACCTTGTTGTTGCTGGATTTTTAACTGCCTGGATGTTTTTATAATCCACAAAAGATGTAACTGGGTAATTCACAACAGTTGAACGATCTCTAAGGGAATCCCTTCCATTCCGCTCAGCTGGGCCATCTACATCCTGAATGTAGTTGAGTGGAACAAACACGCCTTTCTCCTATCCCAACTCTCACAGAGAGCTAAATTTGTTCATATTCATATTCATATTCATATCCATTGCAACCAAAGTTTGATTTTGTTGCTTACACTATGTTGGCTTTTTCAGATTCCCTGTCAACCGGCAGTCTACACTGCCAAACTAAAGACGAAATGCTGTCTTCTTCCATACAGTCAACACACTATGCTTTGGGTCTTATCCTATTCTCCTCAACCACACTTTTGTTCACACAACTTGCTGCCTTTATTTGTTCCGTCAATCCGCGCAAAACAGTTTGTGCACATCCGACAAAGATTACAAGGGCCCTGCAGATGTTGGTTCACGACCAAATGTGTGCTAAGTGCGTTGTCGATGGACTTTGAGCAAAAAGTTCAACTATGGTCCAGTTTATTGACACATTGACCGTATAAACAATCGTCCGGTGTCCGTATCAACAGTAATTCGTTCGGGAGAACGATAGGGTGGGTAGGTGCGTCAAGAAATGTGGGAGGAGGGGGATTACGAGTCCTTATCAGTCGGGCTAACTCAGTGCTGCCACAGCACCATGTGGACCAGACGGTGTTGGTAAACCTGATAAGGATGCATGCGCATGGCTAACATGATAACGTCGTACGGCGAGCTTGTGGATAAAGATAAGTGTGTTTGTTGTGCCCGTTGAACCAAGGAAGACGACTTTTCATTGTGCGAAATCATGCAACGTACTCTGCTGTCAACACTTAATCGGCACGTACCCCACAACTGGTTGGAACGGTGCTGATAGTACTATCAGCCGCGGATGACGTGTAGGCAAAGTTTGGTAAACGGAAGAAAAAATTAAATAGTGCCTGATATGACTATGTTGTTTTTGTTTTTATTGTTTACCCCGTTTTAATATTACTGAAGAAGCCTACACACGGGTCATTTGTTTCCCACCGAGAGTTTCGCTCAAATCTATTAACGTTTTGATCGGAATTTGCCTATAGCAGAGGATCCCGTGCTAACCGGTTTACATTGGCCTGTTGTGTGATGCAAATGCGCAGAGTGAACTGTCCACAAAATACTTCCAAGAGTAAGCCATTCTTAGGTGCAACTTACTTAATGAGGTTCTGCGTCCACATGCGGCGGTCAACAGAGATTGCGCTTTCTATGAATATTCAGCTCTGGTGAATGTTGTATCTAGTCACGCCGATGGCTTTTGTCATAGGCATTATTAGAACAACCGTTCGCCGAAATATCAGAAATCCGTGAAATACCCATTTAGATGATAGATCTCATTTATACATTGTGCAAAATGTAATGTATTGTGCACAATAAAAGTCGATTCCGGGATTCCGGCCTGGTAGGGGTTGCGTTGACCAAATCTTCACACTTCGTCAGCTGCTAGAACAACGCCATACGTATAAGCGGCCCACGATTCTAGTATTCCTGGATTTCCAAGGCGAATTCGACTCGGTTGACCGGTCTGTTCTCTTTGACACGCTTGCCCACCAAGGAATACCCCGGAAGTTTGTGAACATAATAAGATCTTTGTATTCTCGGACTTCTGGACGTGTTAGAGTATACGGCGAACTCTCCAAAAGCTTCCGTACACAAAGCGGTGTCCGTCAGGGATGCCCACCCTCTCCTTTCGTATTTAATTTCGTGATCGATGAGACAAAAGCTGGTAGGTCTCCAAAATCCCGGTGTTCAGATAGCCTGTGACGAAAACCTTGTCGATCTGGAATATGCAGACGACATCGTTCTCATGTTCGAAGAGGAGGTGAGGGCGCAAGCCTTTTTGGATGAACTGACCAAAGTCATCCCGTCCTTTGGTATGCACTTTGCACCCACAAAGGTCATGCTGCTGGACATGCAGTCACTGAACACGCCACTTACAATCCAGGGGAGGCACTGGAAGTTGTGGAGCGTTTTACGTATCTGTGAAGTTGTATTAGTTCTGATTGTAGTGTGACAGACGAGGTCAATGCACGAATCTGCAAGGCTCGGGTCGCGTTTGCTAATTTGAGACACCTATGGCTTCAAAGTGGTGTATCCCTGAAACTCAAGGGACGTGTGTATCAAGCTACAGTACGGGCTGTTTTGTTGATGGCTGTGAGACTTGGCCTGTTCGAGCAGCGGAACTGAGACGTCTTCAGGTGTTTGACAATCGTTGTCTCAGAACCATAGCTCGTGTGTGTTGGTGTCGGCGAATCCGTAACGAGGCAGTTAGAAAGCGAGTTTTTGGTTGTGCAACGGGTACTTCCATTGAAGAATGTGTCCAGCACAGAAGCTGCGTTGGTTGGGACACGTGTTGCTTATGCCTAATCATCGTTTGCCGAAGAGAGTGCTGTTTTCTATGCCCAATTCAGAGTGGCGGAAGCAGAGAGGTTGCCAACCCTTGACCTGGCAGAGGGGTATGGAGGAGATTACGAAACGCTTGGGTGCCGTCAGTGCTACTTGCCTTCTAGGTTGGGGACCGCGTGATCCTCACTGCGCCTGGTTGGAGACGCTGCACGATATGGCTGCCAACCGATGTCAGTGGCGATCTTGTTGTCAGTTTCTATTCAGATTGCCTGAATGAATGTCTGGAGGTGTAGGCACCTCGGAATGATTGTAGTAAGCTACCACTAAGTCCCTTCCCTGTCCACCTTTATTCTTTTCTTCACAATAAGGCTTTCAGATAATTCATGGTTGTACGGCAGTGAAGCATCGGCGTTGAACACTGATGTCATGCTGTCGATGATGATGATGACTTTCGATATCATAAACGAGAGATTAAGTTGAGTCTCCCGTGAAAAGGAAAGTGATTTGCAAATGAGTGTATTTGTCTACAGAAGTTACTTTCGATCCTCTGAAAGTAGTATTACCAAAGCTGTAAGGTGCGTTCTTATGAGGTTATTCATTAGAATTCCTTTATTGGGTTATCAGTCTAGTATCGACCTCTTCAGTTATTGTTTTTTACGACAAATGGACCCAGGTGGACAAGGTTCGCATCCAGCGATGTTCAAAATGATTTGAATAGTGATCTGGGATATGTAATTGAATGACAACTGTGACGGTTCTTTCATCACATGCTGCTAAACTCTCAGTGATTGTCTGAGGGTATAATTTTCTTGAATGGGTCGAAGTAAAGAAAGGATGGAATGACATATATTGTTTCACTTTTTACCCAAGCGGCAACTACACAGCTGTGGTTTATGTTTGACAGTCGTAGGTAAAGTACATCATCACAAGCAGAACGGTATTGTGGAAACATTTATCCTTCTCTCTCTAGGAAGGTAACTAAATAGACCGTTTGTTTATTTGAATTCTTTTTGGACGAAAAAAGTTTTAATTTGATTAAGGTGATCTTTCGGCAAAGAAAATCCTAACATCATGCCGAAAAAGTATTGACAACTGGTTGTTTAATCGAGCGCTCACAGGGTCGGAGGACAACTTGTTCTACATAGACGTAATACACTACTCAAAAGATTGCTGAAAACTCTGAGAAGAACAACTTCAATTACGATTCAGCTGGGTTATAGGCGAGTCTCTCGTCAAACTAAACTAGTATGCAAAAGAGTGCATAATTTCAACTTGTTATGCGCTTTTTACACAAGTATGAGATTCAGGTGTTCACTCACTCAACAATCCAATTCATACAAGTAGTTTTTCTGGCAAGATGTTTCACTCCTCTTTTGGTGCTTAGCAGTTTCAAATGTATTTCGGCCCAGCGTCTATTGATACCAAGGAAACTCTTCCTTATACTTAAAAGAAAAGATAATCAACTTGGCTGGTTTGATGCATCCCTAAAACATATCCTCTACGTAATTGCTGACGGAACCAGATATGCACAACATTTCAAAAAGGGATCCAGCAGCCAAAGTGGAGGCTCATAATTGGAGGATTCGAACCCGCTATCATAGAACTCTGAGCCTTACTCAGTGGTATTTAAAGCAACGTAGGGGTAAAAATGTTTTTGTCATAACCTAAGGATTGAACGGGCCATTTTTAAGCATGGTGGACAAATTTCAAGAGATTAAACTTAGAAATAAATTGATTATAACAGCCCCAGTCCGATATTTCAAGATAATTTGTTTAAAGGTAACAAGGGCAGTAGGAAATAAACAAACGGTAACAAAACATCCGCTAATACACATGCAATTTACTGAACACGCCTCTTCCATTGGTTATCCGTACTCAACGCATCAAATGTCATACAAGATGTTATCGTTGATCAGAAAGTTGACAAGAAGTTGACACCGTGCTAATCGGAACCTACAATCCTGGTTTCTGAAACAATTTACAGCGTTGAGTGAGCCCTAACTTCTCACGCGAAAGGCTGCTCACTGTTCAGCTTCGTAATACACGGGTGTACTTCCTTCATTTGCAATATGGCGTTCGTTTTGTTAAATTCTGTAGAAAGATGGGTTCTAGAGAGCCGTCACTGTTCCCTGGGCGAGCATCACTGCCCAGGCCAACAGAAGCCTTCACTGTTTCACCAATCAGAGCACCTGACTTAGGTAGCCTAGTTGTTCGTCTGCATTCACTAGTGCCTAGTGTTTGTAATGTGTTGTATTTTAAATTTTGCGTTGCACTGCGTTTCATTGTATTGTAATGTATTTTAGGCACTGCTTTATTAGGCTGTATTGGACTGTATTATTCGCTATTCCCTTCGATGAATTTGATTTTAATAACGTATACATACACATAGATTTCATGTATACCTATTCCAAGTACATACCTTAAAACTCCTGATCATATGCGGTGCTAGAAGTGGCTATCTGTGGCCATCAATGTGCAGACAGAAACATATAATGGCCAGTACTTGCCAGCTATGTATGTGTGCCTGGGTGCGGCTCATGAGTATTGTGGGTGATCTGACTAGCTTTCACATGACTTGTGTGGCTCAATTTTTCAGCTATACCCACCTGATTTAACAATTATGGGTCAGCATTTGGGCATGCTGGGGGATTTTGAGTTGTTTACCCTCCGATCTTTTCCCCTAGAGTTCCCACAGGTTACAGGGTATTCAGGTGGATGCACAGGCGGCTCAGCGAATGTGCATTACCTATTGTGGGCGGAGAATGACCGGCGTTGTTCGATGTCACAGGCCATTCCAAAAACGGAGGCTTACCAAGAATTCCATGGAAATGTAATTCTTCAAGAACGATTTCATGTTTGCATATTATTCGTTTGGCTGCGTGCATTCTGCTGCAAACGTTGACGAACATTGGCACTGGTCAATGTATCTAAAGTGCCTCGAGGAAGCAGGCCAAATAGCATAGATTACAAATGTTCATCATTTCAAGAGAGAGTAAAGATAAGGCCAGAACAGACAGATCGACAGACAAACACGCACACAGATAAGCAGACGGATGGACGGGCGGACGGAAGAATGGATAGATAGAGAGAGAGAGAGATAGACAGACAGACAGGTAGACGGATAGATAGATAGATAGATAGATAGATAGATAGATAGATAGATAGATAGATAGATAGATAGATAGATAGATAGATAGATAGATAGATAGATAACAGATCGCTAGGTGGCTAGGTAGACAGAACTAACATGTGCTACTAACTGGACACCCCGTACCCGGCGTTCATCCGAGGGAATTAAAACGGAGTGTGTGGTTTCAAAGCCATCAGCAGGTCCAAAGGATGGCCCATAGTTTTCAAAATCCAAATGCTGCGAAAATTGGTCAGGTGTTACTCATAAGATAAGCACCCAAGGAACAGATATATTTGGTAGTCATTGCTAACCATTACTTAGCCTGGTCTGCATGACGACAGTCAGGGAGGGATAGATCCGGCATTGTTGCTGGTTTGATCCTCTGTAGTGCTCAAAGTCTTAGGGAAGAGACTCTAAGAATGAATGTGAATTTAAAATGAATTAAATGGAATTCAAAGTGTGAAGTAGGACAAAGCAAGAATGGATGTGACGTTAGTTTGTTAAAGATGACTCATCGAGTTCCGTCTTAATTTGGCTTTCATCAAAACAATCTAAGACCCAACAGACACAGAGGCCCGAAAATAACCTGGAAACATCCGGGTCAAGCCTCTCAAACAACTGCAGAAAGCAAAAATGATTGGTGGACCAAACGAAATGCAGAGCTCCAGTCGTACACGGGTCATTAATTTCACAAGGATTTCTTCACCGGACTGAAGGTACACAATAATAATAACAATAAGTATAGTAAGAGTAATTGGCACTCTTTCGGCGCCGAGCAACCACGCAACCCAAACGAAGCAGGAAGGCTGAGATACCGTCAAGTTGCCCAAGCCTAGCTAGGAGCATTCGAGGTGCAAGGGTTGGGCTCGAACCATGGACCTTCAAGTTAGTAAGTTCGCGCCTTACCCACGCGCCCACTGGAAGAAAGTAATCTATGGACCAAAACTTCATTATCCACATGTGATAGAAAACAAACGGACTGGCAAAAGAGTTGACTTGCCCGACAAAATTATAGCAGCTTCGAAACATCACTTTTCAACACTACCCAGGAGGTTAGCAGATATCGATTTGAACTATATAACCCACCTGTTGCAATTTACAGTGAAGACCAACTTGGCTGATTTGCCTACTGCCGTTGGGGAGCACAAAACAACTGCGAAACGAGGGAGCAGTGGGTTTGGACGGCTTTCCCGCAGAGCTGTTCAAGCTAGGGGAACCGAGATTGTAGAAAGAAATTCTGCATCTGTCACGTGGAATGTTTTAGGTGGAATACTTTCCAAGATATTTCAAGGACGCAACAAACAACATTTCCTCTGTATAAAGGGTAACGTAACCAACAGAAGGAGTACAACCACCGTGGAATAGGTTCCCCTGTTCATAGCAAAGATATCCACTCGTACTCTGCTCCATCGGCCAGTTGGTGGCATTCCGGAGGAAATCATCCCTGAAAAGTATTGGATGTCGAAATAGTTGAAGTACTGTTAGTTACATTTTTGTAGCAAGACAAATCCAAGTGAAATTTCGTGAACTAAGTCAACCGTCTCCTGGACTGTTTGTGAACTTCACCAAAGAGGTGCATCCATTCAACAGAGGGGCACTGTGAATCTTCCCAGGAAATCTTGCCTGTTTAAACTAATTCACTATCTTCATCAAAGCCTTTCACACTAGGGTGAAATCTCGAATGCGAGCCTGCGGAAATACTCAAACCTGCCAGTCAAAACGTGATCACATAAAGTAGATTCCATGTTTGAAGGACCGGTGACGCTATATTCTACCTAAGTGAGCTCTAAACACACTGCTGATCAGCCACCGTGGCCCGAAGGTTAAATGTTCAAACAACTAGCCGGGAGGTCGTGGATTCGAATCCCCCCTGAAGTTTCGTGGGGCACACACTGCTGATGATTCACAGAAAGGATGATTTATCTGTAGGGTTTTCTTGAGCTCTTCGGCTTCACTTGTTTGGCTTCATTTCAGGAAAAAATCTCAATTGAAATTTCGCTAACTTCCAAGCACCACCAACCATCCCCTAAGAACCTGTGGCAGCATACCTGCGTGCAGGCTGTAACCAGCTGTGTATTACCTTTTAGCCGGTTTCCATAATGTGGCTACTTATTTTTAAGACAGTCGGTTGTGAATTTCCTTTTGTCTGCTATCATTTTTGTGGATGGACGTTTTGTGTCCCAATAGTATTAACCCAGAGTTTATACTTGTGGGCTTGGCTGACCACGATTCTGTTGAGTTTAGAGGAGAGGTGCGAATTCCTGGAGCTGTAATTCATGAACATCGAATAGACAGCGAAATCTTCAGAACCGGACATGCTGATGGAGTTCGGTAACACATACATGTGTTCAACTGCCTGTCAGAGAGTTTTAAAGCACGAGCTCACATGCGAACTGGAGACAGCCCAGTCAACCAAGGAATGTCAATAAAAATATTGGGTTGCGTGATATCTTTGTGGCGTCCAAAATTTGCGGCATACCTGTATCATGTATCTGAAATATGAATGGAATGTCCCATTTCGTTCGAAAAGGACGACGATGTATAGCAATCACCATATCTCTCTGCAACAACTTCATGAAAAATGTCCGCATTTGTCCATTTTGCAAGATAAAAACCGGGAATTTACCAGAAAGACAATATGGGTAGGATCCCACGGTAATGATATGTCCTCCATTTGATTCCTCGCCCTCTGAATAAGGGCACTGTGGTGGCATCTTTGTAACCTTTTGGGACATCCTTAGCTTCCCGTGTTAAACGGATTAAACGGAGTGTTTTTCAGTGCTTGTCCAACAAGTTGGACCAGGTAACCACACAGCAAGTAATTTTCCTAAACATTTCTCACTCACAAATTTGCTGTTTGCAGTTCTTCCATCGTTGGTGGATTGTTTGTGGTGATGTTTTTGCTGTATACGTTGTTGTATCTAATTCACACGATCCCATTCGATTTCGATGGGCGGTTGAGTAGTGTGGAGTAGTCCGTCTTCCACTCAGCTAGGATATCTTCATCTTTTGCGAGCCCTTGACCAGTCCGGAAGAATTGAAGGAGTTACAAACGTTGGGTTTTCGGGTCCATAAGCTCTTTTCAATGCACCAACAAAATCATTATGGAGACTGCGATTTGCTAGATTTGTTCACTAAGTTTTGTCCGCTTTTATTCTTCAACTCATGCAAGTTTTCCGTACGATTGTTTCGCGTTTCGAATTTCTTCGGCAGTACAACTTGATGGGTTCTTCAGTACTCCGATGAAAGCCGCATTCTTCTGCTTAACCACTCTTCTGCTGTGATCAAGGTCTCATTTTTCAAACCTTTCGCGCAGACTTCTTTATCCCAGACTGCTTCACCACTGTGTTTTGATTTCAGTCCAGTATTCAACCACCGACCCCCGTAAAGTAAATCCTGACAATTTCGTGGATTCATCCTCTCGAAATTTCGTTACACTTGCTAAGTCCTTAATTCTCCCTAACAATTACCCTCATGGTCATTTCTTCTAGTTTGGCGACGATGCAGTCCTCTCAAGGGGACGAGTACCTTTGCTCGTACGAAACAATGGTCCATGTTGCATTCAGGACCACACAACATTTTCGTTAACAGGTCATTGGAGTCTCTCTGGCGAACAATAACAATCACTAGGTTGTTTACATTCATTGCTCGGGTGAGACTTTGTAGCTAACGATTTTTTCAGGATCACATTAAGTGTTACCAATGGTCAACTTCGAAGGTGCACAAATCGATACAAGACGTCGGCCGTTGTTGTCCATCCATACAATTCCAGTCGGTCTCAGTGCTTTATTACAGGTTTCTGGATTTTGACCAACTCGAGAATAAAAAACCTCTCCCTAGGAAAATATGATTGTTGGCTGGTATTGGTTAAGTTAGGTTTGATAGGTGAGTGTAAAATAAGCTTTCTATTCTTCGAACTGAGAGATTATGGGCGCTTTGGCGCTCAAGAGGGCAACAAAATTCCATCTTGTGAGTTCAACTCGACTTGTCATCATTCTGGAACTGATCAAGTTTATTTCACCAACAGTCGTTTAATGCACCATTTTTGATACTACAAATCCAACTAAGTTTCCCCGTTGACTGATTTTTGAGGCTTGTTTAAAAGAGGGCCACAGACTACAAGAACTTTCGCTCTTCTGTTATTCTCTCACTCAACACCGCGATATCGATACCGTAATCTCTGGGTTCTTTGGTGACAGGTACTGTCTGCCGTTTAGTCCTACCACCATTCTCTTTATCCGGTAGTACCCTGATATTTTATGTTCCATGCTTAAGTAGTCGAACGATGCTTCCTCATAAACAAGTTGACTTCGTGTTTGGCCGGAGTTTTTGAAAATATTTGTTCTTTTTGTTGTCTGAGATGTGGGTCTCAATAAGTAACCCACCTAGAGCTTTCATCGTTCTGGTTTGAGAAGCAAAACAGATATTGGTAGGGTTTTGTCGAGATAACCTATTAGAAGTCAAACATTCACATGTCTGGGGCACTAGTCTGGGAAGTGGGATCTGGTTTAGCTCGGGGGGGGGGGGGGGGGGGGGAGGGAGGCAGGGAATTAGGCAGAGATGTATCGCACAAAGTGCTACTTTGAAAGCACTCTGAGTCTAACCAGGGTCTTGGGTCTTAGAAGTATTTCCACCGTATTACTTATTATGCCGGCGATCACTACCTGCCTTTAGACGATCAAAGTGTGCAGTTTATGGAGTCGACATTTTCTAACCTGTTCTTTTTTAGAGAGGAAATTCAGCGTAATCACTCCCATAAGTGTGGAAATACTGGTTGCCTGGAGGACCTGCCTACTCTCCTCAAACTAATGTTTCAGCAGACAGTAAAAGTTTACCTCCAGGCCACCTCATGCTATAACTGGTCATACCACGACAACTCACTACTCTTCGGTTTTATGTCTTTGCCTTTCTGATAAGGTTAAACCCAAGTGAACACATATTTTAGCTAGCTTAGCCCTCAAGCTCATCACATCACACAAGGCCGACCATCAAGACGAAGTATCAGTCTGAAGATATATATATATAACACTCATAGACAGATAAATAAGTAGTGTGTTGGGTTAAGCTTCCTAATTGGTCTGTCACATCGAATTACGCCAATGGGCATTAGCTCACAACGGGAATTTCACGCACGGTTTGCGCTGAGCCAAATGCGCATCTACCTAAACGGCTTTTCCCCAGTGTAAACCGGACGCAATAGATCGAAGGGTGAACAGGAAGCGGCAGGTCCCAAACCATCGGTATGTGCAACTGGCGATTTATAGTTATCGAAACAAGTATATACAAAGGGGCCCTGTAACTCCCAGGAGAAGCGTTCTAGGCATGTGCGCTAATGCTAGCCATCGTTCAGCCGATCACAGCACATTTGTAGGCTGAGCCAGAATGTTAGCGCCCGTCCCATGGGGATGTACATGCAAAATAAAATTAGATGGAATAAAATAGGACTTATTAAATCACGACACAAAAGAAAACAATGCAATGTAATGCAGCTTATGATAAGCAGCTTTGATATAGCAACGTAAAATAAACTCCAACCTGTCAACGAACCACAGTGGGGATGCATTTACTGCTCCTTTAGATGAGTGATGGATACAACGAAAGGGTAAAGACGAAGAGTCGTTTGATGATCCGCACCGCACATGAAACGCATCCTAGGCACGCACATTTGGCCGGCTATTGCAAGCCATTTTTCGGCTTGGTCTAAATATCGATTATCACAGCAAATCAATCCTAGCACCGCTGCAGAGACATCAAGGGTTGGTTGCGCTGACGCAGTTGGGAACAGCCTGGCAGTTGAACCCAGTGATGTTCCCCTGGGATACAGTAGGGGCTATGTTACCAATTAACCGAACTAAGAATTTATCCGCAGGAAGTTCTGTATTTAGCCGTGATTTAACTTGATTCCGTTCACATGATGATGATGATGGTGATG
The DNA here is from genome assembly GCA_004794785.1 of Opisthorchis felineus. Lineage (NCBI taxonomy): Eukaryota > Metazoa > Platyhelminthes > Trematoda > Opisthorchiida > Opisthorchiidae > Opisthorchis > Opisthorchis felineus. Next base: position 55,156 of record SJOL01002821.1, on the reverse strand, counting down.
ATGATGATGATGATTTCTACCACGTTCGCAAGCTCAGCATTTCGAACTGTTCATTGTGCTAAAGCTTTTTCGTAAGTTTCGGTCTGTACGGCGGTGTTCACGGAGTCACTTCTAGCAAGCTTAGCAGTCAGATTTACTTTATCCACCAACGGATTACTGCTTGTCCGCTGGTGGCTGCCCATGCATATATATATATATATATATATATATATATATATATATACGCCAAAATTCCAACCAGTATGACAGGATATGAAAAAAATAGCGTCACGAAATAGGCAAGTGCATAATACTTACGGTACACAAAAAAAATTTAAGAAGGGAATTTCCTGTTGGAAACCCTTCCGAATAGTCTCACTATTTGTGAGACGGTGTACTACATATGGAGTAATGGAGTTATTTTACAAGGATGTGGGCCGTATACATGTTTCCAGACTTTTGGATTTTGTGGCCAAGCCAGGGAGAATGACAACTATCGGTGAGAATACGTTCACACATTTTGGGACATGAGAAATGCATGTATGAGATATGAGGAACGATATTTGGAAACCATACATTAGGTTAGGGTGTGAAATCGTTTTTAAGCCTCGCCTGAAGCTACGAAAAAAATTCAGCAGACCAGGCAAAACGACGAATGAGCAGACCATAACCAAAGGAGACAAGACCAAAGGTAACTGCATTTGATGGCTAAGTCAACGGAAGTTCGATATCTTCTTACACAGATATTCACCAGCCTTCTCGTTTGAAGTGAAAAACCACGCTCCAGCATTTGAGACGGTGACAGTAGCATCTGGTGTCTGGTCGGAGCTCCGTACGGTTTACCTGCCGACAAATCTGTGGCGCGTCGCATCCGTACTTCAATTGGCTGACCAGTGTTGGTGACAGCTGATTGGTGGGCGGAGATGTTGCGTGTGGCGTGATTGGCTGTTGCAAATGACGGACGCTTACACGATCCAGGCCAAGCGCTCACAGGATGTGGGGTACAATCCGCTCCGCGTGATGCCCACGGTTGGACCTGTGGCAAATGCTCCTTCCCCGCTGGATAACAGCAAATCTACACCGTGCATTCAAGATTCTGTGATCAAGACGCACCTAACGTCAAATAACCAGTTGACAACAAATACAGGTGAGTTCACTGATTCATGTCATCATCGTACCTTCGCTGCGGTGTCTTCTCGGATGAGGCCAGCGCAAACTTTAGTGTTTTCCTTGTTTTTGCGGTGGGAAATTCACTCAACGATCATGTCCCATGTTGTTTAGGGCAGTAACGTACAACCTAGGTGCCGCGTAGCTTCTCGCCTTGGATGTCTAGGTAAACAATTCAGTGTATCACCATACAAAACAACAATTTATATTTGCAATTCTTTTACTGTTGAGAGGATCAACCATGTGATGCGATGTGCAGTATTTTAGAAAACAATTCAAGCGGGCTTTTTTTAACGGTATCATAGTTTCTTCTCGACCTAGAGTTGTGAGGTTGCTTCTTTAATCTGTGCAGTAAAAGCTGTTCTTGTTTAACTATCAACGTTTAGTTGAGGATGAGTCCTGGTAACTTCACTTCAATGTTGGGCAGTTTTGTGACTGTTATACAGGATAGTAAATATCAATTGAGTACTGACTAACTGTTTCTTTTTAAATTTAACTTCTTTTTTCCACCGTACAGTAGTCCCCAGTACTGGCTATCTCAGGGGAAGTTGTGCTCATCGGCGGTTGGCAACTCTCCTGGGGCATGGCAAACTAGGTGACAGTTGACAAGAAAAAACGTTGGTTTGGACTCCCCAGGGAGTAGCCTCTTACTGGAGAAATTTGACTCGTTTTCTCGGCTGCCATGTGAATTCATTTTCTTCCTGCGTACGAGTCCGCGTTCAAAAGAGTTCCCACTCTGGATTCTACATATGTCTACGTTTTCTCCCATCCCCTGTAATTCACCATGAAATCAGTGAATAACCCTAGCCCATCAATTAACAACAGATTGCTGGCAGAAAGAATGCTGATGGTTAGAAACGGTTTGGTTTAACCTGGTTTAAACTGTTTCTGACCAGCTTATAAGTCTTCATTCATTCGGTGATGTGGGGAGTTATAGGTGCTAGATAATTCGTATGTCGTAAGAAGACTGAGTAATCCGGATACATGTAGATCGTTTGCATATCTTGATAGGGTTAGACCATCAGAATGTGAAACTGTGCCAACTTCCGATACGGAGTTTTGCTGGTTAGATTGCTATCAAACTAGGCACTGTACGTTTATTTTGGAACATCACGAAGATGAACAACTACCAACTACTTTAGATTGCTCCCGGGTCTGAGGGGCTTTGGGGGATTCAAGGAGGACCTACTGAAGTGACGGGGGCAATTTTCCATAAACAGCTCCGCAGTTAACGCCAACTTGCCTGTTTGTCTAAGATTGGTCGAGTACATCTACCTAATTTTGCTAGGAAATAAGGACCATGTGACCGTTAACCTTTACCCCTTTTTTGACTATAAATCTTCACGATCGACAAAACGTCGGCCTCCAGAAACCCGATTACGAAGGTCAAGACCGGCTCATGTACGCGTCAATGCAACGCACCCATAGATTACCTCGACAAGTGAAAACTAATTTAGGGTTTCGGGGACGCGCGGCTCTTGCAAAATTCAAACATTAACAGACACGTCCTGTCTATGCTGGACCCCGCTACAGTTAACGTACTAGAAGTAAGAAAAAATCATCATAACGAAATGCGCCCAATTCACTTCTGCTGCTCGTTTCTACGTTCCAATCCCCAGTCGATAGACACACATTTAAGATGCGTGTGTCAAATAACACGCACTTTTGGGACCTAATAAAACGTACTTTTCATTACTGCATTATTACCTGCAGTGTCAGAAGTCTAGTGTTCAGCCGCTGACATCTGACGATACTTGTGTCGAATAAGCTTCTGTAGGCGAACGAGTAAAAATGCTTAATACGATCAAACTGAACTGTCGGTCGCTTATTTTCACTTCTGATACCGACTTTTCATCACTTTTAGCTAGAACTTCCCGTCTTCAAGTGTGGAAGTGCGTGCTTTTCTCACCAGAGCCTTTGGTGATAGAGCTGTTTTTACTGTTTATTTTTTGATGCGATTGCTCTATACGTTTCTTTTATGAAAAGCAACCATTATTGCCCTCTACAGATTGCACCAACCACTGAGTCTGAGTCTGAGGTTACAGAGAAACTGCAGTAGATAATGTTGCTTGAGTCATTAGGTATCACCGAACAAAGATTCCGATCCGAACGCCGGTTATCGGTGAGAGTACTAGAGATGTCTAAATTTTAGGTGACAATTTGTCACACATGTCTTGCGACCAACTTCAAGGACTCGGTGGTTCCCAACATGAACGTCCTTAGATTACTCTTCATCAGGCACACGAGAAATCCTTGAATCAGTGGACTGGTCGTTTGAAAAGTGAAGTGACTCAGTAGAATTCGTTACCTCAGTGTATGTTTTGTCTATACCTAAACCACCTTTCAACTATTTTCCTAAAGTCATATTTATGGGTTAGTCTAGGTTCTCGATACCCGTAACTTTAGAAAAAAACGGGAAATTGACTTACTGCTCACACTTGGATTGGGTTGGTAGCAGCAAAAATGCAGTTATAAGTACCAAAGCCAAAGTCTCCGATATGTGATTAATTATTATTTTGAAAACGTATTTAGCATGAATAATATCAGCCATGAATTTTGATAACCGCTCTACCCGAAGGAAGGATAGAAATTGATGGATTCAGTGTGGTTTGCAGAAATAGTTTTCTACGTTCACTCTTACAAATGTAGTTATGATACACCAGTGGACAAAAATGAGGCTTGTAATCTCGAATCGCACCAGATCCACGATTGATTAATCTAAAATCTGCTGTTCTCTGTTATGTTTCTGAAAAGATAGCTCTTATTAGGTGGCAGGCGACGGAACCCGAGGATAGGACATTAATCCAGTTCACTAGTAGTGAGTGTGGGTGAGCTCCTTTGGTGTATACATAACAGTTTCTAAAGTTGAAAAGGTGTAATCTTCACTTGTCCATCTATTTACAGCTTCCCAAAAAAATATGCCACCTAGCTTCATCTGACCATTCAAAGTAGAGGCATATGGATGCAGATTCCAAAAACCCCGCAGCTACTCATGTTACAGGTTTAGACTCATATCTCTCTAGCTACCTAGGGTATCGGACCTGGCAAAGGTCTCGTGGCAATGTTTAATACAAAGGACAATTTGCTGCGCAATTATCCGATAAATTAAATGGATATTGCAGTGATGCTATGATTCGGTTAGCTCCCTGCCTATACGGCTCTATCAAGTAGTTAAGTCTATAAATAACATAGTTGGTACAAAACCTAGACAACACTTTTAAATGGATCATGACGGTCCTATTTTTTAATCGCACTATGATATCCGCTCAAGCTACTGATTCATAGTGACAGAAAAAATGAAATCAGGAGATTCGGTAGTTTTCAATTCAGATTTCGTCCTGTAAGTGAAGTTAATCTATGTTGAAAAGCCGAGAACCACTGTACAGCTCTTCATAATTCTCGGGAATCGTCAGCTGTGTGCATTTCATGAATCCCAAAGGGCTTTCGAACCCGCAACTTCCTATTTGGTAGTTTAAACACTTAAACGTTGAGCCACGTAGGTCACGTGTCGACTGGCTACTTGAGTGATTTTTCAGAAGTGAACTTATTCTTCCTGTGAGCCATTTATTGATTGTTCGTACAAATTAAGTTGAAATGTTGAAAGTTTGTTGCAGTTAAACAGGTGACTTGAACGCCTCATCAGAAACACCCCATTCCGAGTGGTGGACCTAAAGCGCCGATCGCAGCACCGAAAAAGTACACTTAGGCTGACTTTCCTTACATAATCATACATTTAACCCATTTAGCGGGCGCCAAAAGTGTCCCTGTGCCCGGCTTATGCTGCGGAAAAATTTTTGTGTGGGACTATATACGCGGTCTATGCTACTGCCTCCAGTCAAAATACGAACGTCAGATTTACTGAGGAGTCAGTAAATTTACCGATTCGTTTGCCGTACCATGCCAGACGACCTTAACTCAACTCTCATTGAATGAATCCAAGGTTAAGTAGTCGATCAATAGGTGTCCAATCGATACGGGTCACAGAGGTGAATATAACGCATCTTTCTAGGTCTCAACCATAGACACTGAAGTTCTTTGAGGTTTTATTGATTGAGCACTGTAAGTCTGTCCTTTGCTCTCAAAAGGCCCGAGCATAACTCTGAGTATATCTTGTTTTTATTGACTGATCACGTTGTTTTAGGCCCAAATAAGCGATGCGAAATGTGCTGTATTATGCCGTCCATATTGTCTTGTACTTCTTGCGGCTGAATAGAAAAATGGATTCTTCTTGCTACTTTGTTGTACTTAGTGTCACTTGTGACGGCTGCAGCAAAACACACGTGTGGAAAACTGTAAAGGTGAAACACAGGTTGAGGGAGGGAGTTCAGTACCGCTCGACGTCTAACCTCACCTCTTCTACCATAAATGACCATAGTTCAGCGGTAAATGCCATCGTAGTGAAAGCAGTTTTCCGGTTATCGTATTAATAAACCTAGCCCTAAGTGAAACAGGTACGTTAAATTCTAGAGCAGGGTTATTAGAAACATTCATACTGACATGTATAAAATTTTCGGCCCCTCCTCATAAAGAGCACCTTCTCCAAAACGACCGATTTTTTTGCTTAATAGGTTTGGTCGCTCTGATTCAGCATTATCCATCATCGGAACGAACTGATTTGTTTTTACACATAGATACCTGACTGGTATGTTGCATTACCTGTGTCTAGCATTTTGAAGATTGTTGGTTGTGACCGGACAGCCTGGCAGTATTTCAGATATTTTGCACGGTGGTTGTGTCTTATTCACAGAGTTTCCAAAACTGACAACCAGAAGATTTAGGAAAAATTGTCCGCGTTCCGAAGATAAAACTTTAAGAGTGTTCTTGAGGCTTCGTTCATAGAGGAGAATTTGGAACAGCGGAAACTGGGATGGAACAACCTTCAAGTGCTTGATGGTGAAGTCTCCTGTCCCATCCCGTTTTATTTTCACCCTGCTGCCCGCTCCAGTTATCCGGAGACTCGAATACTGTTTCTACGCCCAAATATAGTGGGAAGTTTTGTGAAATTCACTCCGAAACTCTCTTCCATCTGCCTGTCAGCTAATTCATGTGTGTTAAGGTCACCGCTGGTCGTTGCGACGTTTTCCTACTGTCTCTTACAGGTTTCCAGAATAGTTTTGGTCCAGCATATTGGTGGCAATGTAGACGCAGTCAAATTGGAAATATCCGCGAAGAAGCCAATAATGCTCAGTGCAATCGTTAGACCTTCAGTTCTTTTGGGCACTCTAATTTCATTACGATTTCATATAAACGTCCTCACAAAGTCCAAACTATTCAATCTTGGTGATAGAATTAACAGGATTCATTCACGGAGGCAAGCTGACGAAATTTCTGTATTGTAGTAAGTGTATCTGCGGCCAAACGTGTACTCGGTCACAGAAATATCAAAGTGGACCGAAGTAAATTTCACCTCTCCCCTATTGCTTTGATCGTTTGCACAAGATGACCGTCGAATTTTGTGCACCCGAGCAACGGAACATGTCCGCAGGTATCTGTTCCGTGCTTCAGGCAGGCCTGTCATCAGTAGTCGCCATATCTGGTCTCATTGTGCACCTTAATCGATCACCTTGTGGAGTTTATTCGACCGAACTACTTTGTGAAAACCCAAATCTATCAGGATTTAAATAAAAACAGTGTGTTATAGATGTTGAAATATACATGTTTTCACTAACCTTTGAAAACTTCTGTTCCATGTAAGCATCTCTACCGTAAGCCCGTCCCTTTTTTAGCTTTTTGATTTAGGTTTTGTTGTATTCATGAAGGGTATGTTCACTGTGACGACCATAAGGGAGTAGATATCTCCTGTGTGCATGATTTCACCACCATAACAAACGCTTGTCAGTTCAGCGTTCTTTTGTTGTACAGCTCCCATACTAAAACGTTGCTCTACGACCGGTCATTTGCAACTCTAAGATTCTCCTATTTTATGCATGATGTATTCCAAAGTTGCCTGAAAGCGTCACACTTCAAAAATATCCCAGGGAATTACTACCCTCCTTGCATGCAAACTCGATTATTGCACCGGAAGGAACCAAAAGAGTAAAACATAGTGGTATTCCGATTAGGACGGCAACAGTTTGTTTCGCCAGAATTCTGATAGGTTTCACCTAATCGTTCTCAGCTTTTAGACGCTAAAGAACTCTGATCTCCCTGAGTGAGGACGCTGAAGTAATGTCCGTGCGATTTGGGTTGCTATTGTTGCCTTTCTAGATGGAGAACTTCCAGCTTCCCGTGACGACTTCTCTAGGTCTCCCCAGTACACACATTCCCGTTTAAACGAATACTGAGGCAGCCACTGAGAACCATTTTTTCTGGTACATTCTGACTTATCTGGCCGCTCACATTACACAAAAATTTCCAACCAGCGGTTTTGGTATAAGGACACAATTTCCAACACTGGGGCTTACCTGAAACATTTTAGATCAATTACTGAGCTCTTCGTGGCGAAACTTAGCCTAAACAGTGTCCGTAAACTCGATGTTTTCCGCCAAAGACCGACACGCGTTACCCCCTACGAAATTCCATCAGATTTTAGGATTGCGAGCTGATGCCCTATCGAGACTCTAGAATGAATGGCCGCTCAGTGATTTTTTGACAAAAGTATTTTTTACAAGGGTAGCCGCTGCACGATTTATTCCAGAAATTCCCGATCCCCCAAGAAATCAAGTTGGTCTTAAGTCAGTTGTTAATGCGAAGCTGATTTTGTTGCCGCATAAGACAGCAATTCGGCTAAATTATTTCTGACGCTAGTCAGGTACACGGTATCATATTGGAATTTTGCTTGGAGTTATTGCACTCTGTTACCCATCTCAGCATGGGTTGCGCATTCGTAATAGTAACTGCTAAACAAGTAATATAAATAGACGATCTTCAACACAAAACCTATAACTGAGCCCGTTCTAGTTGCAGGCTTAGTAAGCAGCTTTCGTTATTGGACAATGGACCTCGGGAATACTATGTACTGCTATGATTTGCTAAGCGAAGTCAAACCATACGAGCATCTGTCAAGCTGAGTCATCGATCCTGATTTTTGTCACGGTTTTTAAGAGGACAACGGCCTGCTGTTTCCCAGCCGGTATCTTGATGGTGGTTACCAGGGCATTGCAATTGGATCCTAACAACACTGGACCCACATTAATGCAGTTCACAGAAATGGCGAGCAGAACTAACTGGCTCAATCTAAAATTGTCAGCTTTTTCAGCTTGCTTGTTCAACTGACTTCTTAAATTACAAGGATCTCCTTCATTTATGGACATCACACTTGAACGTAGCGTTCTTCGGAAGGGTCACAGTGTGAGCTCTATCATAAGATAAATTGATATATTACGTCAATAACTCAAGTGTTTCATCATATTATCACAGGGGGTGATAAAACCATAATCAATGATTTTTTTAACATTCCCGAGTTAATGACTTCTCAGAGCATGAGAGTCTTAAATCCAGCCTCTTGGGCCAAACCCTCCGGGTGATTTTTGTCAAAGGTGCAAAGGTAGTGCTTATATGTTTGTACATGTTACCCGTACGATGGAAATTAATTTTTGTAGCTACTGAAAATTGCTGGTGGGGTTATTTTGGTCCACGGATATCTACCTCGTTCTCCAAATGCCACCGAAATGATTTGCCGATCTCTACCGTACAGCTTATCACAAACATTACCGTAGATTTTAATTCCTAAAAAAATTTCCAGGACAAGTCATCCCTTGCATGTATTCTTCTCCCCGAAGCACCGCTTGAATTAAAAGCATTCATTCCGGTAACTGTCCTTGCACTACTCAATGATCGACCAACTGGAGTGCATAAATTCGCGTAATACGACGGTAAACTCACCCAATCATTTGGTGTGGTTACTACACAACACCTACACAACACTCGTCTTATCAGGTATGTCCTCAGTCGTTATGGTGACCTGGAGACGACAGATCAGTAGGTTCTTTGACCCGAACGTGTGTCAGTAACGTCCCAGTTCCGTCGTGTCTCTGAATACATCATCCACCGAAGATGAATTCACATGCACCGGTCTACACATTTGACAGAACATGACGGCTTAGTGGTTTTTTCTTCTTAACGTTTACCTCATTCCTTTCATAGGTGTCTATTGAATTCCTTTCCAGCATTAGATGAATTTTAGCTTTCGAATTCGTGATGGAAACAAAATATGTAAGCCCCCTTGTCAAGAGATATTCCTTCTTTGTGTTAAATGGCCCAGTTACAAATTTTCAGCCGTCTTGATAATAATCCAAACATGTACTGGTGTGTATTTTATGGATACAAAGGATTTCCAACTCATGAATTTTGTGTTCCTTTGGAAATCGCATATCCGGGCGAAATCAGATTTCCAGTCGGCAAATTTATGACCCTCATTTTGAGGTCACGTTGACTTCAAACACTGTTTGTCCACATTACGTTTTCAAACCGAAATGCATACAGCAACGAAACTAATTTGAAGTCAGTCGTCGCTGGAAGTTTTCTTTAAACTTTTGTCCACACGTTGAGTGAACACAAATGTTTCTGTGTTGACCGGGACTGCTAAGTGAATACTCTTACACTGTTTGTTTGCATATATATATATATATATATATATATATATGCGTAAATGGATATAGATACCTGAGTAAATGTACCACTAGAAATGTTTCGTGCTTATGATTACCATTCTTGTGGTTGTTAATTGTTCCCCGCTGGTAACTGATCCTACTTCTATCACTTACTAATGACTCGCTTCAATACACGATGTGACTGCAGCTGCTTAGGAATCACCGGTTCCGGGCTTTCCAATTCATGATCAACAAAGTATAATGCGTAGAGGCAACTTGTAGAAAACAGTCAAGACCTAGAACGCCTTGTACCTACAAGAGGACTGCGCATTCAGTAATTCAGAGGGCTTCGATCCGCTTATCACGGCCATGTGATAATTACTTTAGTAACATGAGTGGCCTGGCGTAAAAGTGTATTTTTCACCAAACTCATCTTACTACCATTTACGGAACACCGAAATGAATAAAAGCTTGAGGTATTTCTGTTGTTTATTGATTATATCTGATTATATCATGATTCTTACTTGTAACAAGATGAGATGCTACAAAGATGTCTTACTTGCAAGTTGTTTTTCCACATGTCATCCGTCCCCCGAAAGTAATGCTGTTTTGCCAGAAAACTGATCTTCGTCAAGGCAACTTATAAGCGCTATCACAATCTTGACTACTGCTTCTAAGTAGAATTATAACGTCACCGACGTTGACTGTGTGCAGATTAACTTCTGTGGGCTGATCACTGCCTAAACGGGAGGGCGAGATACCAGACATCCCTGACCGACCATGTTTGTGAGTAGCTTAAACGGGTAAGGTATTTTGAATACCTGAACATGATTCGACGTCTCCTCAAGCAGTGTTGAGAATATCGCGGATTTTTCTACAACTATTGCAGAATCAATTGGACCTAGATTGAGGTGGGGTGGAGGTGGACAGATATGCATAAACACGATGTGGTTTTGGAAGTGACAGTTATTGCGATGTTCCACCAGTTCCTCCAGTGTGAAGACAAGGTCGGTGTAATTCTATGCAGTATGGATGCCAGGTCAGTTCAGGCGTTACCGGAGGTCTGCAGATCCTTGTAGTTAAAAATACCATAGGCTGTACGGGATGAGATGTATTACTCAATCGTTTGCGCTATCTCTTTTGGAGCCTGTTTGTAAGTTGATTGATTGACAAATTTGTCATTAGGTTAGCCCCCTTTAATGATGGCCAAGGTAGACAATCTCCATCGGCTTAAAAATAGCTCGCAGGACGGTCGTCATCGTTAAGATGTTTTTTTCTCACCGTTGTTGGTTGGTGTGCAAGCTCATGTGTACTAGCTAGAGAACAGCTGCTTCTGAGTGGGGGTAGAAGTCCGTTCAGGCGGAGCAATAACCTGCTCCATCCAGTGAATTACCTGTTTCTGGACTTAGTTACTGATGTCCCAACGATCACGAGATCTCTCTCGTTGGCATAATACCGCCGATCATCAGTTTGCCTCACTTCTGCCGAGGATCTCCGTCAGTTCTCGCAATGATTCTGCAAATTTCAGAAAAGGGTGCATAAACGACCGATGAAATTGTTGCTGAGCGAGGTTTTGCTACTCGCAAAAGTTTCTTTGGTCCAGTTGGTTGAAATTTGAGGCGGATGGAAAAAAAAGCGAGATGTCGTTCAGCCGGCAGCTCGAACCGTTTTTTAATGTCGCTTACCTGAAACAATGGGTCATGCTCAGGAGGTTTATTGCCAACGTGGTCGGTTCTGGAACGTTTCTCTTCCGGTTCAGAGCACTTCAGTTGATGTGGGTGGACCGGTTAATACTATATCAGGTTTGCCATGGGTCTTTAGTCAGCTTGGGCTGTGGGCTTCAGATACGATACTCCTATTGATGACTAGACCCCGCCGACAACCGCGCATCTCAACGTGTCAACTGGGCTGATCCAAAACGGCACTCCACGAGCTCGCCAGTTCCACCACTGTTTTGTTCACTCTCAGGTCTCTGGCGATTTCCACCGTCTCGGTTGTCCATCCCATCCACGCTGAAAACGCCAACGTTTTCTAACTCTATTTTGCGTCGATTGTCCAGAACATATCCTGCACTTTCTGAGCCTTTGACTAGTGCTGTACACCCTTATGCTTCCCTTGGTTGCTCATTTACCCTCTTATGCTCCTTGGGTGAATATACTACCTGAAGCTTAATGCATTTGTTGCATTTGACTTTATAAACACGGTCCCTGATTTTCTTTGCCGGGAGGCGCTTCTTTAATTGCACCAGTACGGGGTGCTGAGTGTTGCCTTTCTGGTACGCTACTCATATGCTGACCTTGTTTAAGATCTTTTGAGTGACTTCGGATGCCTCTGTTTTTTATGGAATAACAGCAATCCCAATCCATTCCGTGTTGTGTCCCACACAAATACCAACACCCTTCTTAGTTCACATTTAAACCAGCTGGAGATCCACTATCTTGAAGTGCGCTCTTTACTTTACTTTGGGCAGCCGTCCAACTAATTTCTGGCTAAACGTTGACGGGCAATACTAGCAAATACCGACGTAAGATGGGCACATTTTGGTTTTTAGTTTCACACCGAAGTTATGTGTCATACGGTCTAGGTTGACTCTATCCACATACGAAGTTCAGTGTGGGGATTCAGGTTATTAAGGTAATTGTACACTTCACCGACCCTGTCTAGGTCAACGAAGACCAAATTTCACCTACAAACTACTTTTGGTGGATATGTAAATGTGGTCAAAGCTGTTTCCGAAACCCTCCACGAGGGTAGTGGATAAAAACCGGAAGCACTGGAGAAATTATCGCTAGCCATTGTTTTTGAGCGTCAATCTCTGGGTCAAAAACAAGGTGAGCGATGTCCTCTACTGTTTTATCCACGGTGAACTGTTCCAGTCTGACGGTGTTTTACTCCGATGGAAACTGCATGACTGCTTCTGAGAGGTGCACTTTCAGCACATTTGAATATAGCGGAGTGACCTATAAGCTCACAAAAATATCTTCTGGTTTCAAGGGCAAACCCGCGACTTTACTGGTGAAGTTTCCTTTCAATTCTTATTTTTTTCAGTGCTAGTGCCCGATTTACCAGTTTATTAAGTGGAGAACCTGGGCCGTCAACTATCGATCCAATGGGTACACCTGCCTTATTGATTTTAGCAGGCCACAGAGCTGTGATACGATCGATACCATTGGCCTTGCTGCAAGCGGTCTATCATGGATCATAGACCTCTCCAATTTGACATTACTCTTATGGAGCAATTGACCTAATCTTCCTGCTATTAATTTTTCGCTAAAACGCATCTGCTAGATCTTGCTTGACCTTTTGCAGATGGCCCCCTTTTTTCATGACTACGGTGTCCTCACCCTTAGTAGCCTTTGTCATCACGATACTATCTGCCTTTTTAGGGTATTTAAAGCCCTTCACTCCTCCGATGAAATATTTGGAGTTTGAGTCTTTTCGGACTTCAATGCTCCTTGTTTCTCCGCTCCCAGTGAATGAAGTTTTTTAAACACAGTTTCACCGCTGTGAATTATTTCGTGTATTCTTGTGGTTCCTTTACTTACCACCAAACCTACCCCCTTCTACCTCAGACAGTCTTCCGCACCAGTTACCTATCTGAGAGGTTTACTATGCTGCAATGACCAGCAGAAGGCTCTACATTTTGGTTTGCTAAAACTTTGAGTCATAGGGAATAATTTTTTCTTTAATTTTGCCCTGTAGGCTCTGATTCGACTTAACTTTCGTCGCTTTGATATTGAGTAATTCAGAATTTTCAGACTGGAATGCTGTCTGAAGACTGTGCAAACTGGTGTTAACGGTGGAGAATAGCAGATAAACCCTGCAAATTTAAGTGAATCTGTCTGAAGAATAACGTGACAGCTTAAAACACCTTTCGGACACGGGCGAGCGGCGCATCCAATGGCTTCACAAGCAATGGTTTGAGGAATCATATTGTGAGGCTCATTTGGACAACGTGGTGGTTATTCCAGTTTACCTGCATGTTCTTTGAAGACTCAAATTAGAAACGACGTCAATAGGTATCGCTTGTTGAGGCTCTATTTAGTGTGTAGGCCCAGCTGACCCTCCTGTTGTTTTCTGGTGCATGTAAATCTCACAGATTCTAGCAGCGATGAGTGGCATAATTTACTTGACACGGGATGGGTGCCACTCAGTGTTAGAGGAGACTTGACCAAATGGTTATTCACATGGGTAAAAAAGACCAGAACTCTCGTCGTCGCGCGGTCTTGGATTTGGGCTTGCTTGTTATAAAGCTTTTTATTAAAAACTAGAGGTCAGCACCCGCTTTTCTAGGAATTAAAGTCGGACTTCAGTTTTTAATGAAAATGGGCACGACACTGGCCGAGAATGTTACCAATGCACTTGTGGCTGGTTCGAATTTACCTCTTGTTCACTCTGGTGGCTGACACAATATCTGTTTACGAGTTGCTGAATGGGGAACAGCCACATTGCCTGGACCATTTGCCCTTGTTGTACAACAAACGACAGACCTCGGTAAACTGATAGATTTGTATCGTTTTTCCAAATAAAGTGAAACTCTGAAAGCTCTCACGATCTATGCAGATCTCTTGCAGTTAACTGCGAGTGTGATATTATCGCGTTCGTTCAAGCCAGTAAGTCCTGAGATATCTCCCTTCATCACACTCCACCGCACACAACAGTCGTGTTTCACGGACCATGACTTGCGACAAAGTGCGGCCGATCGACTCCATCTGTCACGAAGATCTTATCACACGTCTACTTCTATTCCATTCTGATGCGAATGTCGATCGCATGAACAACTAACAACCAGTTACTAGGATGATAGGAATCTGAAAGAAAGCTTTCACTAAGGCCAGCCAATGTGGCCACAATCCGCTGTATCAACTGTCAATTTAACGACGCCGCACATCCGTCAGACTGTTTGCGCAAACTACTCGCAGGGCTGGTCTTGCTGATACGCAGCGAAATCCTTAGGAAGATCGGTTTGCTTTTGAATCAGCGTCATCTAAGACCAGGGAGGGGGAAATTGAAGCCCAGTGGATAAAATTGCTTAGACTTAACAGATTTGTTTCTTGGGATATGCGTTTTGCTTGTGTTTGATGCACATTGGAAGGGTGGATGTGGTGAATTCTTACCAGCAGTTTTTTTAGCACTTCAGCTTTGTTTCACCCATAAGTATATCGTTATTATTATTATTATTATTATTATTATTATTATTATTATTATTATTGTTATTACTCCGATTGGCTGCGAGGTCGTTAAATATACTGAGCTCGTTCCGGCTATCGTTATAGTTTTTGTATGCTGGATTTTTGTATTGGCATATTCTTTCGACGTTTTATTAATTATGACGTTGTAAAAGGGAATGATTGAAGATGTAACCACTTTTTTGATTAAAATACAGCGTGAAAGACCAAGTTTTTGAATTTTAGTGGTCATGCATGACTCCGCTTTGTGCATATCGCCCTACTCTACACAGGTCACCTTTAACTCCCAGAACTTGCCACTTCTGGGTTTTTATTTGGATTTTCTTCCGATTGCAATGTCTATCATAGAAGACACCATCTTGAGTCGTTCGCTTCAGGCGACCATCGTGAAAGGGACCATTCATTGATTAGGACATATATGTTGCAGTTATATGATCCAAGCCACGTGATCCCATCGGACATGTATATAAATAAGCCGTATAAAAATAATGACCAACATCGAAATTGCAGTGAAGTGTTTAGCAAGCCGTGGCGGGAGTCACACTTTCGCGTGACGTTTCCGAGGAAAAAGAATTGTTTGTTGCAGATGAATTGCAACATACGTGGCGGTTGCAAGTGCACTTTTTCAGACAGCCCCCAATCACTTTAGTGGCACTCGAGAAATCACACTGGAGGTTTTAGCTGGACTCATCCGGTGATTAGTATGTAGCCAGTGAGACATGTCCGGTCTCTTAGAGGTCTGTTTTGTTCAGAAATTCTGTAGTATATATGTCGCAAGTTACATGCGATTTACGGAACACCTACAAGCAAATATGGGCATGTGATGGATGAGTGGTGGATAGGCAGATCAACACTCAGGTTTGTGTAGGGCATTGGCCACTGCTCAAGTGTGGCCTCAGTTTCGCGGCATTCTTCCAAAGATAGTGGTTGGCAATAATTTCAACAACCCCATCACTTTGCCTGAAAGTCAAATATAAGTAGTCTTTGTCCTCTAGACTGCTTAGTGGGTTGGCATAAGTAACCATTTTAGACCAAGGTCCTGGAGAAGATGGGAAGTTGTACGTCCTGTCCGTCACTAGTGCGTATTCTTAAACCCCACTGGCAGAACATTTAGTCATTCACTTAGTCGTTCGTATTTCGCAGTGCTTTGTGGCTTTAGTCATTAAGCGACCTTGTCTTGTTACTGCATTTACAGTCCCGTGTTTATTACCTCATATGCTCCTCGTGCTTCCCTATATAGACTGACTTCCCTTACAGCATTGAATTGCTATCAAAAGTGGAGAAGTGGCAAAAGTCTACTGTGCCTAATCTGAAAACTGACAACGCAATGTCACACTTTTGTACAGCGCAAGTTGTGACGTGTTTTGTTACACGCAGAACTGCAATCAGTTAATTTTTTGTACCGGGAATTCATCTTGCAAATGAATTTGACCTACAGAAAAAAGCCGAAAAGTACAGAACAGCTCTTTCATCCTTTTTGGTAAATCCTCGCCGCAAAATCTCTCACGAGTCCGGAGAAACTTTCAGCCCATGGACCTACGAACTACTAGATAGGGGTCTGAATGCCATCAAGTTGCTACGAGTGACGAATAAGCAGCGTGTTTAATCCAAACCGGAACAAGAAATATCTCGTTGTTCTTTCAACCACAGTTAGTTTAAATTGATCCGAAGTTGACTGGTCCCTAGACTTACAAATATTTAGTCTGAAGACTCATATGGTTGTTGGGATTTTTCGTCTTATGCGTAGATTGCTAATGTTCTGTAGGTTTGCACCATTTTGGTACATGACCGCCTTGGAGCCCGTTGGAAGTGCGCTTTGGCGTCACGAACAACCAGAGGATTAGCCATGGACTGACGGAAATCTCAGACTATTCAGGGTAAAACCTCGTGCATTTTCCCGAATCAACATGTATGTAAAAGATGCTGGAATGAAACAACAGTAACATGGGCTTTGGAATTGCAATGTAGATTTTAAAGTGTCATGCCTCCATAAGATTTCCGGGTTTCGGTTGTTCGGAGTCAGAGTGCTGCATTGTATCTTCCTGTTTTTTCTTTCTCAGTGAAACTTTTGTTGGCCTAATCCTCATGGATTGTTGACATCAACGCACCAGCACCAAAACTGCCTTTGTTACCCACTGAAAAAGCTAACATCATTTTCTCATCTGCAAGCGAATGTGGTTTTGGCAGAGGGCTCAGCTGAATCCAGCTGAATCTCTCGTTTATGATGGTCCATCTCAATTGAATGTGCTGCACTAGGCCGACTCATGTTTCAGTTGGTACCAGCATTTGAACCAGGCCAAGTAAAACAACGTCTTCAAACGCAACCCGTTTTGCGTGATTGGAGAAATTTTCTCCTGTAGGAGTCCGCCAACCGTAAGTAAAAAGTGAACTAAATTGCATTACTTCACTCCATCTCACGTGCGATCTCGTTAGCTGCTTGTGAGTTCCCAAATCTTTAATGGAATGTAACAGTATGTTGTAATGTACATCTGAATATACTAATGGTCTTCTGTGAACAAAAAAACCGCGATCCCATTTTTAAAAGGTCTTTGAGTGGTCAACACGAAGTACTTCAGGAGAATTACTACTTGGTCGTACTCGAAAAAACTGCAGTTTCCCCAGCTAAAACCCATCAGTTTAATGTAACACGATTGACCATGGAGTGTTCTGCTCACCGGCTACATCTATTGACCGCCATACCACAGACTTACTGAGGGCAAGAACATCCCTGACGTACAGGAACTGAGGTGGCCTTCTCTCCTAACACTACTTAAGTTGCTAGACGAATTCTTGCCATAGGCTTAACCGTGAAATCACGTCAACTCCAACACAGCAATGGTTTCACTTTAGAGGAAAATTCCAAGATTTACAGAAAGACTGAAGGTCACAGATTCACAGCCTTAAGCTTCTATATTGATGATACGAAAAAGACGAATACATGGCGAATCTTGAAGATGCACCTTAGGATACATAGAATCTCCCGGTTGTTTCGCGAATCACTCAGTTTAATGTTGTAGCAGGGGAAGTCACCTTTTCTCCCTTTGCCGTTAAAACGTGAATGAGGTTAGATAAGATTCTTATATTGAAGTGGACCTTCTGAGTCACGTTTGGTCGAGGGTAAGAACGGGTCACCAAAACAGTGGTTACGACGGGAGGTATTGTGGATTACTGTTTTAGAGCTTCACTACAGGCTTAACTGAAATTTGGACTATATATTTTCTAGTTCTGCTTCCATTCGTGGACTGAAATGTCTCATTTAAATTCCGAACTCCAAGTCCGGCCGACGAACCATAATTACAGTCGTATAATGCCAGCGGGTTCCAGTTATTTATCATTACAAAAGTCTCAAAAATACGTAAATCTCGCACGTTTTAACTCAAAATGATGTTATGATTTTTGTTCTAATTCACCGTGAAACTTAATATTTTAACAGAGAATATGGAGAATACGGATGTAGGCGTGGAGGAGCAAGTTTGTTCACGGGACGTGCACACCTTGGAGCGGGGCTCATTATCACCTCAACTGAATTACATTCCACCTGGGCTCAAATGTCAGATTTCCACTGCGTGTGGCGGACAGCCAACGGTGTGTGCTGTTGGACGATTCGTGGTCGGGCACATCTGGGGCCCTTACTTAGTCCATCTGAGCCAAGAGTGCAAACAAAGCTTGCACACTTTGGGTGAACAAAGCCCAGGAAACGTGCTAAAAATCGCTGTGAAAGTAAGTGCTTATTTTCTGTTATCCATACTTGCTGCTTTCACATGCGAACTCACAAACCATTGTCTGAACAACAAGATCTGGGGAAAGCATGGTGGTTTTTACTCAGGGCTGTCGATTTTACAAATTTAGGTGACTAGGGCACTTAACCTGATTTGCGGAATTCACCGAAAGCAGTTACTCATGAATACTAAAGATCTGGGACCGGATGCATACCGAAATAGAGCAAAATAACACTCGTTTCAAGCGGTTGTTGTTTTTCGCCCATCGCATCCTAAACCAGGTGCAACGGGAAGGAAGGAAACCGTCGTAGATTGCTTGCAACACCGACCTCAACGCTAATATGTGTGATCATAAAGCTACTGACAATGGTTTCGTAGTTTTCGTATGCTGTTAGACCGGTGAATTTTAGAGAAGTTCGATGTCTCCAAAATAGCCAAGGTACTTGCTCTAAATGGGATTAGGTTCTTTTAAATTATCTGATGACTCTTTTCACCCTAGAACTTTCTTAATTTTCATTCTCAATGAATGATGTAAATTGATTGCCTGCCACTTATCAGAATTTCGATTTGGATTAACTGATATAGTTTACTGCGACTACTCCCCTCGAAAAATAATAATGCTTCATATATATTGAAGATTACTTCTGTCCACGCAAAACAATCAACAGCCGGATCTTGGTTGTTGTTATCAGTGCACTGGTGATGTCACCTCGATTGGTGATGAAATGTTTGCAATCCGAATGCCAAGCTCAGTGAACAGCCCAACAACCGAGCAGCGCACCCAGGCTACCTATATTCCGCAGCATCGCCAACAGTCTGATTTACCTAGCTAACCCTAGTTGCATCCTGGTTTCCTTTAAATTGGCCAACATCCTGTATGGATAGGAGAAAAATATATTCATGTTTCTGTCCATGAACTGCTTGTTGGGCTACTTAAATTTAGAGGGGGCCTAGGTTACAAACCTTACCGGAAAGCTTATAATCTAATTTGCAGATGATATGTGAATATGTCTAGACCGTTGCGTTTGGCATGTGTCTGATATGCTAGCGAGTTTTGATGTAACGAACCAGCCTTTTTGTCTTCGAATAAATTAATTTACCTTGTTTCTACAACAAATCGTGATCATCAGTGGACGGTCGTCTTCAGTTTGCCGATATCTGCGCATCGTAGTTGCCAGGTCTTGAATTTGAGGATAATCAGTGAACAACTGGGACACAAGGATCAGTCAGTCCTGGGTTTACTTCAATCCAGATATCACCCCTCCGAACTGTCAACTGACTGGATACATAAACAAAATGATTTGAACAAATAAAAGGATGAGTGCATGAGTAAATGAACGGATACATTCAAAGTAATTAAAAGCACATTTTTATGGGTCCCATTTTTCGTCCAGTGTACCTTGTGAGCCATAATCAAACAAATCTAGTGGAACTAAGTGCGTTGTCGTGTGTTGCACAGTTACGCTCTGACAAAAAGACCTCGGAGCAAAACAGAGCAGTAAGCTCTGAACACGATAACCTAACTGGCAGAGAAATAGCTCACAAAACCTGTAAGTGAGTTTGGATTGAAGCGTGTTAACCCAGGTAATATTACTGGAGACGATAGGCCCGATATTGTTTACTGAATACCAGTATGTTCGGGAAGTTTGTGAAGGATTTTCCCTATAGAACACTTGATTTGGTTCTCCTAAAAAATGTCCCCCAGTGGAAACAATTTGGTATTTATTACATTATTAAGTAGCGCGAACAGTGTACTCCTGTCCTCTAGGAACAAGCAATTTTGGAACTTGAATTGCGGTTGTAAAAGCCAAACCTTTCCGGCAGATGCGTTTGATTCCAGAAGAGGCATCAAATACTCGGACATAAAAAGTTGACGAACCCAATGCTCTGACTTCACATTCAGTCGAATCTTACGATCAATACATCAGTGCTTCACATGAAGGAGAAGAATTCAATACCAGAGACAGTGTGTAGAGTATGAACGACACAGGGGCCTGACTTTACTGCCAGCTGGGCCTTTTTCATCCGCCCTTCACTGTATGTTGTACTCATGTGAAACGAAAAAAAAACATGCACATATCTTTGGGCCGTGGTAATCTCCAGAGCTGTCTACCGTTTATAGTACATACGATGGTTTGAATTCCACTGTGGTCTTTTTTTTAAGAAATCAACTGAACCCAAGCTGACACTGCTGGTCTTTGAGCTGCGCGCGATAATATCATGGTAACGCATATAAGCCTGTGTACCACTACCTCATCCATTCGGTCCTAGTAATGTCACTTTGTTCCTGTTCCGCTCAACACAGAATTCCAACTGTCTGGTTGATGAGACTACGATTGTGCTCGGCGAGGAACATATGTGGATCAAGTTACTGCATGAATCAGGTATTCGGATGAGTCAACAAGAGTCCAACGTGGATCTAGTATTGGATCGTAAGTTTTTTTATGCCCAACCAACTTATTTGCTAAAGAAAAACAAAAATAATGCAGGTTGCTTCTCTAACTACAACCGTTCCTCTCTCAGCATAAGCTATAACTCGTTTCACAAGGGTTTGGTGATTTTCTACCTGGTTCTGAAGTGGTGACTTCTCAATCGGTTCCAAACTTTGTCCAATTGATTGAAAATGTATAACTCCTTCACGTGCTGAAGCATTTCCATAAAAATTTGAAGTCAATTAATCTGCTCAGTCCTTGACCATTCAGTAATACTGAGTAGAAGTTACTTGATTTGGTGTTCCCTCTCGAGAAAATACTGCGATATCTGGAAAATATTGCCTACTGAAACACGAGGCATTGTATTCGGGTGAATAATATTATAAACGAGAGTTTCTGTCGGCATTACACTGGGTCCTTCATTAAAACCAAATTGATCTGCAAATGAGTGTACTTCACGGATTGCGTCCAATTTGGATTCAAGTAAAGCGTTATGTTGACGGAAACGCGAACACTTTGGCTTCATACTAAGCCCCACTTAGGTCGAAAGCGGTCGTCGGCTGTCGAAAGGTTTTCAGCAACACTATGAGTAGTGTTCCTTCCTCTGGTCAGAACTTAAATTGGATTGAACGACAAGCTTTCACTGGTAGTTGGCTCTGGTCGGTTAAATGCAGATTTATCGCTACCTGCACTCATCATAGTTTGTTTAACGAGTGCTATTTTGTAGAGTGTGGCGGTTTATCCTCCAGACGGAATTTTATGTGCTTTTGGATCAGCACTAATTGGAAACTTATGGTTATCCTCTTTCAGAGAAAGCTTCAGTGAAGACTGACTAAAAGTGAATTTATTCTCTTCAGAGGGGCTATATACGTAAAGCATAATTATTAACTGTATTTTCATGAAGTTAACTTAGCTAAACCAAAAGCATTTGTCGTAGTGAGCAGCAGGTTTTTTGGCTCGTCAGTTCCATCACCTTTCGGGATAATGCACTCCGTTTCTTCCTCTAAGTAGCATATGAACTTTGGATGAAATGTGCTATTGCAAATTCGAATAAATATTATTTTTAACGAGTTTTTTGGATTGTACATTAACGGCATCCCACTCAGAAAGCAAGTGAGTTGTTCATTACTGTGTTTTTAACGCTGTGTTTTAATGTGGAATAACTCTGGACTACGCCCAACTGATGACCTCTAAACAAGACGAAATTTACAACGGTCTGTCTGATTGCGAACAACCTTGGCAAAACAGTGTTAAGAAACAGGAATGCTTCATTATAAGGGGTACTCAGTTTGTAAGCGTAAATGAACACCTAGCACTGGTCAGTTGAGACGTTAACTTGACACGGATATTCGTGCCATACGAAATCTTGAACCAGACTGATTCCCTACTGTTACGGTATTACTGGATGCCCTATAACCTTCTTTTGAGGAAGGTGACTACGGTGATGGGTAATGTGGACCATCGTGGAAGTTTGGATGTCTCACTAGACGTGGTAACTCGTGTAGTGAATTCAAGGAGAACTGAATTTCTTTGCTCTCCCGAGGAGTAAATTCTCTCCTCAGATTGACCTCTCCTCAGAGATTTGTATGGATTGAATTCGACGGGGTGTTTAATGTTTCACAAACCTGAAGTACTAAGTAGTCCCGACCATAGTAGTACCGTGTGCTGTGGATTCCGATCTTCAGAACTGTAGTTTATTTCAAGCTAAAATCCAACTAAAGTTACAAGTTTTCATCGCCCTGGATAGTGCAGCCAACTGATATCTCTTTCATTTCCTATACTTTCCGACGTTTCTGGTCACTCCCTTGTCATTTGCTTTGCCATTCAGTGATAATAAGAATCAGTATACTTTGACAGGGTTCCTTCCACCTTTCCACTCTTGTTGGTTGATAGCGTCATCAAAAACAATCACACTGATTGTCACAAGAGAATTGGATCCCAATGACATGCTTTACGGAGCTTTGAGTGTACGACCTAGTAAGTTATTCATTTCAATTTTTCAGTGTTGCCATCCTATTTGCCGTGCGCCTCAAACTAAACCATTCGCGAAGTAAAGGAAATCCAACTGATTTTATCTTCATGAACTGAGTGGGGTGTACAATCGTACACCACTTTCCGCTCTATCACTCGGCATGGCTCACTCTCCCTGTTACTATAGTTTGCTCTGTCGCTGGATCGCTGGATACAACTTCAGAAACGCATTAGCGGGTGATAAAAGCAGTTGCCCAATCGGAGTATTTCATCTTTCGGGTTTGGGGCGTTTGTAAATGGTGTGAGTAATACTATCAGGCGTACTTCTGTTTATTCTCCCTTCCTCACCGTCGTTAGCCCGGTTTCTGTGGTAATAGATTGTAAGTGGGATGTGGATGGCAATGTCAATATATCGTGGCACTCACTTGTACACTGCACATATTATGTGTTCGACATTTCAATCTAACTCTACCGCGCCCCTCCATAAAGCTATCGACGGGTGCGGGTGATTGCGGATGCGATAAGACAGCTGAAAACCAAGTTACAGATCTATACAAAATGATAAGGTGATAGACGCGCTCTACTGCTCTTATCTCGTTCACTCCGATGCACTTCCTCTCTGTGTGATCAGTTTCGCTTGCTGTCTCTCTCTCTCTCTCTCTCTCTCTCTGAACGTACAAATCACGCACTGGTCCACAGCAATCTCCGTAGTTCTAGTATCAATCTGACAGTCTCATCTATGGCTAGGCATCTAAACAGGCGCCCACTGACGTATATACCGCTGGCGGCGGCCTTAGTGTAATACCCTATGGGTATGTGTATGGCATATACGAATGTATGGAGTTCTCTGAGGCACACGCACATAAACAAGCTCACGGATTCATGTGTGTTGATTTGGCTGCGTGCGCGCGTAAACGAACTGAACACACACTACACCACAACCAGGAAAAGAAGCTGTAAGAAGCAACACGCGTGGGTTTATCACATCAACCCAACCGCAGATCACGATGTAGATTAACTAACTTGCATTCCTATAAGCTATCAAGTAGGGATCGGTAAATCGATGGTTGGAACCACATTATCAATTTGCTAGCTTCCATCTTGGTGGATAAATTCTGACCCAATAAGTATTCACGTTTCTCAACGTGGCAGTCGAAAACCAAGCACAGCATGATCACACACAATCCACATTCTCACTGCTACCATTTGAACACTACCCTTCATCCCCTAGTACCTTTATTCCGGTTAGTCCACATAAAAGAGTGAGAGCAATGGACTCGAGTTTTGATCTTACCAGAGCTCATCAGCAATGCATATCCCTAGACGTGTCCGGATTTGAACCCTGGACGTCCAGTTTGCATAGCGAAAGTGTTACAGTAGTGTTCAGACGAGAGTAATGTGGGTACAAATTCTACAGATTCCGCTACTGCCCGCAACTAACAAACCGTCTGTGATGCTATCTGACGGGCGGGTCAGTAAATCGACGTGATAATTCATGTGCTTCCAGTCGGTGTTGTTAGAGTCGTGATAACACGTTCTCCTCGCATGTCAGATTTCCCGGCACGGCCAAGGATATGTACTATTGATGGGTTGTGATAAGAGCGAAGCTTGAGTCCTTTGCTTCCATTTTTTGGGATGTACTCATCGGAATAATTTATCCAGAACACGGGGAAGACTGTTTAAATGACAGTGGTGTGAATCTGAACTCTAAAACCCCGCAACTACCTGTGGTCAGCAGACAATTTCACGATAAAGGAGGACAATACCCACTAGAATCAAACACCTTTTCCCCACACAGCGTTGAGAAAACAGAACGCGATTGTGAAAGTTTGTTTCACTTAGAATCCTCCGACAACACAGTGATGTGATCTATCATAGCTGGTCAGCTTATCCGAATACTATATCGTGCGTAGCATGTAGTCACCAGGTTGAACAGGACGTAAGATACAGTCGTGAAACTGAAAAACATCATAAACGAGGCATTCACCTGTTTCCAAGGTAAGTCTCCTGTCAAAACCAAATTGGTACACAGATGCTTGTATAAGTCGAAGGGTTTAAAAACATTTGAACAGAGAGCCACAGTGTATGAACCATAATGGTTAGGATGTTAATGCGCCGCTGTACTCACCGGTTAGTAGACTCACACGTGACATCTTCCTAGAGAAACGTAAAACCTGCACCGTGTCAAACGATGAAACACTCAGCCTTGCTAGAGGTAAAAACAGCTGGCACGCTACAAGGCATGAGGCCGTGCAGACGTAGTCTGTCGTGGGCCACCCCATTCTCCTCCCTCTTGGTCTTGCATGGATAGCGTTCAGTCAATTGTCTATGAAGCAGCAATAAATGCACAGCAGTCCTGTGGAACCTACCTTACACCTACACACCAAAACCATTGCACCATCAGATGCATCTTTTCTGAAGCAAGGCAGAGCAGGTCTTAGAAGTTTTAAGATCCACACAACAAAGCTGTGAGTGGATATTATTAATCTGCTCATATGTTGCGCAGCATCTACATACTCTTGGTTCACAGTACTATATTGATTTTGGAGGGCTTTGCTGTCACAAGATCGCGTCCTTATGAGACTCCTAACACTTCGCTTGTTCAAATTCCTAGCCACAATATTGGAGTTGTGACTTTTTTGACAACAGTTTCACGTCGGGTGAATTTTTCCTCATATTTTCAACCAGTCTTTGAACAAAAGAACAAACCAGCTGTTTCTGTGTGAGCCTTATACGTGCAATAATATGTAGACTCACGTTAATTCTATTCCATATAATAAAACAATTCCACCTACACTAAACATCCCACTCAAAAAGGTTTCATTAGCCTCCTGTAGGTTTCATGGTAAGACCTTGTTCATCTCAGCGATGGTAAGTCCCTTCATCTAGTCCCAGAATGTGAGAAGTCGAGTGGAATGAGATCAGATGAGCATAGTGGACACTGTCTGGGTACACCTGGACTGATCCAGTTCATCGATCCCAGGACAAATAATATAGGTACATTGGAGTGTTTGAACCACGTCAGTCCTCGTTCAGTGTACGGCAGCGCAGTAGGCCGAAATGCTATGTACTCTTGTAAAAGATGTAAGTAGGATACACCTAACCGTATACACGATACGTCCAATATTTCTAACTCTGTTCCAAAATAACGGAATGGTTATATTGCTCCCCTCTCAGCCTTACTCTCCAGAGATAGGACATTCACTAGGAAAGCCAACGGAATTACTGCTTTCCAGATTTCTATGAGATTCCCTATCTGTCGTTGGAGAAACCATCCTCCTTCTATCAGGCGGTCCATGATTTTATTCTTCGACTAGCGGCTTTACTCCGACTAGAAGGCTGTGAACCCCAAAGTATACAGGAAAGTACAGCAAAATACATTTCAAGGTCAAGGTGGCAGTGCTGAACGTTCTACGTTTGAGCGGTAAGCCACCACACCGATCACTTCTAGACGACGTGAAACCTGGTCACACTAACTGTTGAAGTTTTTGCTTACTTTGACCTTTTAAATGACAACATTCAGCCTCATTTTCTCATTCTCAATGGCACTTCTCTGGCATATTAATCCAAACGCCAGTATTTATGTTATATTGGGTGACCGCAGAATATTCGTGCATTACTTTACAGATAGATGTCTTGTGTGCTAGTGAGGATAGCTCCATCGTCGTCAACAACCAGTTGTAAAGACTGGCGGTCAAATGCCAGAAAACATTGAGGAAGGAACTGTCTTGTAAAGAATGGAAAGAAAAGGGAAGGGTGAGGACTTGGTATAAAAGGGCTGATGTCCGTAGGGAAAATGATCTAGATGCCCACATCTTTAAGCGTAACTTATATAAATGCACCTAAGCACCATGTCGTAATAAGTTATCAGCAGCAAGTTCTACCTAAGAACCTCTGCGTGTCTTACCCACCACAAGTCCAGTGCACAACAGCTGAGCAAGGTTGGCTTGGTAGTCCGACAGGGATATGACAGTATGCCTATTACTGATGTCGGTTACGTACCATGTCCCGCAGGGCTTATAACCGCATGAGGTGAACCTCTTGGGGCCCAACCAGAGAGACCCAAAAATCGCACGGCGGCCGCTTTCAAATGGTTTTGCAGTCTTGGCCATTTCTTCCCGAAGTTTTCACCAGAGAGAATTCCATAATAACAACAACTGTGTTTTTAGACTTAAGTAAGACATGCCTCAACCACCTTAAACTGGTGAGCCCTAGTTACCACCCTGGTGATTCCGGTTCTTTGGTGAGATCTAGCGTACGCATCTTTCTTTCGCGTACACGCTGAAGTAGGCTAAATAGAGCTGTGCTGCAAAAGAACCAGTGGACAAATGCTTGAACACAGAATGCAGTAAACGTTTCTTCAGATTTTAAGTGCATCACTTTCCTGTCATTGTGCTGATACATAAATCCTAGAGGATCTAGTAAAAGCTTGTATTGCACAGTATCAGAAACTTGGCCTTAGAAATACTTGAATTTAAGGCGGACTCTGATTCTTGATTGCGGACCCTCTACACGGCGGTATTTAGATGATCCTACAAAATATTCCAGTATTCTCCCAAGTAAAAATCCTCTCTACTAAGATGCTGTTTGGCTCGACTGGTGATTTCATTGAGGATGCCTCAACAAAGCCAAGATAGAAACAAGCAATTATCCACAAATGACGTTAATGGACGCCAATTGGGTACGGGTTGGTTTTAAAGCGATAACGGAAATTTACATTTAGAATTACGGTTTTCAGTATGCGTTGCACTATATTTATATCAGACAGACTCATCCAAAGATGACTGAATGTTGTTTGTTTGGATAAATAATTTCCACGCAACGGTCACTCTTCGACTGTGCCAAATACTGTGATGGGACTTCTGCACCTGTCTGTACTCTGAACGACATCGAATCCAGAATGTCGAGTTTGGAGGGAAATCACCAACGTAACCAGCAGAATAATACCATAAGCAAAGTAACTTACGGAAGATAACAAGTGAAACGAATCTTGCTGCCAGCCAGGTTTTGTTAGTCACACTATACGAGTCGAAAATGAGAGGTGATGCAGCAGGTGACATGTTACGGGGTTAGTTCTCCTGGCAAGCGTGATGCACTGTTATTGAGAAAAGCCTCATGAAACTCCATTGTTGAAATGCACGATGACCAATGAACCTTCTAAGAATCCCTCCAGCACCGTTCAAAAGACAGACGTTGTACTTTTTGGAGAATAGTGGTGGCTCTGACAAACTGCGTCTGAACGGCTTCGGGCCATGTAGTTCACCAGTAGTTTTCACCTCCAGCTATGCCGAGTGGTTCATCGTTTGACGTGAAGCGGGTTTACGTCGCTCTACCGGAGTGACAAAGAGGATGGTTCATTAGCAAACCGGTCTACACGTCATCCCATCCATTGGTCCTCCGTTTCAATGCTCTTATATCCTGCACAAATAGCTTACTGCATGCTACAAACGACGTAATTGTCGGATAAGCTGACTAGCTTTGATCGATCACATCACTGTGTTGTGAGAGGGTGCTAAGTAAAGCGAACTCACAATCAAACACTGTTGTCTCAGCGCTGTAGGAAGTCAGTATCTGGTTCGTACCATGTTATGGTGACTGTTCCCGGGTTCGAATGGACCGGCCCCTCTGTATGCCAAAGTTAACGTGACTGATCTATCTACGTCTGATGATGGATTTGATATTTTTAACTTATTTTCTCGCTTATCTGATTGCGCAAAGATAGAGTATAAATTGGAAAAAGGGGACCATCGACACAGTCATCCACTACAAACAATGAGGCGGTAACCTCGACAACTGGTCTCTAATATATGACCATCTTTAGTGTTGTGGTCTCTGCGTTGTTTGGACGAAAGCAGTAACCCAACACGCAAGCTTGAATAAGTAGACCTTGTGAAACTCCTATTGCTTGGGCAGAGGTGCCTGTGCTGACAGCGGCGTGAACGGCTGTCCAATTTTATTGTTTCCTCCTTGGGTCATGGTGCCATGATTTAAACAGCAGCTGAACTCTTGGGAGGGTCTTAGGTTTTTTGTTGTTGTTTCCCAAAAGTGAGGAGGAAAGTTAAACGAAGGCGCAGAAAAATCCTACTTGTCAGTACACTACTCTCTCACCGTGAAAAACGCGCGCCCAAAAAAAAAAATTATCTCCGGCCTATTGGGAATTAGCGTATGGCTCATTTTAAGACATGCAAGTGTGTGTATCCACATCACGCTCTGCTGAACACCTCCTTCCGATCGGGCGCGATTTCTGGTCATTCCACACCAAAGCGCCTTATTCGGGCTGGTAAGCACCAAGTGTCCTTGACCGTGCAGGCGTTTGAACTTTGGATGAGCGTGTTTCCATCCCAACCGCGTACGCTGGATGCACCCGAATAATCGTTTCCAAACGGGCGGATATCCATACATTGTGACGTGACGTACAAAATTGTTGAAAATTCGCTGTGTACGAAATGAAGATTTCTATCCTGCTATGGCAAAACTTGTTGAAAATATCTGCCACTACGTGGAAAGGAACAGTCCTTGTGGAAGAAGAGTTTTGGTATCGCCTGTAACCTTTCTGTCGTCAGCTACGCACAGCTATGTTAAATATAGTGGCTTCCTGCATCCCACATTATTACTCACTCGTGATGTTGCTATACATAGCTGTTGTCTGATCTCCTGCGACAGGCTTCATGGACTTAGTATTTACGAATCCAGTTTTGCTAGTCTTTTAGTAGATATACTCCGTACTACTTACTGGTAACGATATCTACAATCGGACTGTCGTTTATCACTGTGAGCACACCGATGATTTAAGTTCACTGGTTCAGACGTAACCGGAAGGCTGAAGCCCATCTGTTTACTCGAAGCCTTTTGAGTTTATCGAGGAGAATATATCAAGCAAACGATAAACTATTTTCAATACACAAGCTTTTAAGCAGATTTAGGATGCCGATCAGAGGAAAATTGACCCTCAAACAGGCCCTCAAAGAAGGCAGTCGCTCATGTCACCCATATCCTTTTCGTTGGCAAGTTGCTGTGTTATACTAATGAGAAGGCTTTTCTAGGCATTTGCAAACGGTAATGATCGGAACATTATTCGGAGAATGCTTGACCTAGCTTTGTGCCTTATAAAAACGCCAGAGGAAGATAAATCTGTCAACACTTTCCAAAAATCTCGATAAGCGTGCAGGTGTCCTCCAGCTCGAATGACTCAATGGGCTTTGTTTATATGTAAATTTCACGGACTAATGAGTCCTGCACCCAAGAATTGTGTTTTGGAGGTGATATGCTGAATCCCAAGCTTGATTTGGTGGAGCTACATCATACAGGCTATATCATACATAGAAAAGCCGCTAGAATGCGTTTGCATATTCCCTTGCCCAGTTGAGCGAGTAAACGCTGTATGCGTTGATGTACACACGCGAAATTACTTCTCAGCTTGGTTGATTAGGCCAAGGGTTTCTTGTAAGTGAACTTTATTGGGGCGAGCTCTCTTGGCGGTCATGATTAGGTCTGAGCTATTTATCAGTTTTGTTGCACAGGATATTTATTTTCAGTGAGTATCTGTAGTTTGTTTTAGCTTATGGCTGTATGGCCTAGTAACATTCACTTGTGTGAAATCTGATTTCATACACTTATACTTTACCAGATCCTTGCTTAAAGGATCAAATACATGTCCGTTTCTCATCAATTTACGTCCAATAGTGCCTCCTTTATCGTTGATATCTTCCAACGGTGGTATGGATGTTGGTCCGCAACAACTGCCGGGAAATTCTTCGAAGGGTCTCAATTCACCAACGTTTCAGTTAGCTACCACATCTGGGTGTATAAGTGGACCAAAGCGGGACAAAAAGTGCACATACTGTGGGATCCCATTTTCAAACGTGGATACACTGACTGCTCACATGACACATTATTGCTCAAAGCGACCAAAGGCAGTATCCAACCAGATTCTTGCGCCACCTTGTTCGGCAACTACCACAGACACATCTGCAATAGGTACGACTTCTCCCAGCTTAGATGCAGTTGACAATACGGGTACGACAAAATTCCCTTACAGCAACACCGGACTGGTTCGTGAGTAGTTTGTTGCATACCGATGACTGCACATATGTTAGCATTTGCACTGTTTTATGATGAGTGTGGTAAGTGTACTATGTAATGTTGGGTACAGTGCACGTTATCGGATAGATTATTAACATTCATGGTCACTTCCATCCGGTCTTGCTTGAGCTCATCAGCAGTACGCCTCATCCGTCAGGTGGACTGGAATTTATGCGAGCAAGGGAAGGTGACTGGGGCTAGACACTGTGAGTATGTGCTTTAGGCAGGGTGCACGATGCTAAGGAAATGCAGCTCTCATTTACTGTGTCCAAATCACATGTTGACTTAACGACAAAGTAGTCTCGTAGGCTGGACAGTAGCTGTCTGATAAAATTTGGAGTTGAACTGTCGTACTTCGATGAGGCAAGGATAAACTTAGAGCACATGTGATTTGGAGCGTGACCTCTGGTACATGTAGTTTAATGAGTGAATGGGGCTTTTACACTCACTGTTTCCTCCTGTATTGAAAGTCTTCTGGCTGTGAAAATCCTAACGACCCGGAGCATGCTGTATAGCGAGTTCAGTGAACAGGCCACTTGTGATGCTTTGGCTTTGAACGTAATGTTTGTACCTCGTTCTTTCTCGAAAAGAGTACCGCTTGATCAGAATTTATGGTTCTTTCAGACCACGACGGAACAGTGCCGGCCATTTAGTCAATATGAGTGACCTAAGTAGACATGCTGCCTGTCTCCTAGTCACTTGGTCGTCTGTGTTCTTTAAGAAAAGATTGAAAAAAAGGTTGGGTGATTCACTTTTCACTCACCGTTAAGACACGTCTGTTATCTACCGGCTCCATCTCAAATACAGCTTTAGCTGTACCCGGCTCCTTCATTGTACGACCACCTCCGCAATAAGAGCGAATTCTCTTGAATTTTTTGAACTGATAATAGGGAGGCAGTACTACAGTGTTTGAAAATGTCTCATTGGTTCCTTCTAGAACGCACGCACAGCAAACGGACCTGAATAAGGGCGAAACTGCCTTACGCTATTTTGAATGTTACTTGACGAGGTTTCATGCTTGCGGCTTAGGAAACCGAGTATTTTCTATTCGAGCTTGTGCAGTTTCAAAACCAAGGAACCCTACTTTTCTGTTCACATTATCAAGCACACTAACAGAACACAGTCCATATGCTCTATAGCTTTTCTAGAACGCTGTCTGTCTTTCTATCCGCCATCACGTCAACAAAGACTGATTGCTGCACGGAAATGTTATTTAATGGAACCGTTGATAAATGATATCATGTAGATACGCCCATACATTCATATCTGTTGCCAGTTGACAAACAATCGCTATCAGCACATCTTGATAGTGGACCTGTTTAGCTTTTTCGTTTCCTATGTTTCGCGTGGCTATCGTCTTCTTCATGCGTTGTTTGTGTGCGTTCGTCTCTCTGTGTCATGAGCCCTCGCCGTGTATGAGGACCTAAGTCAGGAGAGGAACGACAACCCTTCAAATTCATTCAACTGATCGATTCTACTCCCTGGAACCTCCTACACTGGAACCAGAAACAGCCTGAACAGCGCGCGCACGGCACTTAATCGCCCTTACGATCTAACACAAGCTTATGTTAGCACGCGTCCGCAGGATGGTCACATGCACCAACGCACACAACCACACATCAGAGCTCGCATTTTCTTATCGCACCACCTATCGGTGCATGAGTTTGCTTATCAGTCCGGCAATCATGTTTCTCTGGTTATCTTGCTCCCAAGCTGGTTTTCACGTTGTTTGTTCAGATAAATCGCTCACATGGACATCCTATTGGGAACATCGTCGGTAACGATCACAGTGACCGATAAATCTGAGCGGTAAACGGGTGTCTATAGGTGCTGCATGAATAGGGTGCTGTCCATTCTTTGTTTTTTGCTTAACAGGCTGCTTCTAGTTCATGCCTTAGATTACCACTTCGGCGTAGGTTCAGTTCATTCAGTGCGGTGTTAAAACCGCCTTGAACAGAATGATTGGTAGAGATATTTGAGGCATACTGTTCCCTCGCAATCAGTTTAAGAATCGACTGAAATAAAGTTGACTGGAACGTTCACAGCATATTTAATCAATTCCAGCGGTCGTTTATATCTAAGTCTCTGTTGTTTCCAGTTTTTTTCACTTAGACCTTTAGGTCTAGATATTATTTACAGCTCGTACTGGTTAATACAATTGTTTTTCTCACCTTCAGAACATCGCAGTACCCATACAAAGCGTCCCGCAAGCCGACTAAACACATTCACTGAAAATATTGATGGCTCAACCGCAAATGCACTGACGAATTGTTTCACTACGCACCAAATACTCACTACGCCATCGTCTGGTCGCGATACCGCATCAACTTACCCCCTGGGTGATTCGCTTTCCAATATAAAAATTCAGTCACTGAACCCGATCCTTTCAACTTTGGTTTTGAAGTCTCTTGGACAACTAAGTCCCAACTGGATTTCACAATCTACGACAGCTTCAACCCTGTTACCCTTTCTGAACAAAATTTCGGCAGCTACCGCTCCTGGGAGGATTCATTCACCACCTGCTAAAAGACAGGAAAACGCTGGCCAACCTCTGGGAACCATATCACCCGAAAGTCAAAACCCTTCCACGTCAGAAGACGTCTCTCTGTTTCTCAAAGACGGACTGGATTATCAAGCGAAGAGGCCAACAGAACCAGAAACTTCGGGTTCATCTTGCGATGTTTTGTCCTGGGATACATCGGCAACACCTGCACCAGTATACTGCATTGGTTGTCAACGCTACTTTGCATCAAATTATCTTTACATATGCCATTTGCAGATGAGCACTCGGTTACTGCGTGTTAGAAACATAGCTTCTTCGCCACAAAACTCCACCGCTGAGGAGAACCCAGTCGCTCGCCACGAGGAATGTTCGTTCCAGTCAGTTGCTGAGGCATCGGCGCGGCTTGGATTAGTTTTGACTGCACCTCTTTTCACCGCAACTGGTTTGCAGTTTGTTCCTGTGCATCCAGCTTGTGGTCTACTGAATACTCACCAACCGGTTTCTGGTAGCCCGCATTCACCAGGCTCCAGAAGTGCGCCTGCAAAACGAACAGAGTCACATGGTGACCAACCCGACCGTTGTCCACCCACACACCAGACCATGACCAACCAAACTGCTGGAAGTGTACTTGATTTGTCTTGCGCTTCGCAGCCCGAACCGCTGACCAATCCACTGCTTCATAACCCCGGGCTCGTATCTCAACTGTGTGCCACCCCAGCAAACTCGTATTCACCAATTACTGATGGTTGTGGGGACAATAAACCTGATTTTCCTTCTATGGCTTATGCGCAGGGTTCTAGTGGACATATCGATCCTACACTGGTTCAGTTTTTTGCCCAGTTATTAGGTAATTCTGTAAATGATGATGTAAACATTGAGAAGACAACTCTGGCTGATTCGAGTAATGCTGTGAACTCAATAGTCTCCCAGGCATCAAACTCTCTACCGCATTTGATGGCCCAACTCTACCTGGCTACTGTTTCCGCAGATGTTCAACGTTTTCCGGCCTCAGTAACACTACCAAAATCCCCAGACCACAGCGTGAGGACAGAGCTGCTTGGTCAGTCATCTCATTTGCTCAGCTGCACACAGAGTGGACCAAACAGACCGATATCGCAGGCTCAAACAAGTGACATTCGACAAAATTTAGGCGAAATATTTCCAGCATTCGCCCTGTTGAATTCCATTTACCCTGGCACCAGATTCGGGGACCCACTGGTGTGTAGCGCATTACTTGGAGCACAAAAGACGAAAAATATAACAACGTCACCGAAAGTCGGACTGCCAATCATCGACCGCCCGAGCAGTCCACCACATTCACCACAGCCGCAGATTACCCTTCAGAGACCTTACTTGTGCACCTACTGTCAGACACGTTTCCAAGCTTTCACCACCTTCCAAGTGAGTCACCGTTCCAGTTGTATATACAAATTTCCGATAGGCATATCTTGCTGCATCAGAACGGTTTCAGTTTCTTGTGGTAACTGACCTGAGGCTATGTGGAACCACCTGCTCTGACTGGATTAACATGTTAACTATGAAATCCGCTTACTCTTCAGTTGATGGATATGTTTGTTCTGTACCACTAGACTTGGTCAATTTGGTGGTTTAGATGCGTAACTAATCAAAACTGCTAATGAACCAGATATAGGCGAAATAATCTTCCGCGGATGTTTCTCGATGTTTCATGATCTGAAGCCACCTGCATGCAATGTTTCAAGGCGGTCTCCTTAAACTGAACAATTCTCTCAACCTCAGCGCACTGAACAAACTAACTGATCCCAATAGGTCCCATGGATCCCTATAGGTTCCTTAGCAAGAAGTTGATAGCTACACAGATAGACGACGTCTTCCAATTTTGAGGCTCATATTACATTATTATTTCCGAAGTGCAGTATCTTTTCAAAGCACGACCGCGATGAGACGTTATAGTAACAAAACGGTTGATATAATATCGAGTCTGCTAGGACTCGAAGGGATTCTTCAATGAAGTTATGGAATGCTCCCAACCAATATTAGTTTGTCAGCAGCACATACTTCCTCAAATAACAGAAAAAAAACTCTAGCATTCAGGTCCGCAGTCTGAATTTCAGCTATTATAGACACAGCCCTATGTCAACGGACAAAAATAACTGTTCACACTATAGAAGACCCGGTGATCTAAGTTTATAAATAGCCACTGGTGTTTTGCTCTGTGACAGCCAAACGCCGGTTCTTTACAGAGGCGCAGCTTAATTGAAATTCGGATGGGTATCATTCGCATACCGTGCAAGCAATCTACTCGACCCTCGAACGTTGTTTCACCGAGATAGCCTTAAATGTTCGGTTGTGTGCTCAGGAGCCAAGGCTTTACTATAGAGTTTTTCAACAAAACGCACGTCAGTAAATCTTTAATGACCAGGTGTAAAAAAGAAACGGGAATGACCTGAGTGTTGCATTTGATCTGGCCAAGAGCGAAAAACAAATTCTCTCCACGATGAATCCACTTTTAGGACACATAATTTTGAGAAGCAACCTTGGGAGGATACTTTTGTTGACGCTGCGATTGTTAAGCAACAAACATAAATCCTCAAGTAAGGCACATTTGCTGCTTATGGCTAATCTCGTCAAGTACTTTTTCTGATTCACAAGTTTAGCAGCAACCAGCACAGGCTACTTGCAGCAGGCACTTGGTAGCTGTCAAATAAAATTTAAAAAACGATGCAAATGTAAAGGTCAGATGCATTCTGTCTCGAAGAGGCTGGACCTTGTCGTAGTGTGACGCTGGTGTGTTCTTCCGCGCCCCATTGAGCCGTACTGGGGAGTCAGTGGTTAGAGTTTAGACTAACACAACCTATAGGTCCTCCAGGTTGAGGGATGGAACATGTGTGACGACTTGCTCCTTAAAAAGTGTAGTGCACTAACTTTCCCGATAAACACTGCTGCCATGCGGCCAGGCTTTTGAGCCAGAGGCTTTGGTTGAAGGCCCTAATCGTTCTCTTTTCTGGGTTTGGGCTATCTGGCAGTATCCCAGCCCGCGCGATCGTCATTCCTACAATTAAAAATACTCTCATGCCATATCGGTTGTCGAGCGATGTCGTCATCTTGCTGTGTGCAGCAGGGCAGGTAGGGGAAAACAGGCCACTACCGACTCATTCTTCCTTTCTCATTCACCCACCCTCCCTCATCCTCCCAGGCCCATCCGTCAGGACTGACGATCCCCTTCGTCTTGCATCGGTATAGGCCGTGACATCTGTGCGTCCGCTGGCGCCGACAGCCTTAGGTATTTTAAACTCAATATTCAAGCTTCGGCGCCCGGTCTATTTGCCTGCATTAATGTTCACAGTGAAGGAGGCAAAAAAAATGCCCTAGCTCTCAAACTGGGTTCGCTTGGCATTGATGTGTGCTGCGCAGCAGAAGAAAGAATTCAATATACAAGCACAGTGGTTGAGCTAACTGCCCCATAACTCTTCAATGGCTTCGGGCTGCGCAACTCTGGTAATTCATAGGCCGCCGGGGTAGGATATACAGTGGCCGGTATTGACCGAAATTACCTGGCGGAAGGATGCTTGCTTGACTGGATACCCGTTGATAATCAGCTTTTTGCAGTTTGTCTGAAGTGCGTGAGGTATTCACACAAGCGGGAAGTTGATCGATGTCCGTTTATCATTTCTATGTACGCCTCAACCGACTATAGTCCTGACACCATCAAATACCAGTTTTATGGCGCCTTGAATGCCCCGTTACGGTGGGCTAAAAGCTCAGACTTCGTTATGGTTGCTAGAGAACTTAATGCACAAATGGGCATAATTAGCGCGTATGAGTCTCAATTTGGTGGTCGACCTGGATCAGACTCTGTATGACTCCTTTATCTGTGTGCTGTCCACAGACTGTCTATGTATTACTAACTTTCGAAATAACCGAAGTCGTCTGACCACATACTGACCTCTAAGAGCATACCAGGCGATTAACCAAATTGGCCATATCGCCACAACTGCAGATAGAGTGGATCAAAAACTGCGTGCCACTCCCTCTAGAACGTTTTTGTGCATTCTGGCCATGCACTCCTCCAGAGACACTTCCCTCTTCACTTCAAGGGCAGCGCAAGGGATAGAAAGCTAGCTTAGCAATCGAAAGACTGGCAGATTCGGAAGTTAGATGAATCTTTCATAATCGTCTTCTGGACTCTCCTCCAACCGCTGGATCGTCGTACGTTATTTCGTGGTGGAAAAAGATCGCCATCATTTTTGCGCAATGCCGGAACTGCCGTCTGTGGCAAACCAAGCAGTCAAGCACTGGAGATCAATATCACTGCTTGAATTTCGAAGTAATGTAGGTATTGTAAAATCCCAAGAATAATTCAGCCTGATTAATTATCAGGCGTCAAGTGAAAGCCAGTGTCCGCACCGACCATGAAGCCTAATGGACGTGGAAAGCTAAGGAAATCTAAGAGACAAAGAATGCTGGAAGTGCCCCATGGTGATTTCGGCTGATCCCTGTGACCGGCCGTCGGAAACCGCCGGTGAGCAAAACCATCTGGGATCAAACTAATGCGACCATCTTTTATAAGGAAGAACACCTTGACCGGTAGACCGAGCACTTTGAACAATTCTTGTGGCCACCAGCCGCCACTCTTTGGGATTGTCGAGGTGTGCTAAGATCGTGGACTTTGAACCTGGAAACCCCTATGGCTTTGGAAGTTTATGACTGATTATTTTCTCAAGCGCCACCGAGCTCCTGGACCGAATGACCTCCCAGCAGTATCGTACAAGAATGAGTATGAAGTCCTCAGACAGCGCTTGCCTGATCTAGTTGCCTCCATCTGGAGTTTGTCACATTTTCCTAAAAAAGAGGTCTGTAAAGAGCGCGGTAATCACATAGGGATTGGCTTGACTCCAGTCGTAATGTGACCCTTTGTGTCGTCTGTACCTCATCGCCTTATGATAGCCCATGTAGCTTCGAATCGAGAGCAGCAAGCGGACTTCCGACCGGCTAGTGCTACGCTGACCAAATCTTCCCACTCCGTCAGGTGCTAGAACAGGTGCAGTGCATATTAACGACCCACAGATTTAGTATTTCTGGATTTTCAAGTCGCATTTGTGTCCTGGATGACAGGTCTGTTCTCCTTTAAAGGCTTGCTCAGAAAGAAGTGCCCCGGAAGTTTAACACCGTATTAGTTTCTGTGTATTCTCAGACTTGCGGACATGTGAGAGCATATGCGAATCTCTCCAAAAGCTTCCGTACACAAAGTGTTGTCCAGCAAGGATGGCCACACTCTCCATTCCTACTTAATTTCGCGAGGGATGAGATAATGGGGCGAAATTCGGATGTTCTTCATACCCTTGTGCTTGAAAAGCTGGTGGCTAAAAACTTATATGTCTGGAGTAGGCAGACATCTTTCTCATCTTTGAAGAGGAGAAGAAAGCATAGGTGTTTTTGGATGAAATTACTAAACTCTGTTTCAGAGCCGTAGCACGTGTAGCCTGGTGCCAGCGAATCAGCTAGAAAACGAGTTTTCGGTTGTGCAACAGGTTCCTCAATCGAAGTATGCGATCAAATGTTGCGGTGATTAGGCCATGTGTTGCGCATGGTGAGTCATCGTTTGCCTAAAATAGTTATGTTTTGGCGTGTCCACTCCAGTGGCGCAAGCAGAGTGGTGGCCAACCCTTGACCTGGAATAGATTACGAAAAGCCTGAGTAACGTCGGTGCGACTCACTTTCCAGGATGGATCCGCCTGATCCGAAGTATGACTGGTTGGAGACGCTGCAAGATATGGATGTTGATCGATGTCGGTGGCGTTGTTGTTGTCAGTTCCTATCCAGATTGTAGATACCTCGTACTGATTGTGGTAGGCTAGCACTAGCTCCCTTCCCCATCCACTTTTATTCTTCACAATAAGGCTTTCAAATAAATTCTGGTTGTATGGCACTGAAGCACCAGTGTCAAAAAGCCTGATTTTCCCCCATAGTGATCCCACCAACAGCAAAGAACTAATGTAGAAATGCACAGCAGGATGAAACCTACAAAAACATGTGAGGACTTACTTGCACCAAGCTCAGCGAGAATGCCTTGATATCACGTGGCATGGATCTACCAGAAAATAGAAACAACATTAAATTGATGAGGCTAGGATAACCGACATAAAAACATTCGGTCGGACGAGCTAACTGACAGTCTAGGGGGCCTAGCTGCTTTTGCACGACAGACCCAGTAAGTAACTTGTCAGGCAATACACTCTACTACATGTGTGACGTTATGTCAGCTTTTTCACCGCTGTGGTCTCTTTCTGCAGCCTCGTTCTTTTTTTATATATTGTTTAAGTCTCCCACCATGGTATTGGTCGACATAGTCTGTGTACATCATGGTTAACCGTGAGTTTTCGTGCTCTTCGACTAATGGATACTTTATGTGCTTGGCCCTACATACTGAATCGTCAGCGACCCCGGTGTTAGTGCTTTGGGAGCACATATAAAAGGCGCACATGATGTGTTCGACTATTTTCCAAACATTTTGCAAATGTACCGGGTTTTTATCAAGCAAAAAACAGAATGGAAACCACAGACGTAACACACTACCCACGACAGGATTCACCCATTTTGGGGCTCATCAGGTGGTCGCAGTCCCCGAGTCTCCGTCAAGTTTATGTTCTACTTGAACCCAGATTGCACGAAATTGGACAAATACACTCAGTTACGTACCAATTTGGTTTTCGAGGGAGACTCACCTGAATCCCAGCTGAATCCCTCGTTTGTGATAGTGGTGAGTATCCCTTGAAAATCAAATTGGTACGCAAATGATTGTATTTGTAGAACGGAAAGCACATTCAGGCATCTGCAATCAGCAGCAGATAAAACAAGCCAGTCAACGGACAACAAAATAAAACGAAATTAGTAGGAATAATGTTCAAATGGTTCAAGCTTTAGATAATCTGGATCAGATGTGATTTTTCAAGTCGATGGTGTCCGCAGGTCTGTGATTTCCACTTTTCTTCGGGTTGTAGACGGTTGTTTTGTTTTTCTATTAAAACTGAA
Source organism: Opisthorchis felineus (assembly GCA_004794785.1). Lineage (NCBI taxonomy): Eukaryota > Metazoa > Platyhelminthes > Trematoda > Opisthorchiida > Opisthorchiidae > Opisthorchis > Opisthorchis felineus. The sequence continues at coordinate 14,572 of SJOL01002821.1, read as the reverse complement.
AGGCGTAGACTGATCCATACCGGAAATCCCACGGGGTTATGCTATGCCAAACCCTTAGACTCTCTGGTTGTTTATTCCTTTCCAGCATGAAACAATAACAAGATCACACAATCCTCATCGTTAAGTACTGTCCTATTGCTTAGATCAGTGAGATCACTCCTCAGCCCGGTTACTTTCCATTACAGTTGTGCCTTAGGAGTGCTCCGGTGTAGGACTAGAACACTGCGTCTCTAGGGCAAAACTGCCTGCAGAAAATAGTTTTAACGATATCTAGGCTATTGTTTCTTGTGTAGTGGTAATTGTGTCGCCTGGATTGAAATACAGTTGGAATGACTCAAATACTTGAAGACGAACCGCTGGTTTGGTGCCATCAACAGGTGATTGCAGCCACTACTGAACCAGTCCTACAGTAACGACTGACTACCACAAATTCGCGATGGCTTCTCAATTTTTACTCCACTGTTGACCCCTCCTTTGAAGGACTGCCCTTGGTAATTGGCTATCACTCATTATTTCCGTAAGCACAGTTTCATTCATCCTGACACACAAGGGATGAGCTGCATGTGTGTCTATCTGCGATCCCGATAAACATCTGAGGTGAGGGTAACCCTGAATGAAAGCAACTGAGAGAAAGGATCATCAGATAAGCACACGAGAAACACGCAAACGAATTGGGAAACGTGTTGACCATTATCAGGCGCGCATAATCTTGGCGTGCATGGGCGCCGTGCAGGATCTGGTCGCAGTTATGCGCTTCAATTGGCATGGGCGAGGAAGCCACCTGGGAAGCAGTAACCAAGCCCAAGACTGGGAGGTACTCTTGCTTATGAAGCGAGTGAACAGTGGCATATGATAACGATCATCGCACAGCCTTTCTACCCGTCACACCACCCACCCACACATATACACCCCATTCGTATGGAAGTTGATGCCAACGCGTGTAAGTGTGTGCCGACGTCCTCAACACAAAAGACTTTCGGGAATGAACATGCCCACCCAGGTCCGAAGGGAATAACCAAAATAAACTGCTGTGCGGCATGCTGATAATATATACAACTGCAACCCTGGGCATTCACGAATGAAAAGACAATAAAATGGCACAAATTGCAAATTACGATCTCTACCCGATTAGCTTATCATGACCGTTTCAGGGAGACGTAATTTCGATGGAAACTGGATATTCTTACCGGGCCGGCCAATTTATCTGGTTTTAGTCAACTGTGGCGAGTTTCTCGTGAAAGTTAGATTGTTCATTTCCTGATCCCAGCTAGCCAGAGTTAGTATGTTTTTTCTAGAATGTATGAAATTATACGTTATTTGAAACTACTTTTTTGAGGCTATCGACTTTCCATTATCTCGTAATGGATAGAGAATGCCGAATAAAAAGTTTTTTGGGAAAATCTAGTGTGCCATGAATCGTACTGGAAGAGGTACAAATTAGAAATCAGCACAACTAAATGGTCCACGGGGGCTTGGACGGGCTTAACGGTTCCGATGGTACTTTAGGTACTGAATAGCTCGCATTACATTATGTGGGTGCGATTCACACAGGCCTTCATAATAACCTACAGATAACCGGAAAAGGACGCGTAAAATAGATCCCGTGAATCAATGGTACTAGTGCTTTGTACTACAAAACGATGCACGTGTTTACAAAGATCTTGGGAACACTGGAACTGCAGACAGAGGAATAATATTTCAAGGTTGACAAGCTGATCTGCTGAACTGATAAACTTGCTTTGGCCGGCGGACAGTGTTGTGCAAAAAAATAGAATAAAACAACACTGGCAACCCCGCATTTTTGGTTGGTCGTTTCTGTAAAAAGCTCTACAACTCATTTCTTGGCCCACAAAACTGATAGGTATCCTTGCTATGGGAGCAAATGTACGCAGCCGAAATCTCAGAGAAAACTCAGTCAGCTTTTGGTGAAGTTTATTATGAAAATTCAGCTGGCATTAGCGTAATCACAAAACTAAAGACCTGTGAAATACTCATTTGCATACCAATTTGGTTTCTACGGGAGACTCACCTGGAGCCCAGCTGAATCTCTCGTGGAAACCAAATTGGTATGTAAATGAGTGTATTTCGTCAATTTCGTGCAATTTGGGTACCGATAAAACCTAAGGTTGACGGAACCTCGGGGATTACGCCTACCAGGTGAGCTCGAAGAAGGACGAAACCGGTCGCGGGATGTCGGGGAGTTTTCAGCAACCTTTTGAGTGGTGTACCTTTTGATTAGCTTCTGACCACCCAAGTTATTTGACCTATTTTTGACTATACGTCACTCTGATTTCTCATACTGGTCGCATTTCACATCATCAAACTGCCATTTAACCTGTATCAAAGATTGACAAAGGACATCGTACACTGAGTTTTGCCCCATACAACCTGTGTCTTGAATGTAGGCAATAAAGCACTTCAGTATACCAGTGGCATCAAAACTATCATAACTAGTTGGCGTTTCTCAAGATTTCAATAGTTCCTGACAGGGTTCAAAATGATATTTGGAGAGAGATGAAATGGGAAGGTAAATTCTAGAACCGAAGCCTGAATATATGATTAAACCTCTGAACATTACTATCGTATACACCGCAACGTGTGAACTCTCTGGTACTCACTCACTTTGTATAAAATTTCACGCATATCGGGAAATTTATACTGAATCATCTTTATTCTTAAGGAAAATAGATCTTCTGGTCATCTCCGTTTCATGATGGAAGCTGTAAATTGAACGTACGCAACTCTTTGGAACGCAGTTCTCGGTTGCACCCGCCATTCAGATTTTGCGACTGTCAGTGTTTAGATGACAGGCATAAAGCAGCAGCTTTAAATGATCTCTTACGAACTTGTATGTGAATGCGAGCCTAAATTATCCTAACACATTAGTTCTCTACCTTTGAAACAGTGGAACTGACGCCGCCGGCAATGCACACCTTTTGACATTTTAAACGTCAAACGTTGAATGAGAATTCGTTGCCACGATCCAGCCGTCGAAACAATTTTGGAAACGGACAGGAACTCTGCTTCAATTCGGCATCTCTCTTAGTTTGGTACTTCAATCCTATCATGGTTCGATGGACCAGTACAATTTGAGCACGTTGTTATTCAAACGACTTCGAACTCCTGGAAGCAAAGTGAAAACGAATCTAACATTTTCAGTAGTGGTCGAGTGTATCCATTACGCACGATTATGAAGTTGATGCGTAAGGACAATAGGTCGCCCATTGCAAAGCTTTCCTACGGTTTTCATGTTGTGCCCACCGATCTGTGTAAGTATTTGCAATGCAGGAAATAAACCTTGAGTTCGTCGCCCAGAAGATTTATGCCATCTAACTTGTTTCGTCTAACCTTTTCCCTAGGAGTCGTATAGCATGGTCCGGCGTTGAGAAAAAGGCCACAATAGCTTTGCGTTTCCAGTGCACTTTCAGTTGAATTAGCTACCAAGTCAAACTTGTGAAGAGAAAAGGCTAGTTATTCGCATTTCCGAGCTGACTGTTGCTCAAAGTCAGTATCCGACTGTAAAGACTGATTCAGAACTTGTCGGATGTTGATAATTCCTAAGCGGAATAAAACGTTTTTTTTTAGCTTGCTCGATGCAGCTAGAACTGCATAATCCAAGTTGTTGAAAAGGCTTACTACTTAAGAGGACGTTTTCGTTGTGTTAAGAGGGAAAAGGCTCCACCGTTACCAAAAGTCAAACACAGTGTCTTCATTTGTGCTGATTCACAAACTGCCTGTGAAAGCATTTTTTGCAGTATCGGGACCTTCCTAGTCTGTCGTTAGCGGAACTTTTGCCATCAACATATTACCCGTAGTTGCGCAAGGCAAATTACACACTTGCCGTGTCTTAAAATAACGCGTACATTTTGGTTATGGGCGTTCCGTTCGCCTTCATGCCAAATAAAAAAAAACGGCTGCTATCCTGCACACTGATTTGGTACAAGTTATGTGAGTTTAGCTCTCAATTCAATTTATCCATAATCATTATTTCACATGGCTTTACTGTCTCAGTAATCGAGTTTCCATGCACGCTGCAAATTATACAGATCGTTCACTGGCGACGACCTCACACGGTTAGACTCTGTTCGTTTCCAGTTTATCGCCCAACGAAGTACAGGCCATCACATGCCGATTTGCCTCACACGTGTGTCTGGAAAGTTGAACCTTTATTCGCTCTCACGCCACACACGATTGCTGGACTCCACTTTGAAAAAAAAAACAATGGTGGATGACTGATTAAGGTTCATCAAAGCAGCATCGACACAACGAGACCGTTGCTACTGTCACCATTTTTCAGTCTCCGTTTACCCTGTTTGTGAAACGGTTTCTAGCACCGCGTACCTGTCGTCATGATGGGCTGAGATACCATAGGGCGATAACATTCCACTGCCTAGTGATGGCGCCAGTCACCGTCCCTCATACCCCCTACGACTAGGCGTGTATCCATAATCCACCGGGACAACTGTGCTTGTTTGATCGCGGGTATGAGGGGGAGAGTGTGATTGCTCCCTATTTCACTGATCATTCTAAAATGCCAGTTTTTCGGTTAAACCTTTTTATGGTTGAACTTAAATACCGCTCCTAAGAATAGAAATTTCATTGGTTATTCTGTGCAAGAACCACTAAGATCCCACCTGTTTTTCGAGCGGGGAAACTATAGCGGATTGAAAAGTTGCGCTTGAGTGTCTGATCCACTTAGCATATTTGTAATAGATCTGCAATTAAATTCCGAAGACAGTTAAATTCGCATTACGTGAATGGAATCTTAATGGCCCATCTGGTGGTGGTTGTTTTTACCACTTCCTTTGCAACCAATTATTCGGCACATTTTATTGTGCAAGGCAGTGTGAAAATTCGTGTGGTGCCAACGCACAACTTTTCTGACCCGTGGCGATGAATGAATGTTATCTCTTTTAAAAAAGACTAAGTGGGTAAAACTGATACCAACCAGGTTAAAAATATGCACCCCCCAAGATAAACTACCCTAATGCAAGGTCAGTACATCGTGATCACGTAAAATCTAGCTTATTAGATACATAAATTTTGAAAGTCTGCAATCGTTACTCTCAAAAGCTCAAGATGGACCATTACAAATGCCAAAAACAAGCGAGTTCCCTTCCGAACAATGAATAGGGAGTGAAAGCTGTGCACTGATTCCCTATAACCAACAAGAATTAGGAATTTGGCTACTTGAAATAAGGACGACCTACTGATTAGGGAACCAAACATAAGTTAATTCTGATATCACTAACCATCAAAAGAGATGCAAGCCCAACTAGTCTTAAGTTGCCAACTACCGTACTTTTCATGGCGAATGTTCACAGATCGATACTATCTTTCACAAGAGACCACCAAGTATTAATCCCTAAGAATTCACCTGGTTGTCAGGGTCTGCAAAGGACGCTTATATTATGTTCTTAAAGGAAATTACTCATAAGTTTGTTGAGAACTCTTGAAGCTTGTGAGCAATTTCCTTCAAGAAAATATGCTACATGCCTTGAATATCGTACCACCTGGAACGTGAAGTGGCCGTCTTGCAGCGTATTCAGTAAAAGAATATCATATAGAAGCGATTCGGTTGAGTCTTCCGTTCAAAACAAACTAGTGTGCAAAAGAATGCTTGCATTAATTCCATGGTAGCTAGTTTTCTGATGGGGGAGGGGGGGGGGTTGGTTAAAACATACGGAAGGTCAGTTAGACCGGTTGGTCTGCTACTTAATCGTACGGAACCACCATCAACTGGTTTCCCGGTAATGCCTTCCAACTGTTTAGGCCAAATTTTACATGTTTACATTTGTGTAAAATACACATAAAGTGTGCAAAATATTTTTTTTGCTAATGGAACGTTGTTTTCGCATATGAAGATCATAAAGAATAGTACAGTAAATGCGTTAAAGTGGACATTCTCACAATCGAATCACACACCCAGTTTTGTTTGTGGAAAGTTGTGTTGCTGTCAGGCCAGACCTTCAGGTCGGTCGTTTTTTTGGAATGTTTCAGCCTTTCGGCTCATGTGCATGACGAAATTGATGGAATTGGAGACTCGATGGAGTCCTTCGTATTCAGTCACATTGATGTTCTTTCGCATAATTTCTTACACGCTTGCCATCTCGAGGTTCCGCTACGAAGAAATTCTATTCAGGGGTCGCTTATCTCAGCTCCCCAATTTGATGAGTCCCGAACAGGGCGAAGCCGTGGGCTATCCGCGGACTCCTAGCAACCATCCCATACTTCTTAGTATCCGGGTGCTTTTTACAGGAAACAATGAGTTTGTTAGATGATACATGTGATCACCATGAGGCGGGTCTCTGTATGTAGTGCGGCGCTGGAAGCGGAGTTTCGCTGTACTGTTTATTAAGTCCAGGAATGTCTGTTAGTAGTAAATTCTATGGTCGGTCAGATTAGTTGTTCCCAGAAGCCTGTCTTAAAATACGATCACGTGGACCGTTCCGAATGAGGGTGTTTAAAAAACTTTCCACCTGGGTACCAGGTCGATGGCATTTAGTCATGTGCATACATCCAAGCAGTCACGCCTTTGCTGACGCGCCTCTTCATTCCCTATCCCAGACGGACCATTAGGCACTCTAATCGGTCGCGTGTTTTCGTTTTCGGTGCAGTCGAATGAATGACCTTTGATTAAGTCCTTTACACAGGTGCACGTTTTCAGCTGCGTCCTTGCGCTCTCGCCTCGTGAAGCGTCTCACCAGCGAGTGGTGTGGTTAGTCTGGTTCCATACTAATGAATTTCAAGCCGCTAAAGATCTCAGTTTTTGCTGGGTTGAGTGATTAACGTATTTATCTAACCCTGTGACTCCCGTATCTCTCTCGGATTTTCTCGTAACATAATTCATGCTGAAATAATCTGTTCTACAGCCTCGAAATGCGAGTGTCACGTAGAAAACTCAGTTTGGGAAACCAACTGCGGACTGCCTGTAGAGTTTTCTTTATCACACAGACTGCATTTTCCATTTCCGATGCGGTTTAAAAGCAATGCTTGTATCACTGCAATACCTGGTTTCACCTCTTCCGCCTCATCTGAGGCACCACGAACGAAGGATTCACCGAATACTTACAAACAACCTCCAGCCGAGAGACGTACGAACTGCATAAAAAGTCACCAGCCTCTAGTGGACTGTGAACACCAAGCTCACTCGCCTTGAATAAAGACTAAGATGTTCCAGAAACTCCACTTATGTTAGAATGTCTCACTTTGGTATTCGTGTCCGGCTGCTCCTACCAAAGAAACAAGCCCGGAGAACTCGTCAAATACACTCATTTTCATATCGAATGGGTTTTCACGGAAGACTCAGTTGAATCTCTCGTTTATGATATTCTTTAACTGAATGTACTGTACAAAGTCCACCTCATGTTATAGTCGCCACGATATTCGAGATATCGCAGCATATTTTCATAAAGGAGCGCCAAGAAGGGTGAAACCGGTCGTGGGCTGTCGAAGAGTTTTCAGCGACCTTGGGATTAGTTTTCCTTATGGTAATATACTGCGATATCTCGAATATCGTACCAACTGAATCATGAGGCGGACTTTGTGCAGCACATTTAGTTGAAGAATATCATAACCGAGAGATTCAGTTGAGTCTCCCGTGAAAACCCAGTTGATATACAAATAACCGTAATTGTGGGAACCTTGTACAAAAATTGTCCACAGGAGAATGTTACATGTGTTATCTACTCTTCCGGTACATTGACATTTCACCACAAATCGTGCCTTTCCGTTACTGACTCAACGTTATGAATAATTGTATTGAACCGAAGTCCGTCTGATTACCATCGAAAAGGCGCTACCTGCACAACATCGCTGTCTGCGCTGGGTCGTCCATTACCAGATAAAACCGGCCCAGCTTGGGTGTTCGACACTGTGGCAAGCACATCTATGGTCTTCACTGTCATGAGTTCCAGCTACGGCCATGACTGCATCACTTTCGTTTTGCGGCAATCACGGGGACATTACTCGTATTAGCTTTGTCCTGCTTGTGCAGTGAGCGATCCCATCAAGTATGGTCTAGGTTTCGCAAGCCGGTACATGGCTGTCATACAATCCGGAGGGCACTCGCTATCTCCCGACCGAATTCCAACAGCCCTCTCCGAAGTGAACTTGATGCGGTTAGATTACCTCGTATGTGGAATCGTAAGAAAGTGGGCGCAAATCAATTTTCAATGCACACAATGAAGGCTTTGATAGCCGGAAAATACATTGGCGTTCGGGTCTTCAAAGACGAACACAGTGTAATGTCTGGTCTGTGCACATCGTTGATTTTTCATATGAAGGAAGGTGACTAATCGTAAAACATTGAAATTAGTGTGCGGGTGTATTACGGTAGCACATCATTTGGTAGTTTACGTTTCAAGACTAGACTCCCACTATCTCCTGGCGTGGATTTTAATTCAAATGTAGCATAATACTGGAAAATTAGACAGCAAAGTTGTATATTACTTAGCTTACCGATTACTGTTTACTTCTGTTCAATTTCTTCTAAATCTAGGCTCATCAACAGTACTACTGCCAAGCCCGTCGTGAGGTCGTTCGAAGCACTGTAGGTGTTGCTACTACCCAACCTCAAGCTGGTGCTACACCCGCAGACAGTCCTTCGGTTTCAGCCACATCCTCACCTCCAGGTAATTCCCTATCACCAGGTGGTTCAGGGCAAGCAAAACGGCGCAGAATTGCACCGATCAGTCTGACCCCTGTAAAGGAACCACAGGCATGCAAACCGGGTAACCAGCTGACGACAACCTCCTCCAATCACTCATCCGCTTCTGGAAGTGGCGATGAAGCTGACAATGGACAATTAAGAACAACTCCAGGCAGCAACAAACACGAACACACAGGTTCCTCTTCGGTCAGACTGGAAGGGAGCTCGAATGAATCAGATCATACATCTGTACGGTGCGAGCCATGTGGTACATCAGAGCTGCGGTGCATAGCATGCGGTTATGTGGGTCAAACACCGCGAGGCATGAAAATGCACAAGAGGTTGCATGAGTGCAACGGTGGCAACCTGAAGTGAGTTCATCGATTTGTTTCTAGTCGTTCTATGACTTTCGTCCGCTATATAGTGCTCCGAAGGAAAGAGGGGAATCAGCAAAACAGTTCCATGCATTTAATATTACTGTGCTACCTCTATGTTCCAAATGTGTTTTTTGACTCCACTAACGTCAACCAAAACAGAGGACCAAATCGCATTTATTTTTGAAAATAATCCGAACAGTTGACCATTCCTTGACTTAAGAACTAAGCTGGGCCAATTTAAGATAAGTGACTAGAAAGCAGTTTTTCTTGTGTAGTTACTACACGCGCACTTAAAAGAAGCCATATGCAACAAATACACTCATTTGCATATCAGTTTGGTTTTGACGGGTGACCCACCTGGAACCCAGCTGAATCTATCTTTTAACATGTTATCAAGCACATTCAATTGCTTAAAAGCATGACAAATGAGATATTCAGCTGGATTCCAGTTAAGTCTCCCGTCAAATGCAAATTGATATGCAAATGAGTGTGTTTGTCGAAATCTGTTTAATTTGGGTTCAGGTAGAACATAAGGTCGACGGAAACTCGGGGACTGCGCCTATCTGATGAGCCCGAAGAAGGGCTAAACCCGCCTTGGGCTGCTAAAGATTTTTCAGCAACCTTATGGGTAGCGTATCACGTCTAAGCCATATTCACTTGACTCAGTTCGAATTCCAACGGTGCCTTCGTAGACGCGCCCCATTTTTGCTGAAACGCTTGACAAAGCCTTAGAAAGTTTAATATGGAATTGTTCTTTCAGGTATATTTAGATGCTGCCTAAAGAACGTGTTGAATTATGTTTGCCACTGTCATCAAATGGGATAAACCGCCCTGAAATTCCATTGAAACAGATGTCACTGGCACCGCTGAATAGCCCTTTCCTATATCGTGAGCTTTTTGTTAGAAATCAGGCTACTCATGAGTAGTCAATATGACATTGTTTGGGCTGTCCACTCCTAGCGGTCGGCGTTTCGACCCAAGTGTGGCACGAAAAACTAGTTTTGTGCCACTCGAAATTAGCACAACAAAAAGTCAGCAGATTCGAAAATTACCCTCAGACGATAATTTCGACAAGGACAGGCTGAAACGCCCAGAAAACTCCAAGATTGGGAGCTAATCCATGAGCTTGCATACCACCGGGGCGAAATTTCATTTTACGTACTCTCTACTGATTCATTCATATCTGAAACTTTTGCCTACTAAATTAACACGTGGCATCAAACTGATAGCTGACAAGTCAAGTAAGGCTGACCTTTTCATAATCCCATTGAAATCCCGAATAATGCGGAAAACACCTAGGATACGAAGGCTGGTTAATTAAGGATGGTTGTGCTCCATCGACAGCCTTTGCTTCCTAAACGACAAAGTAGGCCGTTATAAAGTGTTCACTCTTCTGAGGATGCCCTCGAGGATTTGTGGTGCTTATCGTTGACAGTGGCAGGTGTATGGAGTGTGTCAGGAAGGTCAGAATCCTGAAAATAACCCCAGGGCGTCCGGAACCTTAAACTCCACCAGAATCTCAATAGAGAAGCCGGCAATCATCCATCAATTCAGCGAAAGCCGATGAGTGTTCAGACACGCCACAGAAGCTCAACCGACTATGAGAAGTGTTCAGGTATTTCATAGAAGCCCGATCGATGTTGGTGGGTGTTTAATAAACGCCAATCCTGGATCCAGCCTGGATCAATGTCAAAAAGTGCCCTTTACATAGCGCGAGGCCGTTGTAACTTTCGCACTCGCTTGTTGTAATAACGCTGTTGTGTTCCTTGTCGGTGAGTCTTTTTTCCGACACTAAGGCACTGTAGCGGGGACAGCTGTCAGATATAACAGAGTGGTTTCGGTTCTCCAGGATTTCGAACATGTGTAAATAGTCTGCGAATCCTTTTGGAGGCTGATATAGCCGCATCCCGTCCCCTGGTTCTAAGTTTTCAGTGAACAGCATGCATGGGGAAAAGTTTTGCGGGTAAGCCATTGAAGATCAGGAATAGTGATACGAGGACTGAACCCTTGGTTACACCGCGCTGATTTTCTGGTTGTCGTATCTTGTTCTACTTATCCGAATACCTATTCTTGTGGTACTGCTGAATCCATAAAATTAGAGCACCGCGCATCATGTACGCTGCTGTCGTCCACAAGATATATTTTGGTCTTGTATCAGAGACTTTGGGGAAGTCGAGATAAACGACATCCACCTGCATCCAAAAGTCGAGGTCCATTGTCCAGCTATTGCTAGCAAGTAGCGAGTTGACCAGACAATGCATACGCAGATCCTTAAGATGCATACAGACACGCATACATACTGAAAGAATAGGCTTTTTGGATGCATGTGATACATGTAAGCTCAGCCCATCCGCTAAGTGACAGAAAAATCTGAGGGTGTTGGGGTCAGTCTAGTCACTGAGCTGTCCACCAGCTCCTAGTGCAGTTTCATCACTACGACGGCGCACTCTATTGATTGGCCGTATACTCGTGATTGAGTGCTAGGTTCCAATGATGACCGGGGTGTAGTAGTGTTACATTTACACGGGATTGTTCGAACAACACTTATGGTATTATCCTGATTTGGTTTGAGGGTGTACATTTAAACATTGCACCACCTTCAAATACCAATGAAGTCAGAACAGCACCATGGCTTACATCAGGGTAGTGTGAGTCCGTTTTGGAGCCAAAAGGAGAACTAAGCAAAGAGGTTTTAGGAGAAACAGGGCAAGTTTACGGAAATGCGCCTGAGAGCTCAGAGTAGAATTAGTGAAACACGAGCAGGTTACTTTTCGCTCGTTTGTCCCTTGGTTAAAAAACTTTTATATTCAACTACTGTACCCCGAATTTGTTGGCGTACATCAATTTGCTTACTGAACATACGGTTATTGTATTTCAGTGCCCAACGAGACCAAAAGGCTGTGAAAAAACGACCGCAAGTGACAGATAAGGATGGTAGTGGAATCGAATTCGCAACCCATACTCAACAGTCCATATTCGACCGCAGTCAGAGAACTGCGCAAACACCGAAAGTGAACGTTAATTCGGTCAAATCAGAACCGACGTGAATTTAAAGCGAACATAACCTGCTTGCTCAACTTTGTGATACTCCTTCCATATGTCATCCCCCTGAGTCACTTTTCTGCCTTGAGGGCTCCAACTGAAGAAAATCACCTCATGGACCGCCTATGCCTCCTCTCCATGCACGCAAGCTCATAAAGCGCTGAATTTTGTAAATAGACTTCAGTTTTTTCTTGTTACTTAACCAGTTTCACTCTAAAATAAGAATCCTGGGAAATTTGCTCAGTTTTCTAACGGTCTGCGGAAGGGGGTGTTGGGGTTGTTAAATGGAGCAACGTTAGATAGATGTAGTGCACTAAATGTGTGAATTGCAGTAATGAAACGCCAACTATAGTCAAATCAAGCACCCCTAATCATGTGCTCGATTTTTCAGATTGATCTGGCTTTAGTTGTGTCAAACGAATCTAGACTGCTACTGTTGTGTTAAGTCGGATGACCAGTCATCGTTGGACTATTAAAGGATGCCAATGTTTTGGTTTGCAACCTAGTAGGATTATGATCCTACATCTCAATAATCCCGGATGTCTTGTATTATACCCGTAACAAGAGAGTAGCAGTGTAAATCGGTATACAGAGTGTGGTCACGGCCGACGTCCCTAAAAAGAGAACGCATTATCAGGTTTGATCTGTTTAGCACGTGAGAGTGGATATTAATGTTGCCACGAATGCAGTAGGCCTTGGGCTTAAAAAGCCCACAGGGTTGCTGGAAATTCTCCGGCAACCCACTATCGACTTTGCCCTTCTTGAGACTCATTACATAGGTCAAGTCTCTGGGTTTCCATCATCGTTATCCTCTACTTGAAAATCAAATTGCACACAAGTGGAAGTATACTTAGTCCCAATTTAATTTGGTTTGGACAAGAGACTCGAATGAGAGTCAGATAAGTCTCTCGTTTGCACTGGTTTGGTGTTCAAGAAGGAAATAAGGTCGGTGGAGACTCGCGGAATTTTTCTGCCCAATAAGTACCAAGAGGAGCGAAAACGATAGTGGGCCGCTCGACGAGTTTTCATCAACCTTGTAAGTAAGGCTGAATATTCAAGAACTTTGGGATATCTTCATTATCACCTGAGTGCAGCCCATCCAGTTAAAGGTTACTATAACGAAGTTACTATAATTGAAGTTTAGTGGAGGCCAGCGTAACACCGAGTTAAGTTTACAAAAAGTGGATTTAACCTGGAAAACGGCCATGTTTGTCTGCAAAAATCGTCGTTCCCATTGACAACAATATCAAATATAAAAATGGTGTTTCACTGCTGCACAATTATGCCAATTTATTTCAATAAAGCTTTATAGGGGGAAGAAGAAACAAATGAGGAAGGAGGAACCTAGGGATACCTAAATATCTTAAACTCAGCCAGACAATCTGAACAGAAGCTGATATTATGAGCTCCACTGACATCGGTTAGCCGCGATGTGGTTCAGTGTCTTCAGCCACGAACAGCGAGGGTCAAGTGGAATCCATCCTGGAAAGAAGAAGCATTAACAACAAGCAAGTTTTCCGTAACATCCCTAATTCCCCTCTTCCATGTCAAGTTCCGTCCACAGCCAGGTGACCACCAGACCCAATTAGGCACGCACAACGGGGCTTACTTTCATCATCATCATCATCACCATCATCATCGTCATCATCATCATTATTATGGACAGCATGACATCAGTGTTCCAAACAGATCCTTAGCTACCGTACAATCATGACTTATTTGAACGCCTTATTGTGAAGAAAACAATAAAGGTGGACAGGGAAGGGACTTAGTGCTAGCTCACTACAACCATTCCGAGGTGCTAACACCCCCAGACTCTCATTCAGGCAATCTGGGTAGAAACTGACAACACGAACGCCATTGACATCGATCAGCAGCCATATCCTACAGCGTCTCCAACCAGGCACAGTGGGGATCACGCGGTCCACATCCTGGAAGGCGAGTAGCATCGGCAGCACCATAACATATCGTAATATCTTTCATATCCCTCTGCCAGGTGAAGGAATGGCCACCTCTCTCCTTCTGCCACCCTAAAATAGGCACGGAAAACAGCACTCTCTTCGGCAAACGATGGTTCGGTATGCGCAATACATGGCATAACCAACGCAGTTTCTGGTGCTGGACACATTCCTCGATGGAAGTATCCGTTGCACAACCGAAAACTCGCTTTCTGGTTGCCTCGCTACAGATTCTCCGACACTAGCCCACACGAGCTATGGTCCTCAGACAACGATTGTCCAACACATGAAGACGTCTCAGTTCCGCTGCTCGAACAGACTAAGTGTCACAGCCATACAACAAAACAGCCGGCACTGTAGCCTGATACACATGTCCCTCGAAATTCAGGGATATACCGCTTTGACGTCATAGGTGTCTCAAATTAGCAAATGCGACCCGAGCATTGCAGATTCGTGCATTGATCTCATCTTTCACACTACAATCAGAACTAATACAACTTCCGAGGTACGCAAAACGCTCCACAAATTCCAGTGACCCTCCATGG
>SJOL01002812.1:120172-174420 GCA_004794785.1 Opisthorchis felineus | reverse complement strand
GGTCCGCTTTGCTTTCGGAAGCTTATGGAGAGCTTTCCATGTATTCTCATAAGTGTAGAATTCTGAGAACATGAAGAGCCTATTTTCCCCTGGGGCGTTCATCGATGGCAAGCGTGTTGGACAGAACAGACTAATCAACTGAGTCGAGTGCGCCTTAGAAATCCAGGAATGCCAAAAATGTGGGCCGTTTGTGCGTATGGCGGTTTTAGCAGCTGACGGATTGTGCAAGCCCTAAACATCCACCAAAGCTTTTTGTGTCATATCCACCCCTTTCACCCCTACTCTCTGCGAGGATGCGAAAAACGGCACGGTTGCCAACTCTCATGTCAACTGCATGACCTCTTCGCGAAGACATTCCTACCCAAAGCTGAACCGCACAAACCACCTTCTTCAATGGAGGAAAGACAAAACTAAAATGGGAGCAACTTTTGTCGGACGCCTGTGCAGCTGTCCTGAGCTTGCCCTGGATGTAATATATATCCCGGACAATACTCTTGTAAATCCAAAAATCCATTGGTAGCAGAGCATAAAATGATAACAGAAACTCAGTTAATGCGCACGGTATTACGTCTCAGAGGCAACTCGTCTGTCAAAGCCTCCACGCTTTTCTTTTTTGCTGTAGCTGCGCCATTCTGAAATCACCCCTCCGTGAAAACACGCAACGCATCCAGACATCTCTCGTTTTTCTCTGACCTCTTATCCCTGCATACTCCGATCTACCTCAGTTGCGCACACTTTAGTTAATGCACGACCCTCATATTCACATATGCCCACAGCCGTTCGCATCGACTGCAAGCCTAGTATCTCCCCAAGAATATCTATTACCGTTTTCGAAATCGGACAGTGTCCCCTCACTGCAGTAGATAGGGAGTGTGACCACATTTTGCTGCCTACTATTTCGGGCCGCAGTGTAGCTCATACTATAATGCCCCCTAACAGACATTCTGACACTTTTTCTCACTTTGGGTCCCCAACGCAGACAAAGCTGTGTAATTACCTCGTTTGAATTAAGGCAATGAACCACCGTGAGCCCTCGACGGACCGAAGAATATACTCGATCTATGTTGGTCTTAAATTTTCACGATTCCTTGACCAACCCGAACTATACTAACAACCCCAACTGACTCACCCAGGATGTTTAAGTAAGGGGCTGTCCACGAACCCAAGTATTACGACGGTATGGCAGTACTGCGACTGCCACGCCCAGTCTAACAGGTTGTCCATTATGCGTATCCATAAAATTTCCGGACGGAACGTTACATGCACCCGCAAGACCGTCCCAGTCCGCTGAATTTGTGCCAGAGCAATGGACATCCTATTGTACTCCCTGGTTGTTTTGCCCATATATCCACTAATTCTTCCAGTGGCAGTATCAAGAAGTCAGTACAATAGTGAAGGTAAAACCTTGCCATACACCGATTTAGCGTATACTGACCGTCATGAAGGGAACGAAAAAAACTTACTAGCTGTGACGAATTCCTTGGGCTTGTTTGGCGGGACACCCGCCGCAAACAGAAAAGTTTTTGCTGTACAGGTCGCGAGTGGCTGCTGCATCTCGAATTTGCGCGAACGTAGAAGGCGCAAGTATTTTTCATGCAATTTTGAGATTATTTCCGAATCCAATACAGAGGAAAAACAGGAAAAAATTAGCTTCCCCGGAGATGCTCCATTGGCGCCCATGGTGGGACTCGAGTTCGTTTAAACAACATCCAAGAAAACTGTTGTCGCATGGGGAGATTCTAAGGCTGCTAATAAATATCATCAAATGCTGAACATTTATGTAAGAGATTCTTTCGTTCAAATCAGGTTTTCAGGGTAAGTCGGGGGATGCGTCTACGGATCGTTGTCAAAATTTCACCAGACTAAAGACTACCTCCAGATGATGGGGATTGCTCCTGAGGGTGACGATGAGTTAACTAGGATCCTAGACGTAAGCCGGGTTTCAGAAGCGATTTCGCCCAAACTGTGTCCCACCAAGTAACAATAATGTAGCGACGACGCAAATGCCGCTCATTATTTGCACAATGGAACTTATTTCTCGAAAACTGCGACATTTTTAGGGTTGCCGCTTCACAGCGTAGAATATCTATGTATGATGAGGGTAATCTGCATAATAGTGCAGATTACCCTCCATGGGTGATTAGTTTAAGTGAACGAATCTTCAGGGTCAGCAAACACAACCGACAGTGGGTACGCTGCCTAATGCAATAAAGTATTGGCCGCTCACTATTCGCACAATGGAATCGATTTCTCGAAAGCTACGACATTTTCAGGGTTGCCACTTCATAGTGTACAATGTCTATGTATAACGTACATTTACATGCATTATGCGAATTACCTACATTGGTGATTTGTTTGAGTGTGCGAATCTTCAAGGTCAATAAACACCACCGACTGTGAATACGTTACCTAATGTGATGAGAAATCGCGAAATGCGGAAAAAGATGGCTCACTTACAGTGAACAGTTTTTTAAGATACTTTTGCAGCTGAGATAATTTTCAGAACATACTAGAATCTACATGGCCCTTGTGGACGCGAAATATGCGAAGGTGCTATTACTGTAAACAATTTTTGCTCGATAATTATTGTTACCAGTGTAACTTGCGTAAGCCGCGATCAATATTGGCGAGAAATCGTTCGAGTTTTTTCCCAGACAGCATCGTGTTCCAATATAGCTTGCGAAATATGTGACGAAGACCAGGACGTTGATCAATTAGCCACATGGAACCTACGTCGATCATAGCGGACAGCTGAACGAACCTAGCTGACGCACACGACTAACATGCGGCTAGGGGTCCACGATGCCTAATCAACTGGCCGGATCGTGCCCGTCCATCTCTACCGGGGAAAAGGTCCAAAATAGACGACATAAAAAGTTTAGTTGTATTGGTCGTTTGACGTGTACATATGTCATTTCGGGAGGCGCATTCTCGTCTTCGTGCGGATTGTTCATTTGGCCATTGAAGTCCTGAAAGGAGAGGAAGATATAAGTTAGGTTATCGAAACATCAGCATGAGGCATGCGGCTGAAAAAGTGGAAGGAATACTTACCTTATAACTGGAGTAGTAGTAGTAGCAGTACCTTGCCGAATTCATCGGCCACAAACTGCCGCACCTCACACGACGGCGTTCCATAGTTCGGAAGGGCCTGCACGTGCCCAACTCGTCTTCCGTTAGCCGTCGATTAATCGGAAGCCGATCGTACAAACACTTTGACAGCTTATGATTGTGTTCAAGAAAATATGAGGTGACCGGTAGGTGGTTTCTTTGCCTCCGTACACAAAACCGAACTGGACAGCCGGTGCTCCGAGTACTGTTTTTATATACAAAACAGGCCCAGCTTACTAGCTTCTTCGGATTCCCCGACTTTCCGTCGGTCTTGGAGGTAGCCTGCTGCAGTTGTAGTAAATCCATTCGTAACGCAGAACAGCGTTGGTGCTCCGATTGCTGGAGGAACGCACAAATACCACATAATTATCCTTCATGTGTTGATTCAAGGCCTTCTCAAATGCCGTGAAGGATGAAAAGGATACAGCCCCAAATTTCTCAACAAACGCGTGTGAAGCCACTTCTGAAGCCACAGCACAGCAAGTTCAAAGTCGAACGTGCGCCAAAACTTTCGAACAGAGATAAATTAAAACAAATTGCATAAAAATGAAAGCAGATGAGTGTGATTTTTGGACTGAGCACATATGCAACAAAATGCCACACTTTGGCCTGAGAAGTTTTATTCCACCCACAAAGGTTTTGCAGGAAAATTCATTGTGCTTGCAGGGCGCCGCCCTAAATACAGCACGGCAAGTTCAAGGTCGAAAGCGCGCCGAAAACTTAGAACCGGGATTAATTAAAACAAATCGCGAAAAATCCACGGTAGATTTGGTGATTTTTGATCAGAGCCCATGTGCAATAGAACGGAACATTTTGGCGCAAAACCTTTTATTCCTCTCGCAAAGGTTTTGCGCAAAGATGCATTGTGCTTCCAAGGTGCGGCAAGCAGAGTTCATTGCTCGTTCCGAACACAGAAAGCGCTGTCCTCAAGGGTTATCCTCCCATTGAATTGTGGCGAAGCCGTCAGCAGGAAAACACCGAAAGTGGAAAAAAGTAAGCAAACGATTTTGTAGCAGCAGTGGTAGCCCTCCAGACATCATACTGCTACCCGCATTTTTCATTTTCGGTCTTCCCTTTTCGTATCATTTTCCAAGGTCGTCCTCGTGGCTTATCGATAAGCGCGCACCCTGCGCAAAACGTCGCAGATGGTTCCCGTGCTGTTTCTTGCTGTGTCTTTGGTTCTCTGTTGCGTGCACAATACACATGGCCTGTATTTTCACTTGGTCGAGGCAAAATCTCTTTGCTTTGTGCAAGACGTTCCAGAAGACACTTTGGTAAAAGGTTTGTCACGAGCTCAATACTTTACTTTTTTCGCTCTCCATAGGTACCTATAATTTGAAAGTTTTAAAGAACAAGCGTTACGAGAGTGATGCCTCTCTCGTTATTTATGTCACCATCAGTGATCCGGACGATAAACCATTTCATTCTCGTGTGAGTTCTTTTTTCCACAGGTGTTTATCGAGTCGAGACATTGTCTGCTGGGTCGCATGTTTGGTCCGTCTGCTCATAGTGTCTACGTTAGAGTCTCGAACCCCTCCTTTGAGGATATTTTGTCCCGCGTAAGCTCCAGTGCCACAGGGTTTTGGTGGTTTTGCGCTCGTGGTGTTTCACTTTGCGTTTGGTTATCCTGGTAAATTCCAACTGCAGCAGTATTTCCGAATGCAGTCTACGTATGTCCGGGACAGATCTACACAAAACATACGATCATGTGACAAGTGACAGTCCACTAATGATGCTGACGCCTATAGATGACTTGAAGCACCCGAGTATCCTGAATTCGCATGTGCCTATCCAGGTTCGCCACTCGTCCTGTGTGGATGCTTAACGTATAATTAAGGGATTAAACAATCCATGAACTGCCAAAAGTTTGCCTAAATGCTCTCAAATAGGCTCAGGTGTGTTTGGTTGATGAAACTGTTGCAGGCCATGGATTAAGGGGTCGGGAATTCAGTGACCGAAGGTAACCTGGAAATATTGCAAGCTTGTTTCAGTCTGTGATGGTTTCGATACCGGCCGGCCTCAGTTGATCGCTTTCTGGAGCATCGCAACACCATGCGTTTGGTGGCGTGTACAGTTCAGGGCTAGCCTAGAGGTCAGAAGATTTGTATACTTTGCATGCTGTCTTTATCATTATACTTACCTGGGTGCGAGTACTGGACTCTAATTGGGTAAATGAGTTCAACAGGAGGATTTAACTTAGTTCCATATGCCGACTCAGCCACCGAACACTTGGAGTCCCCTTCAACAAACTTCAACACCGAGCACGATTAGAGAAAAGGATTTACACCACGGTGGGTGCCAGTAAATCATCATTGTCATCATCGAAGACAGCAACATCAGTGTTGACACTGATGCTTCACTGCCGTATAACCATGAGGTTCGTCTAATTATATTTAAAGCCCTAGAGTGAAAAGAAGAAAAAAAAAGTGGGTGAGGGAGGGGACCTGGTGCTGGCCTATGTCAAGCGTTCTGAGGTGCCTACACCTCCAAGCGCTCAATCAGACAATCTGGAAAGAAACTGACAGCACGAACGCCACTGACATCGATTAGCCGCCATTTCTTGCAACGTCTCCAGCCAAGCACAGGCGGGGTCACGGGGGCCCCATCCTGGAAGGCGTACAACACCAACAACACCCAAACTCTTCGTGATCTCTTTCACGCCCTTCTGCCAAGTCATACGTTGTCCACCTCGCGGTTTGCGCCATCCTGAAGGAGGCACGGAGAACAACACTCGTCTCGGTAGACGGTGTTTCGGCATGCGTAGCACATGACCGAGCCATCGTAGTCGGTGGTGCTGGATGTTTTCCCCGATTGAAGTACCTGCAGCACAACCAAATACCCGTTTTCTAATCACCTCGTTACTAACACGCTGACGCCATCCAAAACCAGCCACGCTTCTGAGGCATCGGTGGTCGAAAACCTGAAGACGCCTCACATCATCTGTCCGCAGAGGCCATGTCTCGCACCCATACAACAACACAGCCCTTACTGTAGCCTGATACACACGACCCTTAAGATCTAGTGAGATGCCTTTTTGACGCCACAAGTGACGCAAATTAGCAAATGTGATTCGAGCCTTTGAGATTCTTGCACTGACTTCATCAGACACACTTCCGTCAGAGCTAATACAACTACCGAGGTATGTAAAATTTTCCACAACCTCCAGTGATTCTCCTTGAATTGTAAGGGGTATGTTCGGAGACTGCACGTTCTGAAGCATGACTTTGCACTTTGAAGGTGCAAGGCGCATGCCAAAAGATGGTATGATGGTGGTCAGTCTATTCAACAGGGCTTGTGCTTCGTTTTGGTCTTCAAAGATGAGGGCAATGTCATCTGCGTACTCCAGATCGACAAGGCTCTCACCAGCAACAATTTGAACACCGGGGTTTTGAAGACCATCCAGCGTTCGCCTCATTATTTCATCAATGATGAAGTTGAATAGGAATGGAGAGAGTGGACATCCTTGTCGGACACCACTTTTTGTAGGGAAGCTTTTCGAGAGCTCACCATACACTCTCACCCGCCCAGAAGTATGTGAATATAGGGATCGGATTATGTTTACAAACTTCTGGGGCATACCCTGTTGAGCAAGTGTAGTTAGCAGCACTGACCGATCGACAGAATCGAACGCACCCTTGAAGTCGAGGAATACCAAGATTGTGGGTCGTCTGTACATATGGCGTTGCTCTAACACCTGACGGAGTGTGAAGATGTGGTCAACGCAGCCTCTACCCGGTCGAAATCCCGCTTGATTCTCACGAGTCAAGGTTTCGCGTGCCACCGTAAGACGACGAAGAATCAGTGACGCCAGAAGTCTTGTCACAACAGGAGTCAAACTAACACCTCTGTGGTTGCTACATTCACTGCGAGTACCCTTTTTGAAAATGGGCACTACTATCGATTCACCCCAGTTGTCTGGGACGGTCTCTTTCTCCCAGATAGACCCAAATAGGCTAGACAGGCACTGGCTGAGAAGTCCACCGCCATCCTTGAAAAGAGCAGGTGGAAGGTCGTCAGGACCAGCAGCACGATGACGCTTGAGTAGAGAAATACACTCGGACACTTCCGAGGTTGAAGGAGGCTCCAGATTCACGGTCCACCTTTCTGTTGAAGGCCAGGATTCTAGATTGGAGGTAGCAGGTGGCCAACTGAATTGCTGCTCGAAGTACTGTGCCCAGCGATCCAAACGTTCTGCTTTGCTGCATATCAGGGAGCCATTTTGGTCCCTGATTGTTTCGCTGACAAGAGGTTTCCGAGGACCAGTCGAACGAATCAAGTGGAACAGCTTGCGGACATTACCAGCATTCTTTGCCTCTTCCATTTCTTCGGCCTTTCGGGTCCACCAAGTTTCTCGGTCTGCACGACACTCAGTTTCATTTGGCGTCGGATGATGCGTCTGGTGGAGTTGTGATTGCGGCCAGGAGGGATCTGTCACTGGGTCTCCAGCAAAGACACGGTCCTATCAGAGATCCAATGTTTGGATGAGGTTGGCTGGATTGTACCACAAACAGACTTTCCGGCTTTGAATAGCGCTTTAGATATCTTTTCCCAGTGGCCGTTTATATCCGACATCGTACTGTCCGGCAGGCGTTCGAGGAGCTGGTTCTGATAATTTTGTTTGACTTCTGGGTCCACTAGCTTCTCAGTGGCTAAGCAAGGTGTGTGCGTTTTGCGTACACCTGAAAAGCGCAATGAAGAGACTGCACCTTACCGTGGTGTGGCGGTTTGCGCACCTCAGCGACCCATTGAGCTATACTGGGGGGTGTCCCGCGACACTCGCAGAGTCTCATACCAGGTTGGTTGTGTGTGAAGCTGTTATGATTATACTGATGAATCAGTTACATAAGAATCGAGAGGACAAACGATCTTGAGGAAGTCGTACTTGGAACAACTAAACTGTTCAGAGATATATATTCAAACGATCCAGAATGTAGAAAGATCGAACAGTCCAACAGGATATCAATGAAAGGGTGAAATGGAGAAAACAAGGTCTCCTTCTACAAGAGGGATTACTAGCAAAATGGGTTTGTTCGTTTGGATGCAGTCCTCTTAACAGGAGCCTCGCTCTCCTGTATTTTATTGCAACTTTCAAGTAGGTCAGCCAACAAGCTGCTTTTGCATCTACCCCAGGTGCTTTGTCGTTTGAAATTCGCTTCATATGTGAAACTCAAATGTAAGATCCAAGTACAGCTATTGGCGCTATCGGCTATGAATTTCGAGTGACATTTTATCGGGTCGCACCGATGTTGGTGTAGCACTCCGCTCGCCATCTGGGGCTTCATTGCTCGACTGAATGCCTGTGAACGGCCGACTCTGTGCCGTCCAAATATCCCCTCTCCGCGAAAATCCTCACTGGTCGAGATAGTGAACGTCCTTTGTATGCCCATTTATGTACCAAATAACTTGGTCCCTCGAGAAGACAACGAAAATGTCGGATTAGAAGACGGCGAATAGTTCACAGCCAAAATGCTAGACCGTGTATCACCATCATCATTATCGGCTGTAAGAACCCGTGTATATGTGGGTTGAATTTTCTGGGAGAAAGATGCTAATGGCTGCAACTGTGAATACATACATCCTGCACTCGCTTCTGCTTTCGAAGCGTCCGCCAAGAGATTGAGGAGAATTAACGGGTCTTTTGTGAGGCACTTGCACTTTGTTACGGAAGATGACGATTATTTGGATACTTGGAGTGCTTAGAAACGCTCAAGGGACGATTCGACTGGTAGTTGAAACAAAGTAACGCGGTTAGGGGAGAAACTCATGAAGCCGTTTATGACCCCTGGGAAGTAGTGGAGCTGAATGGCCCGAGTTTGCACCTAGAAAGTGCCAGTTGCCTGTGCTGTATCAGAGAATGAATGGTACAACCATCTGGCCACTTTCGTGGCCGAGGAATTCAAAACGAAAGACACCACATTTCTCCCGTTGATTTTGGTATTAAACTGTACAGAACGTTGAAAGTCAGTATTCGGGTATCGTAATCATCATAAGCTGTAAAACATGCACATGTTCAGCACAGGAATGTTTAGACCGTTGTGCAGAGTGCTTCGAACAACACTTCAGGTAGCCATTTACTACTTCCAATGCTGGCTGTCGGACGTCAGCGGAAACATGAACTATGAACATCAAGCCCCCTTCGGCAGTGTCCACCCCTACTCAAGTGTCATAGGGGCCAGAGGCTCTTCTAAAAGACGGCGGCCAATTTCCCAGCCAATGCGTGTCTAGCCTTTTTGAATCGATCTAATGGTAACAGACTGTCCCAGACAACTAGGGTCAGTCCTTAACAGTACCCATCCTCAAAAAAGCACCCGCAGTGAATGTGATAAACGCGAGATGGCTCGGTGGGTAGAGCGCGAATTTACTGACCGGAAGGTCCGTGGTTCGAACCGAACCTCTGCATCTCGACTCCCTCTGTCTAGGCTTGGGCAACCTGGCAGTATCCCAGCCCTCGTACTTCTTTTTGGTGGCATGGCAGTTAGGCACCGAAAGGGTGCTACAGCTGACCGACCGTAATAAACGCGATGGCGTCAGCTTAACTTTCTTTGTAAGAAGGCTTCTGGCGTCACTGATTCTTCATCTTATGACGACATACAATGCCTTGACCAGTGAGCAACAAGCGGGATCTTAACCGGGTAGAGGCTGTGTTGACCACATTTTCACACTGCTTCACGTGTTAGAGCAACGCCATGTGTACAAAAGACCCACAATCTCCCCTGACTTCAAGCGTGTGTTCGATTCTGTCGATAGGTAAGTGTTTCCAACTGCACTCCTTCAACGGAGGGTTGTGAACATAATCCTACCCTAGTAGTCACATACCCCCAGGCATGTAAGTGTACGGGGTTCAGTTCAGGTCACCTTTACAACCAAGTACGTGTGTGTGGTATTTCGAGTCGTCGCAGACTGTGGAAGCGGTTAGTGTAAGGTAGATGGGGTACAGAGGAATATTTTAGAAAAAAATTAAAAAAGGAAGGAACAGTGAGTCGATGATTAATAACAAGAGAATAGGTACAACACGGGTTATGTCAGATTGCCATGTTGGTGACAATCTCCAACCACTGATATGATGGATCTTTAATACTCCAGACGGCATGCACTGAAGCAGTTGAGACCTGTTATGTTTTTCGTGCTTCGTTTCCAGGTCCTTCCTTGTCCGCCTTGTGGCCCTCATCCAGGAAGACAGCTTCTTTGCTCGGAATAGGTGATACTTTGCGCATAACTAGGTATGTCGCGACCTGCGGTGGTCCTTAGCTCCGAACGATTCTCCGGGTTTTTTTCTCACTAAGTCGACCGAATCGGATGTTTATATCACCTGCCAGGCTCACAATATGTGCTTGTTCTACTGACCGGAGCAATAGCTTGAACTCGGGAATCAGTCTATTGGAACCTGTACTGGTACAACAAGCAAACACCGTATACCGCAGCGATTTGCGTTGATCATACTCAAACCAACCAACCGGATAAAGCAAATACGATTGTGTACCGGACTTTGTCCAGTTTCTCAGAGGCATAGCACTCGGTCTCAGTAAATTCCCGGCAATGGTTAAGTGATTGACAGTTGAGTCAGCTAATACGGTCCAGTTGGAAAATATGTGAGAAGTGATATGTAATATGTAAGAGGAGGAGCTTCAAGAACCATTGATACTTCCCTGTCACCTAAATCAAAAGAGATGGTCTTTAACACAAAAGTGTGATCCACGCGGTACCGGGAGGTTACGAGGTTATTCCTTGAGCCTCAGTCCTTTGAGGTGCACAGCAGTTATCCGCCGAATGTTACAACTGCTCGGTCATTCTGTGATTCCACTGTTTGAGCTGCAACGCAGTGGGTGCTGGTTTTCTTGAAGGATGCTGCCTGGATCCAGCGACTTAGTAGTTTGACTCACGTTGCTGTAGGGGATGGCTTCTCCCGAGGACGCAGGGAGCAGTGCATGGGTATGAAACTTGTTCTTGCTGCTCCCAAGGGATTCCTCTGGAACGGGATAAGACTTGTGATAGAATTTAGCGTCGGCGGTCACGGTCTACGGCTGGCAATAGAAATTTGCGATTCCTAAACCTACTTTCTAATCCGTCTTTCCTGGGGGAAAGGCAACATGGCCGCACGTAGGAATCACCTCACTGCCTTCACATCTGGTCGCAGGAGACAGTACCTCCACTGTCTCATAATACGATTATCCGCAGTAAGGCAACTTTTATTTGGCTACTTTCCTCAGGTATTTCTGGAATAATTGAGGAACGAAGTTCTAACCAGTGCAGCGCTCAAGCTCGGCGACCTCGCCTACATGACAGCTATCGTCGGACGTCTCCAAGTGTTACATTACCTAGCTAGCTAGTGGTCACAGCATATGGTGGAGAAACTGGTGATCTGCACTGTCAGCTTTGGGAACGATCTGAAAACCAAATACCTTTTAGATAAACACTGACTGCTCACTAGCTGCTAGATTGTTCTAAAAGTCAACAGGTTGTTACAACAAGAACTTCCGGAACGCTGGCGATAAAGTCCTACAACAGGTTATCATTATCTTTGGGGTTACAGTGCAACGTGTTGGCATTGCGTGTATGTTGCACAAACGATACTCTTCTGAATGCGGACCCTCAATTGATTTTGACAGTGCGCTTACTTCTCAGTACCTCTAATCATGTCACATCAGGGTTCTTCGGCCCCCAGCCGCAAAGCCTAGTCGACTCTACTCTACATCACTTAGAAGTCGAGTTCCCCGTGTTCCTTCGCCTTACAATAGGTTGCCTATACGTTCGTTTCTCCCAGTCAGGCCGAGCACAACGAACAGGATGCTATATGGCAGACGTGAATTACGTAGAAAGTGAACTAACCAACAGAGTAGGTGTGCTGGAATGGTGGACTCTAGAGGTGGGTTGAATAAGCCAGGTACTATCTGACGCATTTTATTACTCATGCGGTGCTGTTACCAGACGCTGGCAGTATTACCAAAACAACGACTTTCGGACAGTTACAGTCGTTAGGCACCTTCAGCGCGAGTGGACCGTATAGTAGAATTGCGTGCACTTCTAGATGCCGCATTCCATGCTCCATTCGTAGGTCCCTTATCACCAGTAAACGAGACTTTGCAGCACGAACAACTGTAATATGTGTGCGCCGTTTGTAAAATACGGCGTTGAAGGTGACCTCTAAATGAGTTGTGAAGCACTGATTATCGCTGATGAAGCCGTATTTTAATCAGTTTATGTCGACTCTCGTGATCTTTGTGTCCAAACTTTCCTATGGATGTGGTTGTTGAGGGAATTGTGTTTAAAAGGTTTATCCAAGAAAATTGGTTTTATCTTTCCATGTCGGGGACAATTCCCGCTATCCCGGGTTATCTCGTGCAAACCCCGATTTCGCCCCGCAGAATTTTGTTCTCATGTTTTTAAATGGTGCTCCCTTATCTTCACATCGCTGATCATTTCCAGGCCGCTGATCGTTAGTTTTAAATCCTTGTCCATTCATCGAGCTGCACCTTCTGTCGCTACTGAAAAGAGGGTACTCTTCTGATGTAATCTGTCATCTCTCAGAATTTAATCATACTGCTAGCCTGTGTTCTTCATGCCATATTTACCAACCCATTTCTCCAATGTTTGTCCAAGCTTTTCACTTCCTCTCTGCAAGCCGCCGAACTTTGCAGTTCCTCACCACGCATTATTTCCTCTTTCTATATTCTCCAAACTTTCAAGGTTCATGTCTAGTATCTCAGCAAACCACATTAGGTGCGCCACGTTCATATATATATATATATATATATATATATATATATATATATATATATATATATATATATATATATATATATAATTTCATGGGATGTTTACTGCTATTTTACACAGGGTGTCGTTGATAGTGGGAACTTTCCTGTTGTCCACATTGATGGGTAACAAAGAAATGACTCGCTTTTCGGATGAATGGGATAAGCTTTAACATTCACCAATTGTCGTTTATGTGTCGGAAGTGGAATATTATTGGTTTTATTGAGCTTGGTGCATAGAAAATAAGAATATGGGTGTAAGATTTTGCAATAAGATAACCCGGGGTCGGCCACTGGTTGGGCACCTCAAAATGGATTGTGAAGTCCACCCCGATGTTCTATAAACTTACTGTTTTTAGCTACAAATGCGCAAAGTGCGCTTTTTGTGGCCTTGGAGCGTACTCCCTATATTCATTCCATTCCTAAATCTATTAACTACGAAACGTACGTGCAACTCACCACGAAACCTGTGCTGTGTGCACAATAACTTTTAACCTAGAAGGTACCAACCGAAAACCGATTCAGCCCTGTGTTTCGCAACTGAACGTGCAGAACACCTGAATAACAGTTGGTAGCACAGTAAGCTTTGGACAGCTTACATAACAATTAGCAAACGAACAACTCTGTGCAGAACTCATTTCGTAGCCATCAGTTACTGTGACATCTTGAGTCACTGTACGACAAGTACGCGGTTCTTACAGCTGATAATGCTAATATTCAGTTACATCTGACAATGAGCGAACTGGTTATGTAACACATGTTTGTGTGCTTTTTACCGTATTTTACCGCTGCCAACCCCCCATTAGCTTTCGGTGTGCCTTGTTTTAACAGTTTTATTTTGTTTTGTGACAGAAATATTCTGGTGAGGGCCAATTCGTTTTCACGTCCCATAAATCTGGTGAGTACCGGATATGTGTGACATCGGATTCATCCACCTGGTCAGGCAACAAACATGTGGTAAGTCTCATTTGACCAGTTCAACTTACCTTTCCAGCGTATTTACTTAGATATATGGACAGGCGACCACGCTATCAGCTACAGTGAGGTCGCGAATCGCGACAAACTGAACGAACTACAGTTGCGTGTGCGTCAGCTGTTGGATCAAGTTCAAGGAATAGAAAAAGATCAGAACTATCAGCGGGTGAGTGACTTTGAATCGGTTTTACACTCGTTCGTCAGCTCGTAGTTTAAGACAAGGCATTCTTTTCGGAATATCCTTGATCCGATTCTATTTATGGTGCCTCACCGATCCTTCGAAACTTTTTTGGGTAAACTGGAAGTTTTTCTTTCGGATGGCTGCTGTGAGCTAATAGGGTACCCCAACTAAACATTCTGCTTTCTCGTGACGGGGTTATGGAATAGTTGGAATGTTAGATTGGTCCCTATTTGAAAATTTGTTTTAATTATCTACATATCGGGAATGTATTGAGGTACTTGGGTGGTAATTGATACGCGGCAACTATCAGGTGATGTTCTACCATCCGGTTGAAGCTTTCCCAAAATCACTTTCAAATGTGAATTCAGACCACTCTTGTTCATCCCGATGAGTTGTATAAACCGTGACACAGCGGCGCCTGATAAGGCGTACGGTCCTGATGCTGTACCTTTCGTCGTCTTGGAGAGTTTTTTAACTCCACCGGCCTACTTGTCTGATTAGTGCCCGTGTCCCGGGAAATTACCCTATTGTTTCCGCATAACACGAGTTTCACAGAAATGTTCAAGTACCTGCGCACTTCTGAAAATATTTCACTCGGAAAATTGGACCGGACGGTCTGTATCCAGCCATCTTCAAAGAAACCCTGGTGACCTATCTAACAAACAAATGACAAAAAAGTGCCTGCAAAATGGAGCATGTCGACAGTTATTCCTGCCTTCAAAAAGGGTACGCGGACACTGTGTGAAAACCACCGTGGCATCAGCCTGGTAGCTGTGGCATCGAAGGTGCACTCAAAGAGAGGCAGATCCGTGAAAGCCAAGCTGGGTCCGTCCTGCTCCAAATTATTACACCAGTCAGAAGCCTGGCTTCTGCTCGCTGAGGACGTCAAAAGACTTTCAGGGTTTGACCACTGATGTCTTCGGAACATTGTCTGAGTCTGGTGGGAACATCGGATCACACTTGGCTTGCTTGGCATTGAGGTGTGCTGTGTCTCAGAAACAAGAATTCAAGGTGCAAGCACAGTGGTTGAGCTAACCGCCCCATCAGTTTTCACTCGCTTCCGGCTGCGCAGCTCTGGCGACCCACAGGCTGCTGCAGCAGGATGTGCAAGGGTTGATCACTGGGCAGAAGGATCCTTGCTTGACTGGATACCCGTTGATAGTCGCCTCTGCGGTTCGTCTGACAGGAAGTAGTCTCATTAACGGGAACTTGATCACTGTCTTTTTCGTGTCTACTTACGCCCCAACTGACTAGCTCTGACATCATCAAAGACAGATTTTATGGCGCCCTGAATGCCCTGTTGCAGCGACCTAAAAACTCAGATGTTGTGGTTGCCGGAGACCTGAATGCACAGGCTTAGCGCATCGGGCTCATTTAGATGGTCGAAACAGATTGGATTCGGTACGTACGGACAATGGTGAACGATTGCTTCAGCTGTGTGCTGACCGCAGGCTGTTTTTATGCCTTACTAACTTTCGAAATAGCCGAAGTCGTCTGGCCACATGGTGTCCTCCAACAGCGTGCCGGCTACGAACTCAAATTGACCACATTGCAATCAGGTACCGATGGTGCGGATCCATAACTGACTGCCGGTCGTTTTGGGACACATTTGTGAATTCTGACCACACGCTCGTCTGGAGTCGCTTCTACCTTCGTCTTCCAGAGCCGAATATGCCAGAATTGTTTTCTGGATTCGCTTCCAACTTCTCCACCATCAGACATGAATTCATACTGGGACGGGATCTTCACCCATTTGCACAGTACTGGGAGTGAAGCATCGTACGGCAGTGAAGCATCAGTGTCAACACTGATGTTGCTGTCTTTGATGATGATGATGATGACAGTACTGGGAGTTTTGCCTATGGCGTGGCACCACCAGGCCCACTCAAGCACTGGATATCGGACCGAAAAGTGGAACTGCTTAAGTCTCAGAGAAATATCCCCGCAGGTCCCGAACATATTTTGACCCGACGAACTATCAAGGTGTCAAGTGAAACTGAGCGTACTTGCCGACCGTATAGTCTGGTGGAGTCGGGGAGCTAAAGAAATGTAAGAGGCCCAGAAATCCGGGAATGCTCGAAGATTGCTTCAGTAGATCCGTACGACCGGTCCCCGGGGACCACCTGTAAGCGTCAGCGGTAGCATGTTTTCGCCTATCCGCTCTGCTCTATGCTGCAAGTAACGCGACC
Source organism: Opisthorchis felineus (assembly GCA_004794785.1). NCBI lineage: Eukaryota > Metazoa > Platyhelminthes > Trematoda > Opisthorchiida > Opisthorchiidae > Opisthorchis > Opisthorchis felineus. Next base: position 158,215 of record SJOL01002812.1, on the reverse strand, counting down.
CGGCTGGTGGCACCACGCGACGGCTAATGTGGCGGAGACTATGATTAGTTGCATCATAGTTGTACGTAGGTTGAGATACTGCCAGGGCGCCCAGACCTAAACAGGAGGACGATTAGGATCCTGAACCAAAGCCTTTGGCTCAAAAGCCTGACCACAAGGCAGCGGTGTTTGGCGGGAAATGCAAATGCATTTCAATTTTTACAGAACAAACCGCCACATATGTTCCAAAGTCCAAACTGGATGGCTAGGAGACTGTATTACTCAGACGTCTAACTATTGACCAATCTTGTATGGGAGACTCTGAGTGTCGCACAGACACGATCCAGTATAGCTCAATGGGTCGCGGAGGTGCACAAACTTTTACCATGGTAAGGTCCTGTCTCTTCGGGACGGAGTGAGGTAAATCGAGGTGAATCAAATACTTTTTGAAAATAATGAAGTCCATATCCGCGGTCCATGCCGCAGATAAAACTGAACTCGATTTACTTGATTGAGGAGTTTTACAGATTTATCATGCGTTTTGGGCTTGTACTCATCAGTTCACTTATTTTCTTACAGGTGCGGGAGGAGTACTTTCGGCGTCTCAGTGAGAGCACTAGCCAACGAGTCACTTACTGGAGCATCGGGCAATTGGTCTTGCTTGGCGTCATAGGTTTTTGGCAGATGCGACATCTGCGTTCGTTCTTCCAGGCGAAGAAGCTCGTATAGATGGAACCAAGACCTTCATTTGTGATATGGCACTGGGTTCGATCAGTGTGAACTTGTTGCATTGAATTACTGATGTTTTTTTCTGGTGTGAAAGGTTTGTTCTTTGCTCGAGTTTTATTGAGAATCAGAGTTGTACCTAACCTTACGTGACCTCTGACACGTACCGCTTCGTGCAAAACTAAGCTTGTATCAGGACTACTTTTTGTCTCTTTCCCCTTGTTTCTACATACAGCAACTTGCCAGGTTTCAATCTGTAATTTCAGCCTTGCGGTGCATCCTTCTGTGTTCTATGTATTTGTACAACTCTTTTTTCGGAACTTAACTGTAATAATTGTGGTGCAGTTCTGTCTATTAGTGGCGCAGTCTTAGGTGTCCTACTTTAGATCAGATTGATTTGATCGTGACGAGTACTTATGACGACAAACCTTAAAAATCGGATGTTGTTACATCCGTACCATCATGTACGATGCGATCAAAAATACTTCGTTCCACATCTACCGTTGCGCGGGTCCGACGTCCTTTTTCTGTTTGCAACAGGGCGCGCGAACGAAAACATGTTACTGCTGACGCTTTCCGTGTTGTACTCGCATATTTGATCTCAACCCTCTTGGCACTCTCCCCACAGGATCAAATACTCATTGATGTGCATCACTTCATTGACACCATCTGCGTTAACCACCCCAGGCGCCGAAATTACTCTTAACCTTACACCAGATTCAGTTAGCTGTTCTCAATGTCTGCACTCTGAAGTGAGCGGAAGGATGAGTTACTTATAATTCACAGAACCGGTTTCATTCTGCATTGACACGAGTGTCTGTGGGGCGAAAGAATCAAGTCCCAGACGATGTAAATTAACTGGATACCGTATCATTTTGTCGTCTGTTCACTTCGGGTGATACAGGACGTTGCTGTTGAATATACAGGGGCCGGTATTGTGACAGCTTGTCGAACAGGAGCATCTGCGCCTAGCTGCACGCCTGTTGGCCGCTTTGGCGGTTCGTTTGGCAATGTCCCTGAAGTAAATTGCAGAACAAGTGGCCCAACAACGCCTACTTTTACCCTGACGGTAGGCAGTCCTGCTTCTAGCGAAGACAATCTTTTGGGTGTTCTATGTGATGTGTTACAAACACCAAGAACAATCCCCAAACGGGCGGATTGGTCATTTCTGAAACTCAACAGAGCCATACACGAGACGCACAGAGAACAGTACCTACTTGTGTCCTCCTTATGCTGGATAAAGTGTTTTATTTGCAGTACTAAATTCCCAAGTAACTGGGGTGGTTTTCCAATATGGTGTTCAGCTTAGACCAAGAACGCCGCGTTCCTGTCACCTATCGATATCGAGAACTGGTCAGCGCCGGCCGTTTCTGGAACATCTGTCTAGATTTTGGTTGTTTGTTTGCCGTCGCTTTTTCGATCTGCGCGACCTTTGACATCAGAGGGACCTTAATATCAAATACATACATCAACTCCGCTCTCTAATAACTACCGTTTGTTATGAGCTCCGCTACTGATACATTGGATCTTATACGATGCTGAGGCTCCATCCTCTGGCACATTCTAGCCAGTTTCTTTCAAGTTTGGATCTTCAACGTAACTGTTTTTTCTGGGTACTCAGAGATAGTTTCTTCCCCTTCACAGTCACTGATGGATGACCAGATTACATGGATGAAGCGTACCTGCAAGCAAGAATACCGAATAGATGTAGCAGCAAAAAGCTGAAGAATTGTGAAGGTTGTCCAAGTTGAGTCGTGCAACAGGATCTCGAAAACCTAAATAGATTGAGACGATCAAACACATGTTGGAAGAGGCTCCATTCGTGTTTTAGCTAATTACACCTTTTGGGTTAGGTGAGCTCCAAACTGAACGCATGCATGACGTGAAACTCTGATACACAACTTACTGATGCCTGGGTGCATAAAGCATCCGGTATAGGCCCTAGCTCCTCGGCTCCTGCCACGTCCCGTAGGCTGTGGATAAGGGCGATCCCTTATGGGTGGTCATCTGCTAGTCAGTTACGGCAAATAAACAGCCATGAACGGGCCGCGGCGGCACTATGTCAGTGCTGTAGGCTCTGGCCTGGTCAACCGGTCTACTATAAAAAACAGTATTTTTTCAAAGGCTGTGGCGACTGTCCTTCGGCACAAGATTGGTCGTTCGGCGTTTGACGTTAGCGAACGGCGTAAGAACCGCTGCATCTTGTTGCGTTCGTCGGAAGATAGGTTGCTGTCGCTCCTGAAATGAGCTTTACTAGATAGTCGCTGACCTCTTTAACGGACGATGAGTGACATGCTGGCACATGTGGTCACGTGGTGCACTGGGTAGTTCCGCAGTGCGTGTGAGGCGTAATAGTGGACACTGTCATTCGATAGTGAATCCCGTGCTTCGCATTGCTGTCTTGTGGTTCAGAGTATTAAGCCAAAGGCTTTGCGCCTGATAGGAGACGCTGCAAGATATGGCTTCCAACCGATGTCAGTGGCGTTCTTGTGAGGTTCTATCCAGATTGCTTGAATGAGTGTCTGGAAGTGTAGGCATCTCGGAATGATTGTAGTAAGCTAGCACCAGGTCCCTTCCCCGTCCACCTTCATTCTTCTCTTCACAGCAGGGTTTTCAAATAAATCAAGGTTGTGCGGCAGCGAAGCATCGGTGCTGAACACTGATGTCATGCTATCGATGATGATGATGGCGAGACTCGGACGTTTAACGCCAAATGGTGCGCATTTAGGGAGAGAGCATTCAGGTTGGATTATTTTTGTTCCGACATTGAGAAGTGACTCCTGAGTTTGGATCGATAACCAATTCCTTCTTTTAAACACGAAGTTTCCGCATTGCCTACGCCGCTCAGCTATCCGGGACCATCCCTGTTTGATAGCTTGATCTTATTTCGGGTAGCGGAGCACACGACTTCCGGTCATACTGAACTGTTCGTGCTTATTCTGATCAAGCACTAATTTATGCAGTTTCTCCGTTTTGGCGGCCAAAAGAAGCATCAGACTTCACGAGCGGACAATCTAGTGGAGCCCTCCCTTCCAATCAGCTGCCAGAACAGGCTGTTATTCTGCATTGTACTGTTTAACTGCACTGGGCACGTAGCAAGTGCCATGTATACCGACAGCGTTGAGTTGACGCCTGACTCAGTTAACCGCCAGTGAGCTGCGCGCTTCCTCCATCTTTTAGACGCGTCAGGTGATGCCACCTGACAGCTGACGTACCATGACACGCCAGTGGTTAAAGCTTGACCTTATGAAGCACAGCAATCAGAATGCGTTTCAGAAATAATATTCACTCTTGTCTCTGGCAACTCCAGAAGATTGCCTTTTTATTCTTGCTGCAGGTTTTAGGGAATTTTCTGCAGGGTGAATGGTTTGTCAGTTCTTGGTCTCTGGAAATGAATTGAACGATGGAGAGAGCTTTTTTTAAAAGGATATATCTACATCCTTTTATGGTGGGCATGTTAACATCGATTGAAGGCCCTCCTACAAAATAAGACTTGCAACCGATGAAACTCGAAAGGCCAGACCCAGCTGTGGTCACAGATGAGAGGTGAATGTTTACAGAATACCGTACTCTTTTCTACGGTTTTCACACTGGAAGTAAGTCTACCGTGGCTCCTCTCATTAAAGCAGGCTCCCTCTAATGGCCGCAGAAACTGTCGGGGAATTAGCCTGATTGCGGTTGCACGCACATTGCAGGCTTCCATCATTCTTCACAAACTACTTATCAGCCGAGAAGATCAGACTGGTTCTTGCGCTGGTCGTAGATGTGTAGATCCGGTTTTCGCCCTTCGTCAGGTGTGAGAGAATTGTCACACATCGTAGGTCAACAGTTAGTACCGTTGGATGCCGGAGCGGCATTCGGCTCTGTCGACCGATGAATGTTGTGTGAATTGTGATTACGAAGCGCAGAGTGCTGGTTACGATCTTCAGGAAATGAATTCGACTAATCAAAACGTCATGTCGCTCAACTTTTGAGAAAGGCAAGTTAACTTTTCGCCGTCTTTTACGGTTTCCGGTGGAGTATCTTACGCCCTTTCTTCAGTTTCGTTTCCGATCACAGCCTTCATTGAAAGTCCAACGGTATAGAACTATTCCCAAGGGGCAAACTTACCGATCTAGAGTTCGCAGATGATAATGTATGGACTACTACTGCTCAGGAGATGCAAGCTGCTCCCGTAAGATGTATGAGTGCACTACAGAATTGGTGGTAACAAGTGCCCGTTGTATGTCCACCGGCGGAGGTATAGGCGACGAGGACTCCAAGAATTCCGAAATTCAGATTGACATCTCCCGGCCTTAAACACTTACAACAGCGTCCTAACGCCTGCCTCTCTTTGAAGGGTAGATCTCATTGCAGGCGATGTCTTGCTTTACGGAGGCGGAGCTCAGTTCCTTCGCAGGAATGTCAACCGTGTATGGGAGCTGCAACATACGGAGAACCGTAAATGTGTGATGGCTGAAGTATGTCGGCTATGACCTTATTCGCTGAGATATTGGACTCAGACAGACTTTTAACCGAAACGAGTTCCTCACATCACCGTTACTTACGCCCTCAGCATTTTCCACGTCGCGACGAAGAGAGGAATAGGGTGGCAGAATATGGCATAACGTTTAGACTTGGTGAAACTTACGTCGAGGCTAGTTACTCTTGGTCGATCGTGACCGAAAGATCCTGATTGGCGCTGAAGGGAGACACTAAAAAAGGTGGTTCACAACCCAAACTAGTGGTGAGTGCTTAAAAGCTCGTCGTGGCCGGTATAATTACTCATAAAAGACAGCAAAATTACGGAAAGATGTATCCAACTAAACTCTCTTTGTGTCTTTCTGCATCTTGTATGTCATGAATTGGTTTCCACGCAGCTTATCATAACGCCTGTGTTAAGTTTATGCACTGGACTACTCCCGAAGAGCATGTCACCGAAGGTAGAGGATGTTTTCAAGAAGAGCGAGAAATTGCCCGATCCCAAGTCAAGGTCAGGAGTCAGGGTACCCTTCAACAGAGCTGTTTCCCAGAAGGATTCAATCTACTAGTTGTGATAGGAAGGTATTTGCTACGCAGTTGTGAACTTCTAATAAGGAAGGATTGGGTTCGTTTGTTCGGGTATCTGGTTCATAGTCATACGCCTGGTCTTGATAGTTGCCTTTTTGAGTGTCGTACACCCTCATCAACGCTTGAATCCGTGCATCACAACACTGGGTGTGCACAGGTATTATGCTCCAAACAGTGGTAGCTGCTGGACAATGTCGACCACTTGCGTATATCTGCCGGACCCACTGAAACTATACGCTGTCGCATGACAGTTTTGCTCTCCTGGTACGTTAGAAGTATCGAGAACGTCAGTGGTACATTTCTTTTCCCGTTAGCTTATGTTGAGGTACTAGTCAATTTCCCCACTGACTCTCGGGGCGTAACGCATCACAATCGAGCGCACCCTTACTCTCACTTTCGATCCCCATAAATTGAATACCATGGCTCAGAGGAGAAAAACCGCTTCCTTGTTTTGGACAAAGAGGTGCTAAGAATGGCCTGGTCAAAAAAAGAGTTAACATTTAGCTGCACAGTTGGTCGCTGTGAAAGCAAAACTCGCTTGTGTCATTATTGCAAACACGGAGCATGTATTTCGGCAACGGAACTCGCGGTTTTCTAGCACAAGACAGAACAGACCAAACAGTAGCATCAGTATGCTCCACGGGCGTCAGCTCAAGCCGATTGCCTCAAGCAGTTTGCACTCATTTGTTCACCGGACATCTTGCTCTAAAGATTATCCAACACAAACCTCATCGACTACCGGGAGCGAATCCGTTGACATCGCGTTTTCTTCCAAGTAAATCACTCAAACTTCACTTATTCCTCTGTCTTATCCATACAAATTGGAGCTGTGAAGAGGAACTTTGTAAATATGGGGCTAAAACCATGTGCTCCTCCAAGAGGGTGTGCTTCCTAAAAGAACGCCATTTCACTTGTTTTCAGGGATGCGTGCCCATAATGTGGCTGACTTCTGCTATGAACAGCATTTGTCCGTCACCAGTAGTTGAACCTCTGTGAATTTTTGGATAGTCACTAGCATTCTACTTTATGGGGGCTCGGGTCTGCTGTGCGTCAAACGGGCCATACAGGGCAGAGCTTTGAAAACCTACCGATAGGCACACAAGACGGCGCATAATCCAAATATATACGGTCGTTCTAGGTATTCGTTGAAGTTAACGGTCTATCATCCGGAGCACATGGCCTTTTCCTGTCACAGCCACCTTAGGCCTGTGCGCATACCTTGTTTATTTCACTCTTGGTCGGTGCAACGGATTTCGACAGGAGTGACTCCTGGTCACGGATGTTTTTACGACTAGAGTGGGTGTCATAGGCATTATTATACTGATAAATCTTATGTAAACTACTTGGGTGATTGCATTCAAAATGAGTTGCGTTAATAACGCTTTTCATCTTCACAAAGGTATTGAGAAAAGCATACGACGTAATCCCTTCTACTCCCCGATGCATCGAACTTTGAAGGCCATGTTCATATGCATTGCGAGCGGGATGTCCATCATTAACAGAATCGGCGTTAAGCCAGTCTTTTGAAGACAATGCGCGCGCTACCAATGAAAGACTAGATTTGAGAACATGCAATCTCCGCTAGATTTCCAGGGGATTTCCCAAATCTCGAGAAGACACCTCACACAGCTCACGATTTTTTTCAGGAGGAGCGGTTTTAACTGCTGAAGAATGGCAATGATATGTAGGAAGCTACTTCAAGGGTCACGTTTCAGGAGTCCAGTTTCAATTTCGAATGAAATGAGTTTGGCGTGCAAGGTCTAATGGCTTATACCTGTCCAAAACCTGCTTGAGCTATTTGAACAGGTACTATCGTTGCTACCCGCTAAATTCCATGCTTACCCTCATTGCAAAGGATGATATCCATCCATAGGTTGTCCTTCATTTCACCACCCCTGTGATCCGTTGATGCGGATACTAGTAATAATGTTACAGTTAATCATCGGGGAAAGTTTACGCGTCATTTTCTGGCTTTGAGATATAGTACTTCGGTGAAAATACTGCCGCACAAACGTGAGGAGCGAGAAGAGAGGAGAAAAGTGGAAAATTACCTGAGCGAATATTGTTCTTAGGCAAAACGGCAAATTGAAATCCCCTACTCTTTGTTCTTCGCGTTCGATCTCGGCTAATTTACTCGAAGTTGGTTACTGCTTGCATCGTTCCACATTCTGTTCTCCTACCTGTCTCCCCAGACTTGGTGAGAAATATTTTTTTTGTTATTCCTCTGCCTTCAATGTCACGGTGTTCCCCATGTATCTTTCCAGTTAACTCATTACTCGGTACTTCACAACTTGTGACAATTGTTCGCCTGATATCCTATCCGACAAATATCCCCCCTTGAATTCTGACCTTTCGGCCTCCACTACAGGCTGCCATACGATTCTACAAGAGCTGTTATGTATTTCGAAACATTTTTCGGACATTCAGTGGCCTGGTTAAATGTAGTTCCATTCTGTCCACTTTTCAGACGCTCCCGTTTTTGTAACTTCATGTTTATGCCACTATTGTATGTTACATACTACTAGTTGTTCAAACTTATGTCTCCTAAATTTGGTGAACATTCTTGGTGCCCTTTATTTCCATACCTTCGGTCGTATTGGGGTGTACAGTGAACTGTCCAAACGCTTGCACACGACTAGTGGAGTTCGTCAGAGTTGTCCTCTGTCTCTTTTTGTTCAGCTTTGTCATCGATGTTATCGTGGATTGCGCACTCCAGGAAGCCGTGAATCTAAGTATCGAGCTCACGTTTGGGGAGAGATCAATGAACTTGGATTATGAGGACGACATCTCTTGTTGTTTGACGATTAGTTACCAGTACAAATGGGATATCGGTCCCATGTTTTGACACGTGTGTCGCACCTCCAAGGTGCAGTCTTACTTCAAAATTTTCCACTCCGCTTGTGACTGAAACTTCACAACGGTTAGCTTTCCTATCTTATCAGCTACATTAGTTGTGATTGTAGCATAACAGCTGAAATCAATACGTGGATACTCAAGACGGGAGTAGTGATTCCCAGCCCGCCTCATCTGTGGCGTCGTTTAAGCTGAAGGCGACTGTAAGGGTTGTGAGTCTTGGCCCTTTCCATCCAATAACTTTGATCATCGGTATCTCCACAGCATAGCAAAGGTTAGCCCCCTGCAGCGAGTGTCCAACGAATTGGTGCGCAAGCGGTTATTTGATAACGAATCAGACTCGTTGGGGCAGGATATTAAACTCATCAGGTTAAGGTGGCCTGGACATGCCCAGGACATGTCCAACCACCTCTACGCAAGGAAGCGTTGTTTTCTGTTCCAACCGATTGTTGGCGAAAGTTTCGCGAGGGACGGGCCGTGAAGTGGCAACTTGAAATGAAAGTAGCTGAGTCCAAGTGAACGCCATGGGATCTTCGCGCCTTCCTGGCTGCGACCCACGTGATCCTGTTGGAATGTGGCTGGAGACCCTGCAGGACATGGTATTTAAGTAATTCCGGTGGCGCGCATGCTGTAGGATTGGCTAGGGTACGCTCGTCGTTGTGCGCTAGGCATATGTTGGGTGGGGCTGACGAAGTACGCTGGGTTAGTCCCGCAGATGGAGCCTTGCTTGCACACGATGCTCAAATGTACTTGGTTTAATATTGTCCAAAGATATAAACACTTTCATTTTGCATGTTCCCTCTAGAGACATGCTACTTCTCTGCACTAAGTCCATCCCCTTCCCGCTTTTACTTTTACTTTTTGACTATATAACAGTTAAGCTCCAGTGTATATTACAGCTGGATTGCTGTCATCGATGGCAACAGTTCAGAGTTAGGTGGGATATTCAGCAGTTATTCTGTATAGGTAAACATTCAGTTGCAAATTAAGATGATGTGAACCGGAGGCAACCTACTTAAGCCTAAGGACATTCTTCTGTTTCAAAGAAGAGAGACACTGATAATAGAAAATCTATTTTTTGGTTTTGTCTTTACTCAGTTTAAGAAGTGATGCAACGAATGCAGGTGTAAATGCAGTTCACCATTATTTCTTCTCGCGTTCAGTTCCCACCTGTTGGGACACACCCCATGGGGTTACAGAAAAATCGGCGACGCCTGGCTGCGTAACGGGGCTCCTGTTGATTGTTTGCATTACGCCACCACCTGGGTTTGATGGAAACGTCCTGTATAAGCGGAGAAAAAACATTTATTCTCAGTTTGCGGCCTCAGATGGCTAAATGAAATGTATTACTTGCCCCACACTACTTCCCGACGGAGCACCACTGCTCATCAGGTAGACGTCATCTTCGGGTTTCCATCAACCTTATTTCCTAGTTGCATGTCAAACTGTGTTTGTGAGTGGAGTTATACAGCCATTTGCAAATTAACTTGATGTTAATAATCGCTGATAACTGCATCCATGATAAGTGACTAAGTGGGAAAACACAATTCTGACGAACAGAACATGTAGTTGCAGCTACTTAATAGCCAATTTGAAAACAACTTTCTCGTTTACTCAATTGCATATTCCGGGTGTCGTTGTATACCAAACTTCGTTGTCTAATATGCAGACACTACATCCCACTCCAAGAGTAGTGCCACTACCCTGCGAATGGACTTGACTCTGCTTGCCCAGTATCAATCATAGAGAGGCTAGGGGCAGGGTCCCCGAACGAAATCCTACATCTCACTGCCTTGTGGCTCAGACTTTTGAGTCAAAGGCCAAACTAAACTTCCTTCTTCGGCCTGGGCAACCTTGCAGCTCTTAGCTCACCGGTCTTCTCCCACATTCCCCCCCCACCCATCGTACAATGAAGTACGATCAGCCCATCTGCCAATCCCGTAGCCACTATTCCGTGTCTAAACCTTTGCCCGGAAGAATAAACCAAAATGATCACTTACTAACCTCAAAAGTTCCGATCCATGTTGTAGCCTTTAATGTCCGTACTCTATGTCAAATTGGGTAACAGGCATCCCGTGCTGAAATCTTGCTCTCCCTCTCTGTCGATTTATGTTGAAATACGCATACAAGACCCCACTACGGTCGTGCTCCTCAAGCCGCTTAGGACGAGCTCAGATGTTCCACATTTCACTCTTCGGGTATCTGGTGATCCTGACCCAATGGCTCGAGGTATCTAGGGTGTGGGAGTTGCACTCAGCCCCAAGGCTGAAAAGTGCCTTACTGGACTGGATCCCAGTAAACAGTCGCCTTTGCGCTGTGCGGTTGTCTGGCTCAATTAAGATTATCACATCGATGCGGTAAACGGTGTTTGTTTGTCGTATCAGCATACGCCCCAACAGATAGCAGTTCTGAGACTGAGAAGGACGAGTTTTATCAAGATCTGTTACGACGGCTTCGGTCGGCAAGAATGGCGGATATAGTAACCCTGGAGGGTGATGTGAATGCCCAAGTTGGACGACTAAGTGCGGAAGAAGCACAGTTAGGTGGTAGATTTGGAGCCGATGCTGAGCGTACGCGTAATGGGGTGCGGCTTCTTCAGTTGTGTGCAGATCATCGTCTGTTCCTAGCCAGTACGAACTTCCAACAGAAACACCCACATCGAATTACTCGGAGGCCATCTACCAGAAGACAGTCGTGGACTCAATTGGACCATATGGCTATCAGTTACCGATAGAGAGTCTCGGTTAAGGATTGTCGTTCCTTCTGGGGTACGCAACTGGACTCTGATCACGCCATCGTGCGGGCCCGCTTAGCACTTCGCTTTCCGCCAGCACTACGCGTGCCGAAAGAGGGCAGCTCTGTTCATCAACTTCAGTAGCGTCAACTTCAGTAGCAGAGTATCGAGCTGATCTGGCTAGAAAGCTACTGGAAACGCACAGTCACGTGGACGACGAAGATTGCTTGGAGGATGAATGGAGGCGAGCTAAAGAAGCAATGCTGTCAGCTTTCAGAACTGTTTGTCCAGCCCACCTGACTCGACCAAATGAACACTGGATATCGTCGATATCGGCAGATCTTATTGCTGCCAGAAAGACCATACCAGCAACTAGCGACTATGATGGCGCACGCAGATCCCTCAAACACCGGATAATCAGGGGCCTGAAGAATGACAGAGAACGCCGGTGGATTTCAAAGGCCCAGGAAATGCACAAGGCCTTCGGTGCAGGCAACAGCCGCGCTCTGTTACAACTGATTCGATCAACCGGTCAAAAGAAGGCAGGTGTCAGTGAAACAATATGCGAAAAAGACGGAACAGCAATTCACTCCCTCGATCGCCGTCTTGAACGGTGGGCCGAGCACTTCAAAGAACAGTTCAGCTGATCTCCTTCAACACAACCACTGGAAAAACCCAGCCGGCCCGAATGGAACATTGACACCAACCCATCATCAGCAACCGAAATCCAGCGTGAGATTTCAATCCTGAAGCGCGACAAGGCACCTGGCCCGGTGGTCTACACCGCGCACTCTTCGAAGGTGGCGAGGTCCTGGTGAACAGTCTGACAACCATACCGCAGAAGATTTGGAACGAAAACAGAATACCAGCCGAATGGAGCTCCTCGACCGTCATCCCAGTTTTCAAAAAGGGAGCAAGAACGTCATGTGGAAACCATCGTGGTATCAGCCTGGTATCCGTCGCATCTAAGGTGTTCTCTGACATTATTTTGCGCAGGTTGATGGATTATCGGGAGAATCAAGCTGGGTTTCGCCCTGTTCGGGGATGCATCGACCATATCTTCACCTTGAGGCAAATTCTTGAACATCGCCACTCATTCAGACGTCTCACGTTGGTCGTTTTTCTGGATTTGAAAGCTGCTTTTGGTTCTGTCGATCGTCAGCAACTTTGGCAGTGTCTGGCGATCAAAGGTGTCCCTTCCACATTTCTATCCCTTATGAGGGCACTGTATGCAAACTGTGGCCGCGTACGAGTATACGCGAAGCTCTCGCCTGAGTTCACCACGTACATTGGTGTAAGACAAGGCTGTCCTCTTTCCCCTTTCCTCTTCAACTTTGTTATTGATATGCTGCTTGAAATCTCTCTGCCTGCCTCTGAAACCTCGGGAGTCGAAATGTTCCCGGGACTTTCCCTTACAGACGTTGAGTATACATACGATATTGCTCTCCTTTGTTCAGATCCTTCTCAAATGCGGACGATTTTAAATAACCTAAGTAAATTTGCATCACGGTTTGGCATGCGCTTCACACCTGCAGTGTAAAGTGCTTGTATAAGACTGGGTGGGATCAAAGCCACACTTCATGCTTGCAGGCGAGCCAATCGTCGTGGTAGATAAATTTGCTTACCTGGGCAGCTGTATAAGTTCCGATAAAATGGCTGGAGGTGAGATTATTTCTCGAATCGGAAAGGCCATGACAACTTTTGCCAACCTCCGACACCTATGACGCCGACGTGACGTCAGTTTGTCTGTCAAGGGCAGAGTTTACCCTGCGGTGGTGCGATCCATACTGCTTTATGGATCAGAAACGTGGCCCCCACGCGCAGAGGACGTATGGAAGATGTCAGTGTTTAACCATCGGTGTCTCCAAAGCATTGGTCAGGTCTGGTGGGAACATCGGATTAGTAATGTTGAGGTACACCAGATGGTCTTAGGAAGAAAGAACTCTCCCGCGATAGATGAATTACTCACGCTTCATAGACTACGCTGGTTAGGACATGTACTCCGCATGCCAGAAGACCGTCTGCCTCACAGAGCTGTTTTTGCCCAGCCCTGTGCTGCGTGGAAGCGACCGAGAGGTGGACAGTGTATGACCTGGCAACGAAGTACGAAAACACTAAACAGTAAACTTAGTCGTGTCGGCAACTGCCGCCTCCCTTGATGGGGACCCCGGGACTCAAATCACTAGTGGTTAATGACATTGGCAGAAATGGCCCAATCGCGCAGTCAGTGGCGCTCCTGCATCAGAGCTATCGCCTTCAATGCGTAGGTATCCAGTTCCCGAACTAACTGAACATGCCATCGCTTTCAATGCTTGGCTGTATTTCCCACACTCTCCCGTTTTCCGGTGATCGAAAGTGTAGCAGCTGGAACCAATGTGCTTATGATACACGATGTATAACTAATAAATTAGAAAAATTGAAAATTGATTTCAACCGTGCAGCGCATTAATTAGGATTCATTTATGTAAAGCTTCAAATGAAGGAAGAGGGGCCACATTACTTGCAGAGTGATCAAGTAAGCATAACAGTAAGCGTTGATTTGGATAAAGTGCTATGAAACGCCATGCTCTTAACCTAGCAGATAAGTATTTAAAACTGTTTCTGTACTCCATTGAGGACATTCCAAAGTGCCAACATCGCATTAATCTGTGCTAGGACGCGAAATCCGTTGCAGCTCATCCGCGTAGGCCTGTTACTTTCACCAAACGCAAGGTTGCTCCTGAACCCTTTCAGGAGATTCTGTGGGAGAATATTAGTGAACCCATTCGGCATCCCGAATAAGTCATTTCAATTTGATGGTACCTTAAAAGAGTTACATGGCTAATGAAATGTTTAATAATAAAATATTGGAAGTGAAATGTTTGCAAGGTGAGGACACGAACCAGATGTGATATGCACAGTTTCAGATCAAACGCAGATTTCCGGTTTAGCTTGGCCTACACAACGCAATTTCTGGTGTCTGAATCACACTTCTGGATCAGACAGTCAGACTAGAATTTAACCGTATGCGCATATTCTGTCGCTTATAATTTCTGAATACCTCGGCGGTCCGCGGGGAAAGATGTGATGAATTAAAGGCGTAGTCTGGTCATGTGCTTAGCCCACCACTGAACCGTACACTTCAACCTTTAGATCCGTTAGCCCGCGTATTAAGTCAAAAATCCACATTGAAATCGACCCAATTTTGCGACAGCCTGTAGGCAATTGATCATTTTAGCGTTTCTAGTAGTGACTACAGTGTGACGGACAAGGTCGTCCAACCAATTTTTAGACATGAACCCGTCGGAAAGCTAGGTGATTAACTTGGTATTGACTTTCCGTTCTTATCCGTTTTCTGTTATTTTGACGTAAACATCACAGCTGGCGGCATCTGTCCTGCTGTGGTTGCTTAGTTTTTCCACATCTATTTTTCGCGTTTAGCAACGGCCTGCTTTATTACAGCCAGAATATAATTCAGTGTGGTGCGAAATTTATATTAAATAATGTACTTAGCGATTAGATGATGACGTTACTTATTTCATATTACAGAACTGAAAGACCCCGGCTCTAGTCTGGTGTAGTTTTCATCTGTTTGTGACTGATTATTATGTTCAGCACAACACATCGTACGAATGTATTATGACCAACAGAAGAATTCTTTGGGCATGCTTACCGAGATTTCCTCACTGTTGTGAAAGGCGTCAAGGCTCCTCTGGTGCGTGCTTGGTAGATTATTCGATTGAACCACTCGCAGTTGGGATGTATTCTAATGGTCTATATGTTAAGCCGTACAGGCTTTAGGAAGAGAGGTAGCAACAGCTTTTCTAAATTTCGGGCATCAAAAATCAGTTAGCTTGATCTTATCATTTTACGGCAGGCTTCCTGACAGGAAAGCTTCACTCCCGCAGTAAACCTTATAATGAAAATTATTTTAAACATTATGCGCCTAATCTTTTAGTTTCCTTTGTAGAAGTAACGATAGGGCAAGCAGTGATAATAAATAATAGGAAAGGTAGCTGTAAACTCACGCTCTCTCCCTTTCTGTCGACATACTGGCCCTGGTGTTCGTGCTGAAACAGACACTTATTGTCCTTGCAACGATAAACCTTTGGTGTATAATCTACTCCACTCATCTGGGAGCTCCAGATGGGATAAAAGCATTGTGGACTGATCATACCTTGCCTTCATAATTCCGTTGAGTGAATGTTTGCGCAAGCAAATGCCATTTGTTTCTAGCAACACGTTTGTCATGTGGTAATCAAGCCAGAATAGGAACCATGATAAACTTAGGTATGATAATTTGGTGAATCACTACTGCGTGATAGTCAGATTCAGATTCCAACCCGACGCATCCACCACTTCTCTAAGAAAATGCAAATTGCTTTTATTCTTATTCAATTTCAGAGTACCATCCATCTCCCTGTTTCGCCTTCCACTTGGATAAAGGCCAACCTTGCCATGCAAAACTGGGTCAAAAGCTCTTGAAAAACTGACAAGCAATTTGGAGTTGGTGCATCGTGGTTAAAGTGGCCAAAGTTAAACAATTCATTATTCTTAGGATTAGACATAGAAATTGAAACAAAAAGCATGGCCTGAAGACCAGAAGTGACTGGACCTTACCGTGGTGTGGCGGTTTGTTTACCTCGGCGACCCATTGAGCTATACTGCGGGGTGTCCGCGCGACACTCACAGAGTCTCTCATACCAGGTTGGTTAATGGTTAGAGGTCTGACGAACGGTCTCCTCCTCCTGCAGGTTGGGGGTTGGGACGTGTGTGGCGACGTGTTCCGTAAAAATGGTAATGTACTTGCATTTCCAGCCCAACACCGCTGCCTTGCAGTCAGGCTTTTGAACCAACGGCTTTGGTTGAGGACCCTAATCGCCCTCCTTTCTAGGTGTGGGTGCTCTGGCAACCCACGTACAACCATTAACTCCACATATACAAATGAACTCATGCCACATCGGCCGTCGTGTGGTGCTATCAGCCGGGTCGCCTTACTCGCTGCACACAGCAGGACAGGTAAGCGAAATCAGACCACTACTGACGCCTCCCTTCTTTCTCTTTCACATTTTCTTTCACAGGGCGGAAGGAGCCTCGCTTGAGTGGGTACCTGTTGATAGTCGCCTCTGTGCGGTTCGTCTGGCAACGTCTGTGAAATAGTCTCACAAGCGGGAAGTTGATCGATGTTTATCGTGTCTGCTTACGCCACAACTGACTGTAGCTCCGACACCGTCAAAGACAGGTTTTACGACGCTCTGAATGCACTGTTTCAGCGACCAAAAAGCTCAATATCGTGGTGGTTGCCGGAGATCTGAATGCACAACTGGGCAGGCTTAGCGCAACTGCGGATCAGTTAGGTGGCCGATATGGACTGGACTCGGTACGTGCGGAACGTGGTAAACGATTTCTTCAGCTGTGTGCTGACCGCAGGCTGTTTTATGCAGTACCAACTTCCGAAATAGCCGAAGTTGTCTGGCCACGTGGTGTCCTCCAACGGCATGCCGGCCACAAACTCAAACCGATCACATTGCCATCAGTTACCGATGGCGCGGATCAACAACTGACTGCCGGTCATTTTGGAACACATTTGTGAATTCCGACCACACGCTTGTGCGGAGTCGCTTCTCCCTACATTTTCCAGGGCTGCGTAAGGTGCGGACAAATGGCTTGGCAACTGGGAGACTGGCAGGTGCGGGTGTTAGAGGAATTTACCAGAATCGTTTTCTGGATTCGCTTCCAACTGCTCCACCGTCAGATGTGAATTCATACTGCACATTGCTGGGAGTTTTGCTTGTGGCGCGCTGCTACCAGGCCCACTCGAGCACTGGATGTCAGACCGAACAGTGACACTGCCTAAATCTGGGAGAAATATCCCAGCCGGTCCAGAACATAACTTGATGCGATCAATTATTATACGTCAAGTGAAAGTGAGAGTGCGAGCCGAAGGTGAAGTGTGGTGGACACGAACAACCAAGGAAGTGGAAGATGCCCAGAAAGCCAGAAATGCTCGAAGATTATTTCTGTTGATCCATGTGACCGGCCCCCGGAATGAAGATGAACGCCTCGACCGGTGGGCCGAATACTTCGAACAAAAGTTATAGTGGCTACCAGCTGCCACTCATCTGGAGCCCCCAGTTGAAGTGGAACCCTGGACGGTGAATGTGGAACCCCATACGGCATCGGAGGTTTATGACTGCATATGTTCTCCCGAGCGCCACCGAGCTTCTGGTCCGGATGACCTCCCACCCGCATTGTTCAAAGACGAGGGTGAAATCCTCAGTCAGCGCTTGTCTGATCTTATCGCCTGCATTTGGTAAAAGGATACTGTCCGAGATAACTGGGGAGAGTCAGTGATAGTGCCCATTTCAAAAAAGGGGCTCGTAGTGAGTGTGGTAACCACAAGGGAATCAGTGTGACTCCGGTTGTAACGAGACTATTGGCGTCACTTTTGCTTCGTCGCCTTGTGGTGGCCCGTGAAACACTGCGTCGAGAGCAGCAAGTCGGATTACGGCCTGATAGGGGTTGCGTTGAACAAATCTTCACAATCCGTCAGGTACTTGAACGACGCTATACGTACAAACGACCCACAATTTTAGTATTCCTGGAGTTCCAAGTTGCATTCGACTCGGTTGACCGGTCTGTTCTTCTTGACGCGCATGCCCATCAAGGAATGCCCCGGAAGTTCGTGAACATAATAAGTTCTTTGTATTCTCCGACCTTCGGACGTGTGAGCGTATACGGAGAGCTCTCCAAAAGCTTCCGTACACAAAGCGGTGTCCTTTAGGAATGCCTACTCTTCCAATTCTTATTCAATTTCGTGATCGATGAGATAATGAGACCAACGCTGGTAGGTCTGCAAAACCCCGGTTTTCAAATAGCCTCTGACGAAAACCTTGTCGATCTGGAATATGCAGACAATATCTTCCTCGTCTTCGAAGAGGAGAAGAAGGCTTAGGTGTTTTTGGACGAACTGACCAAAGCCATACCGTCCTTTGGTATGCACTTTGCACCCACAAAGTGTAAGCTCATGCTCGTGGACATGCAGTCACTGAGCCCGCTACTTACAATCCAGCGGGAGGCACTCGAAGTTGCGGAGCGTTTCGTGTGTCTTGGAACTTGTATTAGTTGCGACTGTAGTGTGACAGATCACGTCAATGCACGAATCTGCAAGGATGGGGTCGCTTTTGCTAATTTGAGACACCTATGGCATCAAGACGGTATATCCATGAATCTCAAGAGACGTGTGTCAGGCTACAGTGCGGGCTGTTTTGCTGTATGGCTGTGAGACTTAGCCTGTTCGAGCAGCGAAACTGAGACGTCTCCAGGTGTTCGCTAATGGCTGTCTCAGGACCATATCTCGTGTACGTTGGCGTCAGCGAATCCGTAGCGGGGCAATTAGAAGGCGAGTTTTTGGTTGTGCAACGGGGACTTTCAT
This sequence comes from Opisthorchis felineus, assembly GCA_004794785.1. Classification (NCBI taxonomy): domain Eukaryota; kingdom Metazoa; phylum Platyhelminthes; class Trematoda; order Opisthorchiida; family Opisthorchiidae; genus Opisthorchis; species Opisthorchis felineus. The sequence continues at coordinate 139,460 of SJOL01002812.1, read as the reverse complement.
TGGAGAATGTGTCCAGCACCAGAAGCTGTGTTGGTTGGGACATGTGTTGCATATGCCGAACCATCGTTAACCAGCAGAGGGGTATGAAAGAGATTACGAAACGTTTGTGTGCTGTCGGTGTTACTTGCCTACCAGGATGGAGACCGCGTGATCCCCACCGTGCCTGGTTATAGACACTGCAAGATACGGCTGCTAATCGATGTCAGTTGCGATCTTGTTGTCAGTTTCTATCTAGATTGCCTGAGTGAGTGTTTGTAGGTGTGGGCACCTCGGAATGATTGTAGTTATCTAGTACCAAGTCCATTCCCTGTCCACCCTTTTTTCCTTCACAATAAGGCTTCCAAATGAATCATGGTTGCACGGCGGCGAAGCATCGGTGTTGAACACTGATGTCATTCTGTTCACGGTGATGATGATGACCAGAAAATTTCACTCGCTTCTCTCTATTAAGAAATTATAATATAAAATAACGGTTTATCACTCCGTGCGTAGATATCTTACAGCTTGAAAGAGATACGGGGACTGAGATATTGGCAGGTGGCACAAGTACCGACAGGAGCGATCCAAAAGCCAGGGTTTAGTCCGAACCATGGACTCTGCGGTCGACATTTCCTCGCCTTAACTACTCAGTTATTTCGAACTGTGTCTGTTTGTCCGCACGTCACTCTGGTTGCTGCATCTGTTGCTCATAAACTGGTTCGCCTTGAATGAGGAACCCATTTGTCTGGAACAAAATGTTTGCTACTTACATTTTTCACCTCTTAGAGTACAACAATACAACTCTCTCACGGTTCAAAAATTGAACCGCAGCATTTTTCGCTCTTTGCGGGAGTGGTTTTCTTAAATCCACCCTTTCTCGTTACTGATTGACCAGTTGAAACTGGTGTAGGATGCTGAGTTTGGTTGCGTTTAGTGGTTCATCCAGTAAGGGGATAGGTTTCAACACGCGCGATATCCTTTCCTCCTCTTGGGAGTTTTCGGATGTTCTACAGAATAGCTAAGATACATATCCACCCGTTCCTTCGGATGGGACCGACAGCAGACCTACTGTCCTATAAAACAATCAGGATGAACTACTCGAACCACAACCAGTAGCCAAAAGTACCCGAAAAGTTCAGGTGTGTTCAACCGTGATAAGCGAAAATATCGGAGTATAGATTCACAGTTTCCGCACAATAGGAAGTAAGTTGATGTACACAAGGGAGAACAAACAGTACTTATTAATGAAGTTCTGCTGGATTATCTACTAGCCACATGTCTGTGTGGTGCCATGTAGCAAATGACACGACCTACAGACGTCACTCAGTCGTCCAAAAATGACGTGTCAACACCGCTGTCTTTAAAGCCTCATAACAAAATAACATTCTCCCGCCCATCTCAAATCCCCTCACTTCTGTGACCAGGAATAAGGCAGTCATATTGCTCACCAGATTAATTTGTAGCCAAAAGGTTATTTTTGAGTAAAAACGTGTTCCATTCTGGTAGGTATTGTACAAACCAACCCTACAGTCACACTTGCAGCTTTACCTGTCTGCTAAAGAGTCTAGGATAGCGGGAAGTGGGATGACATGTTAGTTCCTTAGCAGTGGTTTCGTCCCGTTGCTGATTAGGTTCTTCTTTTTGACTGGTTCAAATTTTGTGCCTCCTCGAAGCTTCACTGACGTAAGATAATATTCATCAACTTTTATCCTTGTGTGACTTGCGGATAATGGCATTTTATCCGGGCACTCAAGAAGGTATATTGAACACTTTGTAGGCAATAAAGTTTTATTAGGATCGTTTTAAGCTTTTTCAGTGCCCATGGAATCGAAAACTAACCACAAGCAATCCCCTCTAACGTTAGAATGGCATCAACCAATTAAAATTTATTTGGTGTGCAAGATAACAGATTCATCTTTTATAAGTTAGGAATAGATACTATTTTTGCGGTAACGAACTATCGTAGTTAAATACAATCCAGCTTATGAATCCCAGTACATTTAGACTAACTTCGTTGGATGTAAATGTGCTGGGTGACATGATATCCGGGTGTTATTCGGTTGCAAATCGTCCAGTTCAGACTCCTCTTGGCTGTCCGTTCCTTTTGTGACACCAAATGAAGGCTTGGTTTTTCACCAAAGTTTTGTCGAGAAGTATGGTGAAGGCCACTATTAGTTAATTCCTTAATTTTTATAAGGGTAACATGATAGTAATAGGCAAACTTCTTAAAGGTATGACGATCTCTGGGTTCATTCGCTCGGGTTCCATTTAAAATTAGAATTATTCCAATAATTTAGCAGATTCGTTTGCACATTTTGACTGGGGATTGCCAACAAATAGCAAGAATTAGAGCTATATGGACATCTCTGAGGGTGTAGTCTGTCTACATCTGAATGGTGCTGCATCGAATAACAGGGAGCTGAGTCACATTAAATGGGTGTGCTGCATATGGCACTTGGAACAAGCTATGTCAACGAACCAAACGAAGTGCGAAATCGCAGAAGTATTTGGGTCATTTTCTGGGAGAATATGCATTTAAAACACATACATGCATAAGATAGAAACATTCGTCCATAATCAACCAGTGGTGATATTGTAACGAGAAGACTGACCGTCAGGTCAGATTATTTATTAGGATTAGTTCAACAGACTATCGGGAAATCGGATTAAATATGGGAGGAATTCTCACCTAAATAGCAAACACTATCGACACCCTCGCGGCGTGCACATTTTTCAGTCGCTGAGTGATGTATTCCTTTCAGGAGCTGTATTTATCTCTGGGTCCTGCTGCTCAACGGGACATGGGATAGCGGTTTACACATATTTGCTCCGTAATTACCAACTTTCCCATCCGTTGGGCTGCAGCAAGGGGTCATGCCTTGATGAACCTCTGCATCGGAACCTCCAAAGCAGTTTTTTGGTCTGCACGTTCCTTTATGGATACTCTAGGCAGTGTTACCTCTCAAGATACTTCGAGTTGTCCCCGAACTAAGGACTTACCTTGTGACCAGTTCACCTGGTTGTGATCCTACCAAAATCTTATTCTGAACTCGAGTTAATGGAACTTTGTTTTCCACCAACTAGAAACTTTTGTTCGCGTGGAGAGCCTACGGTCCCAAACTACCATAAGCAAAATGTAGCCAATGCTCCAAAAATTTGAAACATTGCGCCCACTTTTTCCGTCTCATTAGAACTGACAGAAGATATAAGCTGCGGCATGTAAACATTTCTGTTACTACTTTCACTCGGGAACGTCAAACATGCTAGTTACACAGATGAAGAGTAGAAACAGTGTTGAATAGACACTGATTGGCTGACTTCTGCAAGTCACCTGATCAGTGCCAGGGTAATCAAATCCACAGAGCGCTAGACTGCAGCCCGGATCAAATAGTGCAGGAGGAGGAATTCCTGAAGAAACCCCTGCTGCAGTACAATTATCTGGAGCTTTCAGTGAACATAGAAAGCCTCAATTTACTTAGCCAGCAAGAAGTGTATAACTTTTTCTCTTCAGTTCAAATACGGCTAAGTTAACACCGATATAAAACGCAAGCTCACTTCTGTGTTAAAACTTGTTTAGGCTGTAGCCGAACTACGTCTCATACGGGTCAAGAGAGAATTTGCCTTGCGCAAGAGTGAGCCTAAGTTGAATAATCTATATGCTCCTCATGTGGTCTACGAGCTCGCCTGCATTTTCGAAGATGCTTACATCAGCAGGGCAGAGAGATGCTTTGCGGAACTTGCGGCAGTACACATTCCGAAGTGCATCGTCAATATCCAGATATCCGCTAGATACTGATAATCGAATTAACCCTGTCAGCTTCTTCCGAATCCTATTGTGCATCACAAACCCCGAAGTTTTAGTGATGACCGAAACGCTACTGATCAAAATAAACCAGCCCAGATTATATGAATAAGAAAGGTTGAAGCAAATGGTTTGATTACCCAGGTATTGATCAGGTGACTTGCAGAAATCAGCCAACCAGTGTTCAACATGTGAGGGCTCTAGATATTTGCTGTTCCACTTTCCTGTTCTTTAAGTGATACCATTTTGACTGGAATGCTCAGTTGTCATGCTGACAGGGGATAGACACATATTGGGTCAAGCCGTCTCTCTTGTCCGAATTCACCTATCCCTCCTTACGCATGGCTGAAAATCTATAAGGATGTACAAGTCAGTAGTCAATATCCCTGCAATTTATCACAGTTGTACTTTACAGAAATGGAAGTACAAAAGTACAGTTAGTGACAGTTGCAGTTGTGTTAGATTACTTAACCACTTAATTTCGGATAAGCACACTTCAGACTTCAGAGGACGTGAGCACTGAACACAACAATCAAAGCTCAAAAAACCGGTATACTGTCGTTCAAGACAATCACAACACTTATTATACGCAACGTATGGTCATTTAGGTGGCCTTACTAAGATGTGACCAGTTACGCGGTAGGCAGTCGTTTTGCTTTTGCTGGTGCTTGTCGGTGCTATATACCCCTGGTTTCTGATTGTGGAACAACAGATTACTTGGGCCTACAAATTCAAAAGCTGATTCCTTTGGTGTGAAAAATCATGATGGTTGAATGAGTCGGAAGATGTGATATATATTCATTTAGTGGTGAAATAGGCCAGGTGGATTAAAATGGCACTTGTAGCACACTTCGATGATTCAGTAAAAGTTGGACAACTGTAAGGTTGGTCAACACAATGAGACGGACTACTTGTCCTCCCATTGTAACTGGACCTGCAGGATGAAGTCAATGTATACACTCAGAAAGATGTATCTTGTGTAGTTCAGCTTGTCTGGCGGTGAGAGTTTCGCGAGTTTATTATTCCAACCAGAGCCCGTCATATTTTCAGTCTGGTTACTATCTTCACCTAGGGTCAACCCGCCTAGCGGAAAAGTAGTCAGCCACGCGACGAGCTATGTTTGCACCATAATACTGCGTGAAATCGTGATTTGCCTTAGGGTTTCAACGGTGCGGACAAGCTCTTGGCCAACAAACGGCCGAACCCAGTAGGCACAAATCACTATCACGGTCAGTCCCGTGCTTGCCTTGAGTAACCATTGAATTACGCAGGCAACAAATAATCCCCAACTGTCATAGCTTGCTCTGCTCACTTTAGGATCAGAAATATTGCTGCTATTTCTGTTACAGCAGCTAATGACTTGATTCATGTACTATATACAGCAGTCTAGTCACCAGAGTAAGTCGGAATGGGTGAAATCTGGGTTATTGGATCATCGATGGCCGATGACGGAAAGCATGTAATGCCACTGGTCCCCGAGATATTGCTGCAGGGATCAACGTTGATCTGGCATTTCTATGACATGTGAATAGATCACACTTTTTCACGAATTCCTTATAGCTGAAAGGGAACAAAAAAACTTGACCTATTTTCTAACGTAACTATGTCTTTATACATAAAAAATCATCTGTAATATGCTTGTCTTTCGGGCGTGGTGGTGATCTCTAAGTAAAAGCTCAAGAACGAGCTGTGCGCAAATTGTCAGTACTGAAATAAACGATCCGCGCATCCTGCTGGATGGAGTCGTCACCGATGGAATTGAACCAGTATCCCATGTAAATCTCACTGAACAACAGTACGACGCCTAACCATAGACAAACCTTGGATAGGCAGCATTCTGGCTACTGGGCTTGGTTGCTTACTGTGCAGGGTGGGGGAATCATGTGGATTTTGCCATGAGGAAACGAAATCACGTGGCAGTTAGGTTTACAGTGGCCGCATTCATTTCGCATCACTAAGTCATGTCCGGTTGAGTGCGAACTTTTCGCTAACATGAGCTGAAGGTAAAAACAGCGCGGTCTTTGGTATAAGACGGCTGAACATGTACATAACGTCCAGACAACCTTAATCCGATCAACTTTATTTGCTGCTCCAGTAGTTCGGATTTGTCATCATGTGCAAACTTGCCGCTGATATTCCGAAGCCAGATACCACATGCTATGCTACGAAGGCGCCGATGATTAAACGGGCGAAGACGCGAAATACACCCATTTGCAAACAAATTTGGTTTTGCGAGAGACTCATCTGGAACCCAGCTGAATCTCTCGTTTGTGATGTTTCCAGGCAACTGAATGTGCTGCACCAGGCCGCCTTATGTTTCAGTTGCTACGTTATTCGAGATATCGCGATACATGTATATTCGTAGTGCACTACTCATAAGGTTGCTGAAAATACTTCGACAGCCCACGACCGGTTTCGCCCTTCTTGAGGCTCATCAGGTAGGCGCAGTCCCCGAGTTTCCGTCAACCTTATGTTCTACTTGAAACCAAATTGCACGAAATTAGCGAAATACCCTCATTTGCAAACAAATTTGGTTTTGCCCTATATATTTATATAGGGCACGGATACTCCCGGTAGCAAAGGGCTCTATTTCTCGAGCTTTCGATGTCCACCAGAGCTCTCGGTCTTTCCTTGGGCTTTTCACTATTTGGTGTTTGAGAGATTTGAGTACGCTGTCGTACTAGTTGCCTGGTAGTACGGACTTGCTGGCGTCAATCATGGATAGCGATCTCGACGACATCCAGTGGTCTTATGGTTGAATCGGAGAAGTCGGAGAGACAGCACTGAACGCCGTTCACATAGCTCCTTTCACATTTTGCCATGCTTCATCCACGTGCTCACTACCAGCACAGAATCGGTTTGCTGTACAGAGTTGTTGAGCTGGCTCAGATCGACGGTGTCGAGCTATGGTAGTTCTTCAAAGATGGTGGATTGGCATGCTTCTTGTTGACATGCGAGGGCCTGAAGAAAAACCCACTCAGGTGTGCACTCACCATGGCGTGATCGGATTCAAGTTGTGTGCCCCAGAAGGAAAGGCAGTCTTGAAATGTAGCTGTCCACAGGTAGCTGTTGGCTACGTGATCCAACTGGGTCCACGATTGATTTGCAGCCGGTAGCCGCTAGGTTACGCGATGCGAACGTTCACGCCGAAAGTTCGTACTGGCCAGAAACAGTTCATGATCAGCACACAACTAGAGGAGTCGCTTACTGCTGTCTGTGCGACGAGCATCAACTCCAAATCGACCATCCAGATGTGATTACAAGGAGCTCAAACGACCGACTTGGGCATTCATTTCGCCCGCAAGGATCATAATGTCATGGCTTCTTGCTTGACGAATAAACCCAGAGAGCTCTCGGTAGAACGCATCCTCAGCGTCAGAACTGTAGCCTGTTGGGGCATAAGCCGACATCACAAACAGGCACCGTTTTTATGTCCAAACGTATTGAAGTTGAATGAGCTGGATAACCGGACGGCTCAAGGACAACCATTCACTGGGATCCAAACCAGTAATGCGCTTTGAGCTCTGGGGCTGAGTACAACTCCCACGCTGTATACTACATGAGTCATCACTTTTGGATCACCGGACACGCGGAGAGGGAAAAATATGGAAGAGAGGAGTTCGTTTTTGGCGTTTTGAGATGCACAGCCACGCTTGGGACTTTTATGCTTGTTCAAAAGACACAGTATACATCAATTTTAGGGGTGTATAACGCCTCAGCGAGCAGTGCACTTTTTCCATTTTGACATAGAGTATGGACGTTAAAAGCTCCTACGTGTAAAGAACCTCGTGGATTTAGTAAGGTGTTATTTTGTTTATTACTGATAGGCAGTAGAATGCATCGGTCAGGAAACTGACAGTCATATGACCCAGCAGCGTTTGTTTGTGTGGTGGGAAGGGGTTGGGAAGGAAAATCGGTGGACAAAGAGATGTGCGGGCAACTGATACATCCCGGTTGCCCAGGTCGAGGAAAGAGGTTTGGTTGAGGTACCCCACCTTGAGCCTTTGGCTCAAAAGTCTGACCCACAAGACAGTGGGAGGATGTAGGGTTCTGTTCAGGGACGCTGACCCTAGCCTCTGACACAAAAGTCCGACTCGCTAGGAAGCGGGCTGTAGGGCTTTCTTTGGGGACCCTTCCCGGAGCCAATGACTCAGTAGTCTGGCATGACCGGCTGCAGGGTTTGGCCTAATCCGAGGGCGCAGGGAATAAGGAATTACTGTCTCATTCCTGATGCGGCTACGCGCAGCAGGTGCCTTTAGAACAGCACCAGAATCCATGGTTTTAAAAGTATTTCGACCATATTGAATAATGCGCCAATGGTCACGGTCAACCGTTGGGCGATCGGGGTGTGCAGTACTTAGGGCCGGCCTTTTCTAACCCATCCTGATTGGGTGAAAAGCAGCACTGCCGTTTCCATGACTATGGACATGCTGGTCTCCTGGGGGAAACACCTTACTGCCTTCACACTCCTATCGCAGAGGGCAGTACGACCTTATCCCCAGACCGCCTTGTAGCACGATTACTCGTGGTACGACGTCTCGCTACTCTTAGTCTGATTGCTCCCCTTTGAACTTCCTGGTATAGTTGCACCCTGTGGAACTGAGTTCCAGCCAGTGTAACCCGCGGGATCATTGCAGCACTCAGGCCTGACCACCGCGTCAATTCTTCGGACTCTTAACCGTCAACTTCAATTCAAATGCATGGAGTTGAGAATGCTTGGGGAAGGTAATTTTAGTAATTGCATAATCTTTTTGTCGTCAAACTGCACGTCTTGTCCTGAAAGAACTCCGTTCTCTGTTGGTCGGTGCATAATATCCGTTAATTAGCCAACGCGGCTTATGCGCCCACACAAAGAGGGCAACACGGAAACGACAAGTGATCATGCGCCATTATCAACTGACTCACGTGGAACTGAGGTTTACCTTGATTCTATCTGTTTTACCTCAATAGTAAAGGGTTTTATCGAATGCTAAACTCAGTTCTCAGTGAAAACCACAGTCGATCGGTACTCAGACCCAGTATAACAAGTTTCCATAAGTTTGTCTTCTTCAACCGGTCAGAGACCCTGAATTTGTACAGGTGAACAATAACTTTCTGCATCCTCTCAGAACTCTTTTCGCCCAGCTCTATGCTGAGTGGAAGCGACCTAGAGATGGAGATTTCATGACCTAGCAACAAAATATGAAAACAGTAAACAGTAAAGTCAGTCGGGCTGACAGATGGAGAGGTAGATGAAGCCTCCGGGCCTGAACTAATCAGTGGTTAATGACACTAACTGACATAGCTCAATCACACAGTGAGTGACGCTCGCACACCAGAGCTGTCACCTTCAACGCGTAGTTGCCCAGTTTCTTAAACTATCCGATCATGCCATCGTATCCAATGCTTCGCTGTCTCCCACACTCTCCCATTTTCCGGCGATCGAGACTCTAGCAGCTTGAACCAATGCACTTTTGGTATGTGGTTTGATAAACTGGTAAACTTTACCTCCAACGAGTGAGAAAACAGTCTTCTGTTGAGGAAAAACACCAAGGTTTATGAACTTTATGTGGGTTTAATCGAATAAGAAGCTATGTTTGGCATTCTAAGATTTTCGGACGTGGTGCTTACTCACTGATTGCTCATTGTACCTTTATTGATAGAGGTTAGCATTCAAAGCACTGAAGAGAACTGGCTCCTAATTAGTCGAGCGAACATCCAGGTTGGTAAGTTAGAGCGCTACGAATAATTCACGCTCAATTCACTCTCCTTTGAGCAGTCATCCTCCTAGCCTTATTGTTATTGTTATTGTTATTATTAGTTATTCTGGAGAGTCCACATCAAAGGCAGGAAGCTGTGGACTCGAGTTTATATTTTATTAGAGCTCATTAGTTATGCCGGGGTTTGAACTCCGGACACCTGACATGCAAGCCGAATCTGTTACTACCACTCAACCAGCGCACACTGGGCGCATCTGAATTATCACGTCTGAACAGACCAACTTGTTCAAGAGACCGGTATGAAAGTGAATTCTGCAAATCACACAATCACGAAAAACAATGCATTCTATCGTCGGTCTTTAGTATTCCTTTCATTAAAGGCTTACAGTAACGTCTGTTGCTTACAGACAGAAAATAATGAAGGGTGGTTTTCAAGAAGAGGGTCATCCATTCATCGTATTCCCGGGTAAAAATGAGTTATTTATCTTCAGGCTCTTGTTCAAATAAACAGCGATTTGCCTGTCTGGTAGGCCTGTGGTTGTGTCAATAGGTTTCTTTGTTTTCCTCCAATTAATCTGCACGAATAAATTAAATTCGGTCAATCTGGGTAACCAATTGCCGCTACGCAACAACTTGTTTCGTGTCAACATGTAGTCTGTTCTAGCAAGCGTCCGTGTGTTTGAATTCGGAGTCGTTTTTATTAGCGTTTTGAATGACAGATGGAATTTTCCATAGGAAACAGTGCGTACGCACGGTTTTTAAGTGAACATTTTAGATTATTTGTACAGTCCGTTATTTTTTACCACGCTGTTTGCAGTAGAAAAAGTTTGAATGGGAATATCTGTGAATCTGCCTTTTGGTAAATGTACTATCTTTTCACATCCAAAAGCAGTATACGATCGTTAGTGGCACCGTGAGGCATTTTAGTGTAGCTTTAATTCCATAAAACTCTAGGAGTGTTATTCTCAGAGGCCCTAATTTGAAAGAAAAAATGGACAGGGAGGAAAAGAATCCCTGATAATAGGAAGGGTTCATAGTTAAAACACTAGAAGTTGGAAATCTGTGTACTCCTAGTTCCTGGTTCTATACCTTCACACGCCAAGTACTTTCTTGACGATAATTTGTGTGCGAAAGTTGGCTCAGCCCAATGAACCCCATCCATTTTGATCCTAGACATCTGGAAAATAATGGCTGTCATTCAGCCTTGAATTAGGTTTTAAGGACTGATTATCACAAAAGACAGGACAGTGTGATTAAGTCATGCCCATACTGCACTGGTATCCCCCGCACCGACAGCGGACGGGAGCAATGTAAATGCTCAGTTTGGTGAAGTGGATAGTTCAAGGTGTGTTACGGTAAACATGAGACAGATGATTCCACCTTTTCACTTATCAACGTTACTATTGGTGAGCAAGATACTTAAGAACTGCTGATGGAAACACTGTGTTCTGCAGACATCCGTCGACCGACATCGCAGATAATGAAAGGCTCGTGGCTCGTTCATCTCACCCAGGATCGACTATTAACATTGCGGAAATTTTGCTGAATCATGATCTTCTGGACGAGAGATCTGCATGGGGAAGCTATCAGTAAAATGACGCCATATTTGTATAAAAAACTAAAAATGCGGTATTTCTTCAAGCATTTATCGTGCCTTATTTTGAGTGGATAAAATCTGACTTCTAACAAGTAACTTAAGGCCAGAGTAGCGTATATATTCCGTCTCCTGTAGGTTAGTTATTTTTTCTGAGTGTGTTGCCTCTCGGGGAGAAAATTCACTATTCCCTGGCCTTAAACATTCATGAGCACGAAAATTTCATACGGTGACCAAAATGAGTTGCATAAATTGCTTCCTTTTTGGGTAATTTTCAGCTAAAGTTGAATCTGAAGAGAAAATTCTGCATCTAATTAAAAAATCGGGAGCCTTCTGGAAGGCCGCATTCTTCGAGGTGTTGTTTTGATGGAGGGCGTTTTGACGACCTAACAAGGACAACTCCATAAAAAACCTACTTTCCGTACTTGTTTGACAGTTGGTATCTCAAGCAAATCTCTGCATTACTGATTTCGTAGAAAAAGTTAAAAGAGAGATTTCACTTGCTTCAAATAAGGGGACAAGAATCGACTATTGATGCTGATTTACGTTACACTTCGATGTTAAACTTTGGTCAGCTCTTTCAAAGCCACTATCTAATTTCTACTTCTGCCTCACCCACACTTATATGGAGTATCTTAGGGAACTCAAGCTTCATATTTACTGACTTGATACTGAAATATATTTGTTTTCAATAGTCCCTCTTCAGGTGCTTATGAGTTGAGCTCTCGTCCAACAATAACTTCTTCGTAAACAAAACTTTCTAAGAAATAAGCAGGATTCAAACAGGAGCGAAGTTAACGAACATCACTTAGTCGCACGATTGCCTTCATTTAGATAGAGAACCCAACCAAACTGCTTTACTGTCATTCGCTTAGTTTGCGGTGGTTCACTACAATGATAGCACCACGTAAAGGTATGGACTTCAACCGGTCTTGTTTTCATCACAAAAAGAGACCCAGCACTCTGCTTTGATTTTTTGGCGATTCAATAGTATGAAACACCAGGAAAAATGCGAATTATTTTGGTGTGGACCGGAAACCCAACTCACTCTCTTGTTTATGGTGGAACCAAAGTATTCTGTCAAGAAAAGACCAAGCACTCACAATGAGCAACTTAGCAGCACAAAATATTCGCTAATGTGGAAATTTAATATTGAATTCACTTAATCTTGACGCGCCTGTTGCTACTGAAGGGGTCTAAAGATTTCGAAAAAAACTTGTTATCTCGGGATGACCAGTACTTGGTTTGACTGAATAAATAGTTATACGCCAACTGTGACACAATGATTGCAGACAGACTGACTGCTATGCAGTGATTAGGGGAAAGTGGAAGGGAAGGGGACTTGTGGAGGGATTAGTGTGAAAAAGCCTTGCCTTAAGGAGAACGTATGTACCTTCGAACAGTGAACTAGAGTATCGTATGCAGGACTGACCAAGCATTCTTTGAAAATGCTGCATAACACAAACCCAACACACACAAGCAGTTTAATTTTAGCAGGAAGCTTAGGCTAAGAAGTAAAGATATGCTCAGTAATGTCATATCCTGTAAGGTCTCCAACCCAGTGCAGAGAATCTCGTGGACTTCAGTGAAGTGCACTAAGCTTGAAGATATCTAACTTCACTTAGTGTTTACATGTCATGAAGGCAAGAGCTGAGTATATGGACTACATGTCCAAAGGGCATGTATCTTCATTTTTTGATTTTGCAATTCTGACTTGTTACTGAGTACCCGTTCACACCCCGCTAACTTTTGTTATACTGTGAATGCATCGGTAGTCAGAAGTTCGGCAACAAAAGGCAAACGAGGGGTATCTTGTGTCAAAACGGATTTTAGGCTTTCCTGCATTGGTAAATTTGCAACCCTAACCTATAGAGGATGCAATTTTGGGGGGTGGGGGGGGGGTAAGCGAAGTTACATTGTTCCCTCAGCGACAGCTACCTTAAAGATACTTGAGTGGATGACTGGGAAATATTTTGTGGGTCTCCTTCACTAGCCGATGTCCAATTTAGGATCGATATTGCTGATGCCAAGGTGAAATGTGCGTTGAACTGAAGATCTGATGAAAATACTTTTAAAAAAAGAAAGGAGTCATGCAGGATGTTGAAAGACTCGAGTAACGAAGGTAATTTGCTCTGAAGCAACAACCGGTCATAGGATTACAGTCAGTGGTAGTCAGTGGCTTTGCAATATTTTGTTCGGAGATAAGCAGTAAAAGTATGTTGAGCAAGGTATTTTAAAATCCTCTTTGAAAGCTCCTACACTGTTTTATTTGATTTTTTCATGACCTGGCTCACTGCTTTTGGGTCTCAAACTCTGCCTCCCAGGAGAGGATTAGAAACCTTTTACCTGGTGACAGCCACTGTACTTATCGAAGCCGTCTAGTACTAAGTGCGTTTTGCCCCAGAACCTTGCCTTCAACAGATGTTGTATATGAACAAGAATGAGTGACATTGTGTAAGCATTGTTCATTTTCTTGTGGAGCTAAATTGCCAGTTGTGGTGGTCTCCCAACTAGCGAAAGTTCTCAGCTCTCCAAAGACAGTTGCTGAAGAGTGGTGTTGTGAAATCATCATGTGTATAATATCCATTCAGAAAATGCCTGTATTCCCTTTCTAGAACGGATGTAACCGTATTACCCCGTTCAGCAGGACAGATTCAATTTGTCTTTTCGACCAAGTTGAACCCCCACTATTTTCACGGTGCACAGTGAGTCCATGTGACCACGACTTGTTATCGACCTGTTATTGCAGCAGTCAACGGGGTCACTAATTTCGCGAATGATTTATAGCTGCCACCTGATGGATGCAACACCCGTAAGCCCAGATTACTTTGATGTGCATAAAATGCTCACATTAATCATGTCTACTGCACTAGGCTTGGTGAAACCTAGACTGCACAACGCAATGGAGAGAAAGGTACTGGTTAAATGATGGTCGGAGTAATTGGATCACTGGCTGTTTTGCTTAGGACCAGCAAAACACTAAAAATAACTTCAATAAAGTCATAAAAATGTTCTGAGCCAATATAACAGACAGATGAGTTGGGTTTAAATGCTAATAAAGGTTCTGCTATGTTGGCACAATGGATCTCTGGTCGTGTTTTGCAGTTCTTGCACATATGAGAACACAACCATTGAAAATCCATTAGTAAGTGTAAACCAAGCCGTGAGGTTTCCGGCATTTAATTCATTTGAAGGGGCATCTAACTCAGAGTTTTAGTATGAACCGACACCCGACAGTGAAAATGAAATTTCCTTCTGGGACACGACTAAACCGTTCTTAGGACAACTGTGTAACAAGGCCAGCAAACTTCTAAGGCAATGCAGTTACCCAGAACCCTACCTCGGTCACAAAAGTAGGTCAGCAAAGTTTCATCTCATGTTTTCGAGCGCAATTTGTAACAGATGCTTGTGAAAAGCCTGCAGCGTAATTTTCCCTATGGGTTTTTTAATGCAGTGAACTTGACTTAAGCTAACATCTATGGCATGTCAAATGGTAGGAAGTCAAAACAAAATGTGGTGACTGCACTAAGATCTACTCGGGACAGACTGCTGGAGAAAAATTCACATCAGACACATGAGAAAGATAAACAGGGCTCCGGGAAACGCAAATCAATATACAGCGTGGCTGAACGACTCGGCAATGGCAGGACGTTAGCCAAGCACGGATGGAAAAAGGGATTTAAGCCATAGCGATTGATAGACGAGTTGGTGGAAATCACCAAGCATCCAAGTGTGAAAAGAACAAAAGGTGCAGAATTGACACGAGGTTAGAGAAAGGTTCTGAATCAGTCGAGCTGACAGATGGCAAAGTGTGGCGAATTGATGTAGCTTAGATCTGAAGTACACAGCCCAGTTTGACCAAAATTTTACGTAACGCCTCTAAGCAAATTGTTGCAGTACTCGATAACTCACGCAGACCAAAAAATTTACCGATGACACCCAACAACAGTCATTAGCTGAAGCACTCGGAATATTGAGCATCAGAACCTGATCAAAGTTATCTTAAACCTTCCAAACCGACCAAACGTAAAGTTAGACGTCCGAATTGAGGGACAAGGGCTTTTAATCGACAGTGAGCACTGATCCCTTGCGCTAGTCCGAAGCGATCTTGCCGACTGTTTACAACCTCAGTCAACCTAGTAGCTTATTGTCTTATCCTGATGAACCTTACGTGTCAAAACGAAAGGCTGTCCAGCTATAAATCCTCCGACTGTATATCAAACCCTTCTAACTAAGTGACATTTTATTTGCTCTCCAGTATTTACAGTCAAACTATTTACATCAGCTGAACTGTTTGATTAGTCTGAGCGAGCTCTGAACGTTCCATTCATATTTTACTTGGATTAGTAGTTCATGGATTTAAGCAAGTTCCTTGGCCACCAAACTCCCTAACACGCCCTAATAAACGCACATTTATTTGACTCTGCTGTATCACAAACAGACTCCATTTTAAGCAGTTTTTCATTCCAAACTGCTAAGATTTTATAACTTGGTGACCCATATTCAACTGGAAAGCAGCGACCTTCTCGTTACGCACTAGCAAGCTAGAATCAGCTCACCTTTATGTTATCAAAATTGCCTTCATAATCCAGTATGTCTTTCTGAGGACCTTCAAAGCCGAACTGGTCGGTAAAGCGTGCGGTTGAAGCTAAAGTTTATTTAAATGACAGATGGTTAAAACCCAGAGATTTAAACTTACCTGAATTTGCACGGGAAAACGCGAGGAGCGAAATACTTAGGAATGTGGTTAGAGGGAGCATCTTTTTCGGTCTCGAGCGTTTCCAAACGGAATTACGGTGAATGGAACCAGAGCGGATTAAATAATAACTCTTTGGGACTGTTTTTTTATCCTGACGTAGGCCTGATTGGTGTTTGGAGTGTTTTTCCTATTGGCTCTTTTTTACTGCTCACCGCGCGGCAAAATTATTGGACTAAATACGTTTACCCACATAGGCGATTGTCTGTAGGTGGAACTAATCTATTTTTGGTCAACAGGATGTGAATACGCTTAGAAAACAAACCCAGAAATTTTTATGTGTGTGAAATGGACGTGACAAGAGTATTGGGCTGCACCATGCCACCTTCCGAAGGAGAAAAACTGCCCTCATGCATCCTGATCATTTGTTCGAACCTTCAGCAGTTTCTAAGGGACACTTTGGATACTTTTCCTGCGTGTTTTCTTCCATTCCCGTTTCAAAGCAGCGTCCGTCTGAAATTTTGGGTGTTAGAATTTCGAGCCTGCCACACAGGTTCCCAGTGGGAGTGAGAACATGACCATTTCATTACCCTCAGCCTCTATGAAGTAAGAGATATGATCTACCGTTATAAAATATCACATCTTGTGGCGATGAGCAGCATGGACATTTGTCACGATATCTTGGTGTACGGATTGTAAACCAGTCAGTGCCCCTAATTCACTCTTTTGACAGGATGGAAAAAGTGTGAATTAAAATAGAATATATAAAGGATCGAGTGTAATTTCATCGCGACATTCAAACGAAAAAGCCGCAAAAAATTCAACTGAGAGGAAAAAAGGAAGTTATTCAAGTTCACAAACACAATCATATAATGTTGCTAATCTTGGAATGAGTTATGCGTTGCCTGTATCTAGCGATGATGATGGGATGGAGTTCTCTATCGATTAACTAGGAACAGTGACGCTTAGAAAAATAGCTTTGCCCATAGATTATTGCTCGAAATGATCACCTTAACCTGTAGGGAATAAGTGAGTTAGTAATACCGATAGTTAGTAAAGAGGCTGATACGCACATCTGGCAAGTGGAAAAATTATCGATACCGTCCACAGGTTTAGATAGCTTGGAGGATTTAATGTTTCGAAAACAAATCGCATTCGTTCATTGAAAACTGTTTCCCTTTTCTTCGCATGAAGGTCCCGATCTCGATCTGATTGAGAACTTGCTTCCGACTGCAGTACACTCGGTGAACAAAGACGTGAGTATTCGTCATTCCAACTTTTGGTTCTCAACAATTTTGAAACAGAAGTGGGGAAAGGTCTCTCGAAGTGCTATCTGACCGCTCATCTGAGACATAACAACATTAAACTTTAGGTGCAGGATACCCAGGTAACATGTCAGAAAACTCTACCAGTACAAGGGTAATCCAGAGCGCTTTCAAACTAGGCATAATTATCAATAGATATTTTGGAGCTTTTTATGGGTAAGAACAAAAATGCACCCCTTCGGAACTGGTTTCTCTGTCCCGTCACGGTGTATTTCTGTCGAGACAATACACTAAGACCAACGAAACTGTGCGGAAGTTGTTAGGGTGCTTTGCTTATCATCTTAACAAAAGGGTAGAAAACTCATACAATATCGCTGGAGTTAACTAGGGTCCCCAATGTGTCTCCTGTTTATGATATTCTTCAACTCAGTGCAGATCAGAAATCCACTTAGGTCTCCTATTAGCGCCAAATTAGTCTGAAAATCAGTGTATTCGGTCAGTAAATTGACGGAAACTCTGGAATTACGCCTATCTGATAAACGTCTAGAAGGGTAAAAATGGGAGCACATTGCAGAAAGGTTTTCACTCACCATGTGACTAGTATGTTATGTCAAAAAAATTAAGTGGCATCAAGTTCAAAGTTGCATTGCAACAATATAGGACACTTCGCTAATGCCTCCTTCTTGTTTGAGATGTATTTTAGCTGCAAAGTCCATCCATTATTTGTTTAGTTTTCACTTCGTTATTCCTGACGCTGGGATGTTTCGAATGCACAATTAGGGGCCGGGGAGGCAGTCCACCATCTTCTGTTCCCGTATGTTCTTCTAACCACCTGGAAATCTGAACTCGCCCACGGTACTCTTAGAAATTCGAGAGCTTATTTTGATTGATCTAAAGATAATTCTTTCGATTGTACGGAGGAGTCTACGCACCGCCATAGTAGGAAAGCTAACAGGATGATTCAAACAACATATTTGGATGACAATTCATGAGGATGACCAATGGACATTAGACACGCAAGCAACTATTCAACCACAGCCGTGGCCGTTTTTATTTTTACATAGGGGTAATTTGCTAACCTGTCCTGCATTCCTTTTGACGTTTCTTTCTAAGAGGTCTATAGAGTAGTATTACGATATTTACCTTAAAGTCGTAAATTTGATCAAACACTTGGGGCTTGGCTTTCTTGCTCCTTTATTGCCAAGGCTGCTGAAGATATATCTCCAGGTTTTAGCTGCAAACAATCACTTAGCTGGCTGCCAAATGTTTTGTAACTGGGTTTACTATGAAACTCCACCTTCTGATGATAGTGGCGTTGAGCGCAGAAGATGATACACTAGATATGGTAACTGTGATGATGAGGCCTATACTGGAGACTGTGATTGGACTCGCTATTATGCATACATCAAACGATGCACCACGGTTATTTTTTGCGTCAGTGTTTGCGTCATCTGTCTCCTCACACTCACTCACACACAATCACAAGCATGCCTGAGTATTTTAGACAGACCAAAGAAGCATGACATTCGTTATCTACACTTAATAATCTCTACAAAATGTGTGCCATTATTGCAAATTACGAAACAATGCATGCACGTCTTCAGTCTATTCTGTCTTTCTTTGTCGCTGTTATCTTTACTTTAGGACCAAGCGTCAACTGATCATGTTTTCTCCAGAGCCGCACAGAGGCAGATCAGTGGAACAAGCGAAAATATATCCTCGTTCGTCCACAAATGTATGCAAAATATGCCCCTGTCCTTTAAGCTAAACGAGTGCGTTTGGTCAAGGAAGTTTTAGGACTGCCTTGCATATGTTGTTCCATAACCGTTGACTTGCAGCGGCTATACCTAATGTATCACAATCAAACGGAGCTGCTGTTTTTTCCTCATGTCAGGCCCATTGTTTGGCAACAAAAGTCAGGAAACAAGTTATCTATGCTTCAAAAATTCTCGTACGTGTGCTTCTGCCTAAGTGTAAAATACATTTGCTGGCGCGAAGTTTACAGATATCTGGTGGATAAAAAAGGAGGCCTACAGTTTATTTGACAGAGCTTCTTCTATCATTTCTCACTGGTGACATAGAACAACGTGCTAATTACGGAATTCGACCTGACGAAGGCCTTTCGCTCACTGGTTTGTTGTGTGCAGCCCGTAGTCCCTTCACTGCTCCGTTATTGTAGTGTCCCGGTTAATTAGTTGGTTAGTTAGTCAGTTAGTCAGTTAGTTATCTAGTTAGCTAGTTAGTTGGTTAGTT